>JAMWET010000294.1:0-182500 GCA_024036415.1 Prochilodus magdalenae
TCATCCAGAAAATCCGAGTCTTCACTAGCAGCTCCACTGCACCCAGGATGAATGGACAATCACAGTACAAAACAGCGATGCATAGATCTCAATACAATCCTAGAGCCAAGAATCTTCTCAGTCTGCCAGTGATATTAGCTGGCTCCGCTCTCAGCTGATTTATACTTGGCTAGTGGAGAGATGTGTCCTGTGATAGCTGCTTTGTGGGCCCCCTTAAAGAGCTAGCGGCAAGGGGTGAGGACCCTGTGGAGAAAGATCAGAGGAGACTGAGGTTGCTCTCTAATTAAAGAAATTGTCATTCAGGATGCTCATCTCAAGGTAATTAGCCAAGCTCTTAGAGTGAGAGTGTGCGAGCGGGAGTGAAAGAAAGAAAGAGAGAGACAGAGAGAGAGACAGGAACACGAGAAGAGAGAGGGAGAGAGAAGAGAGAAAGAGCGAGGACGAGAGAGGGGAGGAGAGAGTGAGGAGAGACGACAAGAGAGAGACTGAGCGAAGCAAGAGAGGAGAGAGAGAGAAAAGACGTTGGGGGAATGTCAAAACCACACACACAGTCAAGATACATGATTAAAAATCCCAAAAATACAAACTTATCTTCCTGGTGCCAACATAAGAAGGAAGAGGGAATAGGAAACCCAAAGCACCAAACAGCATTACAAAAGCGGTTCCTCGGCATGCCATCATTCACATGCTTGCTCAACGGCCAACGAGAACCTAATAACACACACAACAACTCACAAAGAACAGGATCAGCAAGTTCATTCAAAAATAATAAACTGAGGGGAAACTAAATTAAAATCAATCTCAATGAACCAAAGAGAAACAAAGACACGAGCGCACATGAAAGCAACATCGTCCTTAGAGAGGGATGCCTTAAAGAGAACACCTCATCGCCGAGGTGATGAGAGCAAGCCAAGAGAGGTCGAGTGAGAGGGACGATAATAGAGGAGAGTAAGAGAGAGGGGGACTGAGAGAGGAGAGGATGCAAGCGAGAGTGAGAGAAGAGTGTTGGCGGAGGAGAGAGAGAGAGAGAGCGCGAGAGAGAGAAAGAGAAAGAGAGAGAGAGAGAGCAAGAGACCTAGAGAGCGTGAGAGAGAGAAAGAGAGAAAGAGAGAGAGAAAGAGAGAGAGAGAGCGAGAAAGAGAGAGAGCACCGACTTGAATCACAATTATGACACATTTTGACTTTTTTTTTTATCACTTCTATGTCTGGACTGTTTCAGGGTATCCTCGCTGGGTCTTGTTATCAGTGTGTGCGTGTAAGGATGTCAGACTGGGTTCTGTTTGGGCCAGAGCACTGTGGAAATTAGCATCTGCTTTGAATTTAGTTCATGAAGGTCCTGCTGATGTAGCTATAGTAGCTGATGTGTTGAATCAGGTGTGTTTATTAAAGAGGACCTTACTTTTTCAGGTCTTGTGCACACACACATTCAGGTATCGGCAGTAGGGACGGACCATAACACAGATTTTCCTTTCAATCCAATACCAAGTAATACCAAGACTAATATCCCCGTAACAACACAGATACCAATATTTTAATATACACTCATTATCAATAGAATAGTCACACCCAGAAGGAAGTGTGGGACTGCAATGCTATTGGGAAGGAATGTGATATGGACAATATTAATTGAGCTACACTTACAGAAGTAGTGTCTCTCAGCATGGTTGCGCAAATGTCTCGGCATTGAGTTGTAGAGGTTCCTAATGGTGTCCTGTGATATCCCATCCCATGCAGCTTAAATATTCTCACACAGTTCCTGCAGATGGTTGCGAAGTAGGGTGGTGGTGGGTGGAGTGACACACAGGCCTTTTCTGGGGACATGTGACCACATGACCAACAAAAACCGTTTCACCCTTCGGCAGCTGACCACCGTGCCTCCACACCCGGTTTCACTGGGACTCGTCACTGAAGATGACCCGCTGCCATTATGACTCACTCCATGACAGTCTGGCACGACACCACTGCAGTCTTTGGTGACAATGACATGGTGTTTTAAGGGACAGTAGGTCGTGTGCGCCATGTAGTTCGTTGCTCGGACTGAATTGTCTGGCAGATGTTGGCTTGTTGGGTACAGCTTGTGGTACAGCGAATTAAGGCCCATCCTTGACTTACGTTCACTATGCAAGGCGGTGAGTGCAGCGAGGGAAAACTGCCCCAGGTGTAATCATTCACCTAACTGTGGCCAAAAGCCTACCCCACCAGAAATTCGTGAAACTAGCTATTCTACGGCCACACTTGGTCCGAATGCTCCGACAGGGTGTAAAGGGAGCTGACTTCTCAGTCACATGGTGGTTTGTTGCCCTCAAATCATTTACACACCTGAAGAGAGGACGTAGGTGTGAACCCATGTGGCAACAGGGGCTATTATATGTATTGGACCACCTTTAAGGCAAAATGCTAAACACTGCAAGGCTGTGGCCTGGACCTGGTTTAACACCAATCCATCTATGGCTTTGCTTCATGGAGATTGTTTTGAAATTTTATCCATTTAAGAACCAAGAAGCATGAAAAACACCTTGGCTAATCAATAATGGAAGCTCCACTAGTTAGGTGGAGGTATTGCAGACATCAGATGCTGTTTCAGTGATTGAAACAGAATCTGAGGGGAGCAGCGTGATCAAGCAAGAAGAGTTATTTATTATAGAACAGAAGCCATTCGAGTTACAAGTGACAGCCATATCGACCTCTAGATAGATTCACTGATACGGAGGAAGACTTGGAAAGTGATGATAGCTACAGAGCATCCCACTGCCCGGGAGGAGATCAAAAAGTAAAATGTGTCATAGTATGAAAGATGGTTCCCACATGAGCTTTAAAAACCCACACAGAGCTCAAATAGTCTACAGTGAATCCTGGGACAGAACCGTAAAGTCCACAGCGGATGCTTAATCCCTAGTGAGGGATTAGTCACTGGGTCTGTAAAACTCTGGCTGTAGCCCTCCACCCACAAGTACATGCATATGCTGATCACCCTGATTATGTAGTAACCCTGTAGAGAGGGAAACCATTAAAGAACAAACTTTCCACTCTCTTGTCTCATCTGTGTCTTTATGTCGAGTCACTTTGAAATACATATTGCACAATTGTCAGAACATGTACATGAGCTCTAGTTTACCTCGTGGTGCTTTGCTAACCATGGCTAACTAGCCGCTACATGGCTAACAACACTTTCGCCAACATAAAATAAAAAATGACTTTTCGGAACAACAAAAAACAAGTATGAACAGATATTACTCGGATTAACAACTTCACTCCAAAAATAAATATTCATCTTATATTGAACATCTTCGTGTGCCTTACTCGTTAGGGCACGGGAAACTATTTAGAAAGAACAAACTACTTGTTGAACCTGGATACGGGTGCTGGATTGCCGTACGTTCGATTTGTGTTTTTAATGCTCCTTGCATGGGCGAAGGCAAAAATGGCTTATGTTATGATTCTCCTTGACTCCATCACGACTCCAGCTGCACTCTATGTTAGCAAAGACACAGCGATGAGCGACCCTCCCAGTCTGGAAAAACAGGCCATGAAACAATCCCCCCCCCCCCCCCCCGATAACAATTTAATCCAGTATATCAGACCAGTACTAACAAGAAAAACCAGATTCTCCATTGCACAAAAACAGATGTGACCTTAGAGTACTGATAAGCCGTTTTTTTTTTTGACCCCAAATCTTCCTTTTCGTTTTATTAGAAACAGGAAAAACAAATAGCTACAATAGACGATATATGAAAAATCGAGATTAGTAATGAAAAGTCGAATATAAAAAAAGATGTCTAAATTATAACGGGTCTCTTGTACAACCATTACATCCGAGGCCTCAGTAAGCACTAACCAATGTAGGCCATTACTCTCAGTTCATCCATTTGTCAGCATATGGACAGCACATCTGTCACCAATCCCATTGGTTCGACGTCTGTCTATGCCCATATGCCGCACTACGCCCCCTTTGGTTACTTCATGTTATTACACTACCTTTCCTGCTCCACCCTGGCTGCACCCTCTCCCACACCTGATACTAATCTGGACTTCTATTAGGACTCCTTTGTTTGCGCTGCTGGTCGCGAAGTCTCTGTTTTCCTCCCGTGAGTCTAAGCCGTGTTTCCTCTCTGTCCTTGTTCCCTGTGTTTTGTAACGTTTGTGTTTATTCCTGAGTTTTTGACCCTTGTTTTGTTTCTGGCTGTCGTCACTCCCTTTACGGCTATGTCTCTGTTAATACCTACCTACGGTGGCCGAGAAAGCCCAACGCACGGCAAGCTAAAAACGCGCTGCAAAGTCTCAAAACACAAGCATCAAAATGAGACCGCTTGCAGACCATTAACCGAACATGCTGCAAAGTCTCAACTGCGCAGCAAACACTGAACACACATGCAGCTTCCAGAACACATGCAAAAGCCTCAAAACACAACGGAAGTGTTTCCGGGGACACTGAAAGTGGACAGACCCATTCGAGAGCGGGCGGCCTGGACGTAGAGCTGAGACAGCCCCAGTTCCAGCAAAAGTTCTATCTGTTTATTAATGAATATTCATTCGGTTTATTGCCCAGTTTCTCGTGTTTTACGCAGCCCGCTCTCAAATGAGTTCGTCCACTTTCAGTGTCCCTTGGAAACACTTCCGTTGTGTTTTGAGGCTTTCTGCATGTGTTTTGGAAGTTGCATGTGTGTTCAGTGTTTGCTGGGCGTTTGAGACTTTGCAGCACGTTCGGTTAATGGTCTGCAAGCGGTCTCATTTGGATGCTTGTGTTTTCAGATCTAGCAGCGCATTTGGCTAATGCTGTGCAAGTCGTGTCATTTTGATGCTCGTGTTTTGCGACTGTGCAGCGCGTTTTTAACTTGCAGTGCGTTGACCTTTCTCGGCCACCGTACCTACCTGTGTCTGGACCCCTGTCTCCCGGACAAACCTTAATAAAACCACTATGCGTTTGCAACCGGCCTCAACCTCCCCGTTACAACATCTATATAATAACTGGCCTGTAGAACTGCATTACAGATTGCTCTGTGTACTTCATGCTGGCGTAAAATGGATTATGCTCATCCAGTGTTGGTTTAGCTGATCATGCTAGTTGACCAGCCTACCAGCATCCAACATGCACGATATTGCCAAAAGAATTCACCTGCCATCACATGCATGTGAACTTGAGTGACACCCCATTCTTAATCCATAGGGTTTAATATGAAGTCCTAATGGAGTTTAGTAGGACAAGTGAGGCTAGGAAAACACCTGTCTACCCCCGGACCCTCTGTACTAGAGTACCATAAGACTGTGTCCTCTCACCCCTTCTATTCAGTCTCTACCCCAGTGACTGTGTCTCCAAGGAACCAACTGTTAAGTGTGCAGATGAGACCACTATAGTGGTGGGAATAAAGAAACGAAGCTGAACATCTGGTCTCCTGGCGCAGCAGCACCCACCTGCTGCACAACAATCAAATGACAGTACAGATGGTAGTGGACTTCATTCACAACTCCTCCTTACCACACCATCTCCCAAACCTAAAATCAACACCCCTCTGTGGTTTCCACCATAGAGTCAATAGCAGGGTCAAGTTCCTGGGCATCACAGTCTTCAGAAACCTGGAATGGAAGAGGACCACAGTCTTCATAGCCAGGAAAACACAGCAAAGAATGTTTTTCCGGAGACAGCTGAAATTTAATCTCCCGCAGACCCTGATGATCCAGTTCCACACAGCTATCATCGAGTGCATCCCCACATCATCCATAACCATCTGGTTTGGTTTCTCCACCTCGCAAGAACGAGCCAAACTGCAGCGCATAATCAGTACGGCAAAGCGGATCATTGGATATAGTCTGCCAACACTTCAGGACGTCTGCAACAGCAGGGTGATGAAGCGTGCTGGTAAAACTACAGATGACCCTTCTCATCCTGGACTTCTCACTTCTTCCAGGCACTACCCTCTGGTAAAAGACTCAACCAGCACAAACAGACATCCCAACAGCCTTGTGATCTTGTGATGTTAACGCTCATGTTACAGTAACATAAGGCACATTTGCACAGCTGTACAGATGTTACATTATTCTGTATATTCTTGTTTTTATATGTCTACTCATACACTCATCATCAGAATAGTTGCACCCAGAAGGAAGTGTGGGGTTGCAGTGCCTTTGGGAAGGAAGATAATTACCAGGAACAATAGATGATGATAATTTTAGACTGATATGGGCAATATTTATTAACCTACACATACAGAAGTACTGCGTCCCAGTACGGTGTGTGCTAATGCAAAAAACAAGTCTCAGTATGGAGTTGTAGAGGTTCCTAATGGTGTCCTGTGATAATCCATCCCATGCATCTTGAATATTCTTACACAGTTCCTGCAGATGGTGTGATAGGGGTGGAGGTGGAGTGACACCAGGCCTTCTGGACATGTGACGCGTTCAACAAACGTTCATCTGGTTGTTGACCACGGCGCCTCCACACAGATTTATTGGTTGTCTCTACCAAGACTAAAGCGGGACTCACTGAAGACGACCTGCTGCCATTCTGAGTTACTTCCTTGGCAATCTGGCAGGACACCATTGCAGTCTTTGCTGGCACTGACGTGGTGTTAAGGGCAGTCGTAAAGATCTATGTGCATGTAGTCCAGCGTTGTGTAGCTGTCTGCCAGTGGTACTGGCACCAACAGGATCATGGAGGCATCACAGTTCGCTAAATGTCCACAATAGCAGCTGGTACAGTGACGAGATTGGTCTTTGCTTACGACACATGTGCGGCCAAGCACGAAACTTGAATCACTCGCATCTCTCCCAATATCAAATCTACACACAGTTTCATTCCTGTTGGCTGATTTCTTCTGGGTGCAGCTATTTGTGCAGCAACTCTTTTTATGATGAGCATATATGCACAGGCATTCATACATCTCTTGGGTTCCTTTCTAGCTCTTTATCATTTTTATTATTTATTTAATCTACTTGTTATATTTATATCTAGAAGAAATATGAACTTCTAGCCCAAGAGCTTGTCTCGTCTGTTCAGTATGTAACACGTCATACATGTGTGCTCTCACTAATACAAATTTCTTAGCGAAATAAAGTTATTCTGGTTTTTAGGGTCTGGGTAGGGCTGTACCCGACACAGAATTTTGTCAGTCGAATTGGATTCGCCCGTTCTGGTCGACGATTCGACTACTCGTTCATGTTTTTTTCTCCAGGTACATTATCTAGTAATCAGTAAATCAGTCTGCATACGGTTCAGATCTGACGTCCTCCTCATTTAGAAAGTCAGCAGAGTCACAGGAACATATTTCTGAACTAAAAGAGGCGGGGCTTATGATGATCGATCTGAACTGGACCCTGATTTAGTTACAGGATACAGCGCCGGGCAGCAGCGCATATTTATACTAAACATTAGCGCTTATAGCTTCTAGTCTTTTTAATTACACTCCTAACAGCTTCTTCAGTAGGAGGACCCTTCGTCTTTCATCTCTCATAAATAATGAAATGCTATATAAAACCAGATTATTAACCAGTCCATATTTCAATTATTTTTAGATGAAGAGAAGAATGGTAAACCTGAAACCGTTAATTATATTCCCCGCGCTGAAATAATTATTTCTCGTTTATCTGCAGGCATATTAAGTGACTGTACTTATCCTTAAATAAAGATAATCTCAGCTGTAGATAAATAAATAAACATATGTGTAATTTAGGTTCTAAAATAATGGAATTATAATAAAACAACTCCTTCGGTCCGTTTTTCCTTCACCGCAAACAGCCGTTATGTCTAAAACAAAAGTCGGCTCACTCGTTTGAAGCAGTGTTGGATGTCTGACTAAATGAAGAGCAGAATTCGGTTTAATTTGTTGGGACTCTCTTCTTCTAAAGCTCCTCCAGACTTTCTCTGAGACCCTTTCTCTGAAGGGTCTCAGTCGACTTAAAGGGTCTTCGACTAACGATTCGATTCGTCGACTTCTAGAGGGCAGCCCTTGTCTGGTCCATATCTTTTTTTGCTATACAGCTCTGTATTTAGTGCAGCCTGTTTGTGTGCAATGTGTTAAATATTGATGTACCATATCTTAGATTTCCACAGTGCTCTCCCACTCTGGATTATCTCAGTCTACCATCTGGTACCGAGCGCAAAACCTCACCCTGAGAATAGAGTGTCCCAGTGAAATTTGCAGAGAGCCACACTTAAGGTCCACCTTCTGCCAGCACTCCACAGCAGTCCCCTGATCTCCTCTTGGAGGAGATGGAGAAATTAAATGGAGATTTTGGCTGACTGTTTGAGTAAGATCCTGATTTTGTTGAGAGAGGAAAAACATTAGTGGCCTGTTAGTCCCTCTTTCAAGATACAGGCACAGCCATTAGCTTACTCCCGAGAGCTCCATCAACGTTGCCCCGATCGTCCCACTCAGCTAAAAGGGTTAAAATGGTGGCGAGGGCGACAGCATGATTAGCTTAATGCACGGTTTGCCTCCGTTTATAATGGGCGAGACAGATTCTCAGGAGACGGGACAACGTTAGTGGAGTTAGTTTATGTACACCGCGTCTACGCATCCGGTGAGCGATGGTGATATCCCCTCGAGAAATGGATACAGTCAGATAATAAGCAGATTAGCAACAGTTTCAATGATTTAACAAGTGGTGAGTAGCAGCCCAGTGGGAGGAGCAGGCAGCGGACATCTGATTCAGCCTCGTAAACGTTGCCCACCAGAAAGAGATCTGAAGTCACGTCTATGACGAAACAGATGGCAATGCATGCCCACTGCAGTGTTAAACGTGAGAAGTCAGCTCAACTCATAGTGGTTGGTGTAGCTCAGCGGATAACACCACTACCCGCCAAGTAGCCAACCCCACATGTGGGAGACCCCCACCCTTCTGAAGTCCTCTTTAACCTCTCTTTCCAACCGCAATCAGTTTCCAGTTTCTCTCTCCTTAAACAGGAAAGCATCCCTGGGTATGTGAACGTCACTATACTGTGTAAGTCTTACTTACTTAAGGTTTAAGATTCGAGAGTTTACAGACATATGCACAGAGAAGTCATCCTGTTAGTGACAGCACCATTGGCAGATGGCACACGACATACTGCCCTTAACACCACACCAACATCACAAAGACTGCAGTGGTGTCGTGCCAGACTGTGATGGAGTGAGAATGCCAGCAGTTTATAGTCAGTGATGAGTCCCGCTTTTGTCTTGGTGGAGATGACCAACTACTCAACAACTACAACCACAGTGTGGAGGCACTGTGGTCAGCACCAAGATTAGTTTGTTGTCACATGTCACACGCCCAGAAGGCCTGGTGTCACTCCACCTCCACCCCTACAACAAAATATACAGGAACTGTGTGAGAATATTCAAGCTGCCTGGGATGGATTACCACAGGACACCATTAGGAACTCCAATGGCGAGACTTAGGCCTGTGTCTCTCAGTAAGCAAAATGTAAAGGTAAAGGTGTGTGCCTAAATTTAGTTGGACCCACAGAGAGGTCAATTCACCTGTGGTCTGAGTCTATGAATCAACCTGAAAATGGTTGGGCCAGCTCAATTTAATAGCCTACGGTCACCCAGTTCAAGCAGTGTTAATGATAGCATTCAGGTTTTGCTGGTTGATTCGATGGACACACCAACAGAAATCCAGATCCAGGAAAGGAAAGAGGAATCCTACACTCATTTAAACACTCATTTAAAACACCATTGTTGCACTCACAGTTAATACAGACCTATGATGTAAGTGGCGTTCCCCATGTGGTCACAACATGAGAGTCACTGTCTGCCCCTAGCCTGCAACTTTTCCGGACACTGTTACTCTTCGAAGGCACTATTTGATGGCTGGGGCATTGCTGGGGTTCAAGCTCACTATCTGCTCCTGGGATAATGTCTGCAAGCGTAAGAGGAAAAAGTACTTGACGGTGCTGTGTGATGGAAAGAGTCACCATCTTAAAGACCACTTAAAGATGCACCTATTAAAATACAGGCCTACTAGAGAAACCACCTACACTACTCCTACTCTAGTGACTGTCTCGTTCCATGTGTGGGAAATGGCTCCAAAGCAGATGTTAATGATTGGCTAAAAGGAGTGACTGCATGTGGGCGTGGCCACAGACCATAGTGTGAAGGAAGTAGCTGAATCTGCAGGTGTATGGAAGCGTACGGTCATACAGGTCTACCAGCAGTGGCTAAAATCCCAGTCTAAAGGAAATTCTCCTGGGAATTGTGCCAGGGAATACATCCACCAAATCTGGCCCAACTGCCCAATTCTATGATGCAAGTGTGGATGAGTGAAAAACATGAATTCTACTGTTTATGAATCTGAGATGCAAAACTAGAAACAGTCGCTGGTTGGACTTAATAAAGAAGTTGAGTAAAAGTCATGGAATCAGTTACAGACCACTTAAAGATGCACCTATTAAAATATAGGGCTACACCAGACACCACCTATACCGTCTTAGAGCTGAGCCTATGGTGCGCAGTGCATTTTCAGACTTGTATTACAAAATAGGCTGGGTTGGGTTACACGCTCACAGCCAGCACACAGCTGTTGGAACTCTGCAGCGTGCATCTTTAAAACATCAAATATGCTCAGATAAATGATTAAAGTCCAAAAAATGAAAGGCCGGGGCGATTCATCAGAGGCAGGCCATTGTTGCCGAGGGGTCTGGTCAATGAATCAGCGTGGCAGTCTTGCCTCCAGGGTCATTAATTAGACATGAGCACAAACACAGGGCTTCACACAGCTCAGCGAGAAAAGCAGACCTGCTCTGGCTGTTCTCCTGCATGACTGAAACACTGGCCCGAATCCTACAAACAAATCAGACCAACATCAACAGGGAATTGAGGAATAGTCAGGGAATCTTAGGCACACTTCTTAGTCTCGCTAACCAGGCACAAATGGACCCACATATAATAAAATGGTAAACACCATTTGAAGATGCTGTTTATTTTCTCAGTAGTCATTATATCAGTATATAAGCTCACTAGATAAACAATTAGCAACCTTGCGTGTCTAAGGTGGTAGTAACTTCAGGATCCTGCAGATGGCGCTGCACGATGATGGTGGGCCTATAAGTACCTATGGGGTGTGAGTGACGGGATTCATAGATTGAGAAGGGGTGCTACAGTGCAGGCCATAGTGTGAAGGAAGTAGCAGAATCTGCAGGTGTATGGAAGCGTACGGTCATACGGGTCTACCAGCAGTGGCTAAAATCCCACCCTACAGGACCCTCTCCTTAGAATTGTGCCAGGGAAGGCATCCACCAAATCTGGCCCAACTGAGCAATTCATTGATGCAAGAGTGTCTGTACATTGATGTGGCCTACGTCCAGAAACCTGCCCAGTCCATGCCAGATCCAGTCACAGCTGTTATTGGTGCTTGTTGTAAGTAGTAGTAGTTCGCCATGCTACGCCAGCCACAGCACAGGTTTGATTTCAGCCCACTGAAGTTCCATTAACGCACTAACTTCAGCAGTCGGCCTTTAACATAGTACAAAGGTCACCTAAAGTGCTCACCCCAATCTGACCAAACATGCAGGGCTGTATTCTACATGTGCCAAAGCTTAAACCACAGCATGCATGGTAGTTTATAGTTTGCATAATCATGCCCATATATTTCTGGCTTCTAAATGAATTATGAGGTTCATCTCCTATATGCCATTTCCTGTGGAAGTAATTTAAGCAGAACGTTTTATTATTTTGTCATTTATGGTTTAAATGATGACTTTGGGGCTACTTTAATAAGTTCAAGCAGACAAACTCAAAGTCTCGGAGTCTGTGAAAGAAGAGAGCGTAGGTAAAATAAGGTAGAGGTTGAATAAAAATGTTTTCACCACTTCAGCCCTCCTCTCCCCCCCCCCATCCTCCCCAAATACCTCGTCTGGCTCAGGCTCTAAAGGGCACTGCTGATGTAAGTCAGCCTCACTAGTCTCCAGATCTTTTCAAAGCTGTCCAGCGAGCAGATGAAACTGAAGCAAATCTCGAGCGAGGCTCTGTGAAGATCACATCAGAAGACCCAAATGCTCTTGACTGTCTGTCTCGTCCGCTGAGGCGCAGCACCTATCAGCTCTTGTCCTGAACGAAGAATCTTCTCGGTGCCCCCTGGGTCTCTTGCGAGAGGAGTTCATGTCTGAATGTCTGCGCCAATCATGGCCCAGCGACTGGGAGAAACCCTGGGTCTGTGCCGTCTGCGTGTCGACGTCAAAGTAGTGGCAACAGTGGTTAGTGTTGGCTCAGCGTTCTGATTTGATTATCAGTGAAGTCCAGCCGTGTCCCCAGCACACAGATACTGCCAATTAGCAGGAAGGAGCTTGATGAGGTGAGATATGGTCAGGTTCCCCACACATGCATGCAGAGGCAGGGAACTTTACAGCTGGGCACGACAGAGGATGTCTGTTCCAAAGATGGATTCATCACATCGGCCAGCTCAAAGAGGGTTTTGCAGCGTTTGTGCTGAAGACATAAAGGAGGGAACCAACACGAGGGTTCAATCACTACTACACCTCCTCCAGCAGCGGGGGACTGAGGAATAGGTAGGAGAGGAAAAACAAAAACAGAGAGAGAGAGAGTTGAAAGAGAGGAGAAGGTGGATGGGGGGGTGAGCTCATTTAAAAAGGGGATAGAATAAATCAACCTTTAAAAGGACTTTTAATGCAGTCAAATGGAAATAGCTCTCATCCAGCAACGGGCGGTTAATTAGTATGCAAATTCTGAAGCACACCGGGACACGACGTCACCCAGGGCAAGACAGGAAGCGACTATGTGCCAATCAAATAATACTCTCCGTTAAAACGTTTGGATTTTTGACAGAGTGGGCATGACAGTCCCTTTCCTACCAAATGTGACATCAGAACCAGAAGAAGTAGACTGCAAGTACCAGCGCTCATTTCTATGACGACCGTCCCACTCACTAACATTCACAGTATGCCATTATCTAGTACAGATGACCGTATACCGTGAACCAAACTAACAAAGAAACTGAATTGCGGCTCACGCTTTGCAGGAAAGGCACGAAGCTAACGGCATAACAGAGTGGAATCAATCGAGTCAAGTGAGTAACCATGGATTCCAAGGGCAGTGCAGCATATGTGCTAAAAGCAGTAGCTGTTTATGCCTTTGTTTCCCACCCACACGTAGATGCATGCGGCCAAATGCATGGCAGGACTGTTATGTAACCAAAGGACAGCATCAAAATGAGAAGCCCCCTCTGGAAACATCCACAGCGTAGGCCATGCTCACCTGAACACCGCGTGAAACTGCAAATGGGCATGTGATGCCATGCGGATGTAGCGCACCAGTAACTACTTTGGAAAGTATTAGCTTCAGCACAGTTTAGGCTACAGTAAATAGATGGTTTTCTCTAAAAGCCTGCTCCGCTCGGCCTTAAATCCCACGGGTAAGCGCAACGTTGACATGCTGTGAATGTCAAAGGGCAAAATAATGTGAGAGGATTAACGCTCGCTCATGTGGACTTGTGGGAAAGATCTGTCTGGTCCGCATGCACGCTGAAGCTAGCTCGGGAGCGAAACTACAGGCACGTGCTTGCAGACACCTGAACACCATTACTGAGTCATGTATAAAGTCGACGGTTACACCAATAGCATGACAAAGGTTCTCTGGTACAACAATATATAAAGAGGGGCTGCCAAAAAAGAGGCCCACAGGCCAAAGGAGGCCAACAAGAACATCTGGTTTGGCCCCCACCCCATAATCTTGGTGTCACATTCTGCCCTGTCCAGTTCATGTTTGTCTGTCTCTGGCTTCCTGTTTCTGTCTTGTCATGTCCATGTGCTTCTGTTTGTTTTGGTCTTTTGCTCCTCCTGTCTCCGCCCTCTTGTTTCTGGCTCCGCCCCTTCCCAGGTGTCTCTCGTTAGCCCTTGCTGTTTTATACTCCATGTTGTCCCCTTTGTTCTTGCTTGGCGTTTGTCCTCCCACCAGTCTTTGTCTCCATGTCGGTCATTGGTCCCTGTTAGTTGTTTCGGTTTCCCGTTCGCTCAGTGGTGTTTTGTTTCTCAGTTGTCCTAGTGTTTTTGGTTTTGATCCTTTGTCATTAAATACTTGCACTTGCATCCGGTCCCCACGTCCTGTCTCCTTGTAACACTCAGTGTTAAGAGCACTCTCTGCCAGCTGAGATGATAGATGTGATGGTGGCTCTGCCATTTAAGATGCATTTTGTGATGAGACTAAAAATATTCCCTTTTATGTTTAAAATGATTCTTCTTAAAAAGCGAAGGGGCGTCCCAGAACAATAGGCCACTGTCAGCCTGCAAGAGTAGGTTACATAAGCTTCTAAAAATAGATTTTTTAAAATAGATATATTTTCTAAAATAGCTGTCAGTTGAATCCTTTGAGGTGTAACTATGTGTTGCTGTTGACGATGAGTGCATTTTGATGGTGTGCGAAAACTAAGCTAGTCAGTTAACAGGCTGTTTTGTCTTTTTGACTCTCTGCAGTAGAATGAACCACTTTTGTTTTGAGTGAAGGGTTCTCTAAAGAAACATGAAGCACAAGTGTGAGGTACCTTCGTAAAGTTTCAAGAATCTCCAACATAACGTAAAGGTCCTGTTTTACCGGGCCTAGAACCATTTAGTCTACTTTTAACAGCATAGCTGAAGAAATGTTGGCATGTTTATCAAAAAGGTACCACATCCTCCATCAAAACCTCCCTCACTATCAGGATTACGTTGTTTTATTGGTAGCACTTTACAGATCTGTAAGAAGCAGGTAATGCTAAAGTAATTTTACAGTAACATCAATAACTAAATGCCATTTCCCTAGTTACTAAATAATAAAAATAGAAATGGTGGTGAGTGTTAATAAGGCCGTCATGAAATGGTAAAATTGTAGTAACATGTCAAAATCATACCTGAGTTCTGGCACCAGCTGACTCCAATCACTACCAGTTGCATTGAATCCCCATATACACACACACTGTTCGCTGAGTTTTGCCAACCCGCTCTGTCTCCAATCCTGAGCGTTCCTATCCGCTGGTTTCGACCCCTTTGCTCTCTGACTTCCGATCTCTGCTTTATCCCTTGTTTGACTTCGTTCTACTCGTCTCCTGGCTTTTGATCCCCGTTTGTCCTTCGACTATTCTCTCTGTCTCCTCCCTTTGCTTCCTTAGCCCCGCTGACTTCCTCTCCTGGCTCTGACCTCTGGCTCGTTCCATGACTCCGGCTTTGCTCTCCTCCCTCCTGTTAATGTTGTGTTGCTGTTGGTTACACTGTTCGACTGTTTAATCAAACTTTTAGTCTGAATGTACTTGTTACCGCTGTGTCTCTATTACATTACTGCCTTGTTACCATGACAACTGCTCGTTCATTATGCATAAAGAACTATAAAATAAGCAGGTCATTTTTAGGTAAGTACAACTTGTTCCCATTATTTTATTATTTCATAACGGCCTTGTTAACACCACACTACCACAATTCCTGATTTATTATTTAGTAACAACTAGCTGACATTTAATATTTAAATACAAATGATTACTGTAAAATTAGCATATCATTACCCACTTATTACTGATTTATAAATTAAAGTGCTACCGTTTTATTGTGATCTTGGGATCCCTGAGTCCCCAGAAAGGGAGTAAAACAAAGATGACATGCATGCACGTATACACACAAGCCTTAGATATATGACCTACTGAAGAAATGGCAAGGTGACCTTCAAGCTGCTAACTGAGATTGCCAGCAGACACACCGGCATGGAAAAAACAGAGGTGGAATTTAAAGAAGTGAAGGGGAATCTATGGAAGAAAGGGAAAAGGTGAGAGAGAGAGAGAGAGAGAGAGAGAGAGAGAGAGAGAGAGAGAGAGAGAGAGAGAGAGAGCTCTTTGAGACTCTTTCGTGTGGTGCCTACAGTGTAATTCCTCAACGCCCCAGAGAGGAGGAGAATACAGGCGTTCTACTGTGACCCATATTCGCTGATATGAATGACATCTGCACTTCACATGAGCCTGTGGCTCGGAGGACTTTACTAACTTGAGGTAATGACGGCATTATTCTGATCCAGCATGCCAGTAACATTATTAACTATGAGCCCAAATAAATGATAAGTTTATGAATTTGCTAATAACAACCTGGAGCAGTAAATAGTAGTAGTAAATTCAGTAATTAGTAAAATTACTGAATTTAAATTAGTAAATTAGTAAATTCAGTTGGACCAGTACTAAAATGGCACCAATTTAAAATGGTCCTAACAGGATATTTGGTGTGTGATGCTCTGAATGTTGTAGCTTTGAATACACACGTGGACAAAATTGTTGGTACCCCTCGGTTAATGAAAGAAAAACCCACAATGGTAACAGAAAAAACTTTAATCTGACAAAAGTAATAATAAATAAAAATTCTATGAAAATGAACAGATGAAAGTCTGACATTGCTTTTCAACCATGCTTCAACAGAATTATTTAACAAAATGAACTCCTGAAACAGGCCTGGACAGAAATGATGGTACCCTTAACTTAATATTTTGTTGCACAACCTTTTAAGGCAATCCCTGCAATCAAACGATTCCTGTATCTGTCAGTGAGACTTCTGCACCTCGCAGCAGGTATTCTGGCCCACTCCTCATGAGCAAACTGCTCTAGCTGTCTCAGGTTTGAAGGGTGCCTTTCCCAGATGGCATGTTTCAGCTCCTTTTAAAGATGCTCAATAGGATTTAGGTCAGGGCTCATAGAAGGTCACTTCAGAATAGTTCAGTGTTTTCCTCTTAGCCATTCCTGGGTGTTTTAGATGTGTGTTTTGGGTCATTATCCTGTTGCAAGACCATGACCTGCGTCTGAGACCAAGCTTTGTGACACTGGGCAGCAGATTTCTCTCTAGGATTCCTTGACAGTCTTGAGATTTCATTGTACCCTGCACAGATTCAAGACACCCTGTGCCAGATGCAGCAAAGCAGCACCAGAACATAACAGAGCCTCCTCCATGTTTCACAGTAGGGGCAGTGATTCTGTTGAAGCATGTTTGAAAGGAAATATCTGAATTTCATTTGTTCATTTTCATAGAATTTTTATTTATTATTACTTTTGCCAGATTAAAGTTATTTCTGTGACCATTGTGGGTTTTTCTTTCATTAACCGAGGGGTACCAACAATTTTGTCCACGTGTGTACGTGTTGGTTCATATAGGACTATGTATACATCACTGTGTGTTACATCACCTGCCTGTTTAACAGCACTTAATTAGGGTCTATGGACTAAAGACACAAACAGATCCTGTTTGGAAACAGAAACATTCTTCTGTTATACACGGACATACCAGAAGTCACGGCTCAGTGGTTGGTGTGGCTCAGTGAACAACAGCACTACCTGCCAGGGAGCTACCACCACCCCACATGGGTGACGGAGGTTCAATTCCTGGTCTGGGTGATTATATTATGCTACATCAATGAGAGTCCTTGGGCAAGACTCCTAACGCTACAACGCTACGTCAGCTAAATGCCATGAACATAACGTAATCTGTGAGACAGTTAATTGATTATGGACTGGTGTTCTCTCAGAGCATGGTTTGGGAATGCCCACACCTGTATAATATGTAAGGTGCTGTCTTGTGAGTGAGGCTGAGCACTAGCCAGTGTTCTTATGGCAAGACGACGAGAATTATTGGAGTTCAAACAAGACATCATAGTGGGTGCCAGACGGATGGGACAATCCTTTTCACGCATTTAATGCTCCTCAGTTCACGGTGTCATGTGTGTACTGAAATACATCAGAGAAAACAACCACGGCTGCCTAATGGGATCCAGGTTCAATGTGGGAGGCCCCACACGCATCCTGCAGGTCAGGGCAGTGTTTTTTTAGCTTCAATGGGATATGGAATGCCAATGCCCATATCCATATCAATACCATGGTTGATACCATTAAATCAGACACAGCACCTCACCTGGGTTTTGTCAGACCCCAGCTTCTATACTCTAGACTGGTAACAGTCTGGATGGTTGTCTGGATTTCCTACTCAGCTCAGAAGAACAACCTTTACTTCCATAAACAGTCTGAGAGGTGGATTTGTCGGGCCACGGCACACGTATCAACTGAGCATCTAACCAATTCAGATGAGCTCAAGTTCAGAGAAGTCACCAGCGTTTGTGGATGTTGTTGACACGCCTTCTGCTGTGTAGAGTACAGTTTAACTCATTTGTGGACGCTGAGGGACGGACACTGTTTATTGACATTGATTTATCAAAATATTCCTGAGCCCATATCATCACAGAAGCCGGCTGGTTTTTAATACAATGCCATCTGAGGTTATGACCACCAAGTTGTTGGCCTTTTCCTTTATCCACCGAGGCCCCTCTGGATTTCCTGAATCTTTCCTGAACCCGTCATTTTAAAATATCAAGGAACGTTACTTTAAAACTCTTGGGTTTTTTGTTGATGCAGGTTTGGCAAATTGCAGAGCCTTGACCCCTCCTCACTAATAAAGGACTAGACCGTTCCTGGATGCCTCTTTTACACAAACAGTAATAGCAGTTCACAGTGTTCCCAGTGTTTCTTAAATTACTCCTGTCTTAACTTTTTTGGAATGTGTTACAGACATCAGTTCGGAATGAATGTACACACTATTTAAAGGACCACATATTATGTATTTGCCATACAAGATTTGTTCTTTCCTCCACTCTTATGTGTTTAGTATGTAGTTAAAAGGGCCTTTAGGTAAAAATTAATCATTTGGATTTTTTATAAGATTAGATAATCCTTTATTGATCCCACAGTGGGGAGATTTGCAATGTTACAGCAGCACAGAGGAAAGAACAGAAGAGTCAGGAAATATACAAATGATAAATAAGATCTATATACAAAAAGTACAGAAAAAATATAAATAAAATACAAAAATTTTAAACCCAGAAGACAGGATTATGCTATGCATTTTTTTATTGCACATAGAAGAATAGAGGTAGATTACTGATGACATTAGTAATGATATTAATATATATGATATGATATCTATTAGAAGGTTATTCCCATTGGGAATAATGCAATATTTATGTTCAGTATTAATTATAGATCATTTTTTATTTAAAGGGTTTGAAAGTTAACATGTTATCATTTATAAGTTAAGGTATTTACAGCAACATATAAAATTCATTTATGTATGTTGTAAATAGACATATAGAACAGTGAGTTATCAATAGTGGTTGCCTCTTGATAACTCTGCACCTGTGAGAGGCTGGGGGAGGGGCTAGTACAGTTCGTTTGTGATTTTAGAGACAGTGAAAGCAGTTTTTTTGAGTCTCCTTTTTGGTTCAGCCTTGGAACAACGAACAACACCCCAGTCTCGGTAACCTGTGGTGGTAGCTACTTGGAATTAATCATATTACAACGGGTAGTGGTGTTATCCGCTGAGCTACACCAACCACCATCATCCTATATTTTCGAGCAGTAAACTGTTCTACCTTTTAACCAAGTGGTTCTGTGGAATTTGTCTTGTTACTAACGCAGTGTTGGTGGATGTAAAGGAATGAGAGAGTGGTAGAGCGTCAAGCTAAGGCTAATTGCTACGTTTTTCCAAAACAAACAAATCAATAAATTCAAAACTGGGGTCCAGAACATACTGATAGACAGATACAAAGAAACTGCTGACGTTCTCAGAACAATGGACTGACCACCCCAGAGTCCAGACCTCAACTTCACTGAATGTGTTTGGGGTTATTTGGATTGGGAGAAGCAACAGAAAAGGCTAAACCAACTTCTACAACTGAACTTTTGAGGGGCGGAAAACATTGTGGCAGATTTCTTAGGAAAAAAACGAAAAAGTACGAAGGTTGTAATGAGGGCAAAGATTTAATATTTAAATCCCTTATTGATCCCACAGTGGGGAAATTTAGTGTCCGCATTTAACCCATCCGTGAAGTGAAACACCACAAACACACTCACTAGTGTACACACTAGGGGGCAGTGAGCACACTTACCCGGAGCGGTGGGCAGCCCTATCCACGGCGCCCGGGGAGCAGTTGCTCAAGGGCACCTCAGTCGTTACTGTAGGCTCAGGGAATCGAACCGGCGACCCTCCGGTCACAAGGCTGGTTCCCTAACCTCCAGCCCACGACTGCCCCGTGAAAGTATATACAAACTAGATACTTAACATAAAAGCTATTATATTTAGTGGTTGAGATGACAGTGTAGTTCAGTGTGACTGTTTTACACTGCTCTCCTAAACAAATGAATATGAATAAACGATTGGCTTGTGCTTAGATGCGGTTCCGACTGTAAATGAAACACATGAAGGGTGGTTTTTGGCCTGAAAGCCTTAAAAATGATCAACATTTATGTTACCAGTATAGAAATACAAAACTCCAACCAGGAAAACAACAGTAAATGCTCATCACTGTATTAATCTGCAGAGAGCTGGCCTTTTAGCTCTTTAGTAACTCCTCAGTCTGCTGAACAAGCTAATCCAGGAACGGTCCTGTTCTCATTTAACAAGCAAGGTGACATAGCTGTGGTAAAGTTTAACACTATACCAGACCAGGTGTAGTCTGCGTGCCGTACTCTACAGCAAATGCCACCCTTGCCAAAGATGTTATTTGCTCCAGCTGATGGAACAGGGCTCTTCCTGCTCATATTACCATAGATATTATACAAGGCCATCTGTGCCAGCCAAAATTGCATTAGTATAATATAAATTCAAAGTGCTCTTCTCCAACACCTGAGTTCTCAGCTCTTTCAGCGCGGAGAGACTGACTCAGTCGTACCACCATATTATTTCTATAGCCATGACAAAGCTAATACACTGGAGCGCATTAAAGTGATTTCCGCATATTCTTCAAATAACTGCTAGTCTTTTAAGACCTTAATATCCTCCATGATGGCTCGGAAAAAGGCTTTTATTCCTGGGACGTCTAGGAATAATATGAGCTTTCATTTGGCCGGTGCATGTCATCCTTCAAATGCAAGGATATTATTTCAGACTTAATAATTAAACACCCCCGAGTAAAGTGGAAGGAGAATTACCGCACTGAAATTCATGTCAAATTCCAGTTTTAGCCCAAAGCAGTGATCTTGCATTCGGTGGTACAGTGGCAATTGGGTGTAGCGGTGATGCTACTGCTGTTTGTGTAGTCGCTGTCTGCCCATTTCAGCCCCACTGTGGGATTTTAGAGCAACAAAGGAGTAACCCTGCCGAATCATTTCATATATAGAACTGCTTCATGGAAGCCTGGTTTCATGGACCAATAGTCAGCATCCTAATTAACGTTCTGAAGTCTCTAATTGCTTGATTAATGCTATTACGGTTAACAATGGAGCCAAAAGTCGTTCCACATCTGAGGTTTACAAAGGGCTAAGAACGTACCTCCCAGCGAGTTCAGGAATAAACATTATATACATACAACAGAGCTGATGTGATCAAAGTTAGCAGGATGGAACAGATGGTGGCTGATGCGAGGGGAGCGCTAGCTCTGAGGCTCAGACAGCACATTGATTACACGCTCATGTGACTGTCTCCATGAGATAATGAGGGTATATTAAATCAATTCTTCAGAATCTATTTCCTTTTCCTTATTTAGAGTGAATAGCAGGCCTCAGCTGGGCTTTTAAGAGGATCACTAATGAGAATGTGACTTTATTAGCAATTCTCAGGCTGAGCGCTTATTGGTATTTACATGTGATCAAGGACGCCAAGAAGGCCATATGCAAGAGAGTGTGGAAGAAAATGGGGGGGCTTCAAAAGGATCTGTAGTGAATACTGTGTGTAGACAAAAATCAGCTTCTTCTTATTAAAACTGAATGACTTTAAAAAGTGTCATCTTAATTTTTTTAGGTTTTGCAAAAGTTTAGACAAGCTAAATCAGTAACACAGCTTTCAAAAGCTTTCTGTAACCAGCTGAAAGTCTTTCTACTCTTCTTTGAGGAAGTGTTCCTTCCAGAACACCTGAAGCTCATTCCCATCATCCGGTTGATGATGTTGAATACAATTTCAATAGACGCTGTACACAAAGAACAGATCTCGAAAACACTCTGGTGCAACTCTGCTGTCTTTTCTGAGACTTTGTAAAATATGTCCATGATGATGAATCCGACAGTGAATGTTTTCTGTGATTATTAATCCATCTGGCTGTTAGCTGTTCACGGACACCTTGGGTTAGGTCTGCTGGCCGGTCTAAGCCTGTGTGTGTCAAACTATGTATCTGATTTGTCAACCAATCAGAAACTGTGCATCTTGTAGACCAGACAAAAGCTGTGTACCTGACTTGTTGACACACTGACAGCATCCCAGCAGGCACGCCGACGGCATCCCACCCGACACGCCGACAGGATCCCACCCGACACGCCGACAGGATCCCACCCGACACGCCGACGCCATCCCAGCAGGCACGCCGACACCATCCCAGCAGGCACGCCGACACCATCCCAGCAGGCACGCCGACACCATCCCAGCAGGCACGCCGACACCATCCCAGCAGGCACGCCGACACCATCCCAGCAGGCACGACGACACCATCCCATCCGACAAGCCGACACCACCCCATCCGACAAGCCGACACCACCCCATCTGACAAAAGCCAACACCACCCCATCCGACACCATCCCATCCAACAAGCCGACACCACCCCATCCGCCACGTCGACACCATCCCATCCGACAAGCCGACACCACCCCATCCGACACCATCCCATCCGACACCATCCCATCCGACAAGCCGACACCACCCCATCCAACAAGCTGGCACTATCCCATCCGACAAGCCGACACCACCCCATCCGACAAGCCGACACCACCCCATCCGACAAGCCGACACCACCCCATCCGACAAGCCGACACCAACCCATCCGACAAGCCGACACCACCCCATCCGACACCACCCCATCCGACAAGCCGACACCACCCCATCCGACACCACCCAATCCCATCCAACAACCCACCATCATCCCATCCGACAAGCCGACACCATCCCATCCGACAAGCCGACACCACCCCATCCAAAACCACCCCATCCAAAACCACCCCATCCCATCCGACAAGCCGACACCACCCCATCCAAAACCACCCCATCCAAAACCACCCCATCCCATCCAACAGCCCACCATCATCCCATCCGACAAGTTTCCACCATCCAATCCCCAATACACCGACAGCATCCCAGCAGACATACCAAGATCCTAGCAGACACACAGACAAAGCACAACCTTACTAAAAACCCGTCTTCATTGTTCAGTATAAATTATTTCACCTATTCTTTTGCCATTTTCAGCTGAACACTTTCGGTTGCTGAACATTCTGTGCATCCCTAATAAAAGTTGGTATAAATCATTTGCAGTATCCTTTGTCTGCAGGGGTCGTGTTTATTTCTGATCTTCTCAAATATCATCAAATGTGTAATCTAGTCAGAGCCTACAGCTCCAGAAAGGCTTCTGCTATTGCTGCATGTCCCCTATCATGGTCCTATTTAGAACCCTGTTTGCTATGAGTGTAGGAAGGTTATTAGCATTCCTAATTCACTGATGAAGGGCTTCTCTCCACAGCCTCCTCAATGCAATGGAGTGCTCTGTGCAAGCGGGGTGGAGATTAACATTGTGTGCGAAATGACGGCTAATTAACATAGGGTAGGTGGTTGCTACGGAAAAGGGTGGGCTGCTCCGAGCGCATTATGCCTTTCTAACGTCATCCATCAGCTCTGTCTGCCTGAGAAAACAAACCAGCAGCTTTGTTGTTCCCAAGCCTCTCTCACCAGGGCTGACTGCTCTTGATCTATTGTTTTATCTCTGCCCGGCTTCACTTCCTGAACCCTCTAATCATCCTCTCCTGCTCAGTTCCTGTCCACCTAATGAACCACAAAGGTAGAAAATGTCTTCCAGGTAACCTGAAGCCTTAAACTCAATTATGTCCACAGGCGTAAATACACACTAAGGAAATTGAACACAGACTTAGTTTAGTTTGAGAGAAAAAGCTCAAATTCGTTACTTTTGAATTAAACCCTGCAATTTTACACAACATATCGCTATTCGGTATTAAAGGTGCAATCTGTAAAATGACACAACCTATCAAATTCATCCGATACACAGTTAGAGCCCACCCCTATCATAGGAAACACACAGCCTGTCCTCCTCAGTGTTAGCATTAACAGCTGCCTGCCAACCACTCTAGAAGAAACGTTGCAAGCCCAGCATCAAACATCATCCACCAGCGATGGAAAGGAGCTCCAATGTTAACTCTTGTTTTGCTTCTTTTTAAATCACTTCTTTTGTTTGCTGCTGAACGTGCGAACAGGTGGCAGAATTTTCCAGCAAAAACTTCAGCCAACATTGTGTGTACTCTTCCTTTCGACAGGATAGGCGAGGGCTAGCTGGTTAGCATGCTAACTTCAGTAGATATCTCTAGTAGATAACGCAATCTGTCAAGACTGTTTCTGATGTTCATTTTGATGATCATTTTAGTTCATTTTAAAGCATGTTTTAAGTAAAACATTTTACATATTGCTCCTTTAATCAAAGTTCATTTTAAGACAAAATGATCCAGAAACAACTTAAGACTGGAGGTCCACATTTGAGTACATGCCATTGAAAGTCCGACGTTGAAGAATTTGCTCCGGAACATCCATCCAGCATCACTATTCGGCAAACTGTTGCTAGGTTACCCTCCAAGCAGAGCCGAGGGCCAACCTTGTTTAAAATGGCGAAGAACGTGCATCTGTATTTTTGTGTTAAAAGGGTCAAAGGTCACCATGCAGCTGCAGCAGCCTCGAAAAGCAATGAATAGATAATGTTCTCAGAGAGAGAGAGAAAGAGAGAGCAAGAAAGAGAGAGAGAGAGAGAGAGAGAGAGAGAGAGAGAGAGAGAGAGAGAAAGAAAGAGAGAGAGAGAGAGAGAAAGAAAGAGAGAGAGAGAAAGAGAGAGAGAGAAAAAAGAAAAGAGAGAGAGAGAGAGAGAGAGAGAGAAAGAAAGAGATAGAGACACAAGAGATAAAGAATCTGGTGTGCAGATATTCCATGTAGGCAGTGTGGAAATGTGTCAAAAAAAAAAAAAAAAAAAAAAAAAAAACCTGGCTCACACGTATGTGTGCTATTTTTAGCTCTCTATAGATCCCTGCTCACATTCGGTGTCGTCATGTAACGGCTGGCAGTAACAGATGAAATTACATTACAATGTCATCCCTATAGCACACGTCAGGTGCACGCATGCCAGAGGACAAAGACACCCTACTGAGGTCTTTCTCCCGGCCTTCCTGATGCTTCCTAAACACGATGAGTCATCGCAGAACTGTGGTGCTACACAATATCCACAATTATGAGAAATGTAGATGGTGAACAAATAAACTAATGAGAGTGTTGGTTGAAGGAGTTCTGGCATGAAGGAGTTACATAAGCGCCTATGAGAAATAAGCAGTGGATCCAGATGCATGCATCCGAAATCCAAATGCATCGCTTTCAACGTGCCACAGTCGCTAAGAAAACCGTCTGAATACTGATGAGCATCCGCTTATGTCAGGAGAAATGAATAGCGCTACCTTTAAAAATAGCACCCTTCTTTTTCAGCTGCGCTCAAAAACAACAAGCGCCTTCATGAGGGCTGTTCATATGTTTTCTCAGACTCTGCGATGTTGCATAACCCCACAGTCAGGACCACGCAGCATCGCCTGTTCCTGCAGGCTTGAAGTTCTATCTGCACTGAATCAGCTCATCTGCCGACTACCAGTCCTTCATCCAAGGCAAATCAGGTGCTTATCAATGGGAAAGAACAATAAGCACTGCCGGGCTCCTGGCTAGAGAGGGGGGAAACGACAATACTGAATTAAAAATGTCTGTTTTCTGAGTATATCATCAGTATCATCACAAAAAAGATTTTTAGATTCACACCACATTCTGAGAGCTTGTAAACAACAACAAGACCAACAACAACAACTAGTTTATAGAGCAGTATTTGCACAAACTGTGTAGGAACAAGTAGTTTATGGGATTTCTGCCCTTATTGCCCAGTCATTAACTGCCCTTATTACATTAAATGAGAGAGAGAGAGAGAGAGAGAGAGAGAGAGAGAGAGAGAGAGAGAGAGAGAGAGAGAGAGAGAGAGAGAGAGAGAGAGAAGAGAGACAAGAGAGAGGAGACACAAGAGAGAGAGAGAAAGATACAAAGAGAGAGAGGGAGAGAGAGAGAGAGAGAGAGGAGAGGAGAGAGGGAGAGAAAAGGAGCATATGAGAGAGAGCGAGAAACATAAGAGAGAGGAGAGAGAAAGAGAGGTGATAGAGATGAGAGAAGAGAGAGAGGAGGACGAGAGCGAGAAAGACAAAGAGAGAGAAGAAGAGAGAGAAAGAAGGCGAAGAAAGAAAGAGAGAGGAGAGGTAGAGAGAGCGTGAGAAAGAGAGAGAGAGAGAGAGAGAGAAAGGAGAGAGAGAGAGAGAGAGAGAGAGAGAGAGATCGAGAGAGAGAAAGAGAGGGAGAGAGCGATAAAGAAAGAGAGAGAAAATAGAGAGGGAGAGAGAGATAGAGATAGAGAGAAAGAGAAAGAGAGAGAGAGAAAGAAAGAGAGAGAGAGAGAGAGAAAGAAAGAGAGTCATTTATTACATTAAATGATTTTTAAATTACTATAAAATATTAATAATATTTATAATATGTTACTTTTTTGTAAACTATTTTTATTATTATTATTAATATCATTATTATTAACATTAATATTATTATTATTATTATTATTATTATTATCCTTACAAAGCCTGAAACATTACTTTGTGGGACAGAATTCTGAGTTTTATTAATGTCACACACAGAGACTCCAAAAGAAGGTCTGGCTTGATGTTTAGGCCTCAGCAAACTGTAGCAAACTGGCTCACCCATTTACAGTATGTCGTAGCATATCTACTAATTTGGGGGGATTTGGTGGAAGAAGCATTACTGTTATTACACAAGGAAGATGTTTAAGATTTCACTTAATTGGATGGTGGACAACATTACCAAACTGGAAAAGAGCATTTCCAGAAGAACCACTGTTACACCACCTTGTTGTTATTAGCTAGGATACAGGGAGTGAATAGATTCCCTTGTATCCATCTACATGCTAGTCCAGTAGGTAATACACCGTACAGTTAGCTGGCAACTGCTTTACCTTAACAAACCATCTGGCAAGTACCATCGATGGCTCTCCTGAGCCAAGTTATTTCCAGCTACAGCCATACTGCAAATTTTAAAGCTTTGGCAGTTTTATTGGATACTGTTATTAGTTGTTGTAAAACCTCAGGCATTGGAATTTTCTGAATTCTGGGTACTGCCGGTTTCATTATAGGGATCCACCAGTCTGGCTAACTTTCTCCATGTAATGATTTTCTGGATTTAAATCTACAGTGTCCTTATCTCATTTTATGTTTTTCTTTTCGTTGTAGTCAATTTTACTTGGTCTTTGTCACCTCCAGGGTTGCTGCAGCAACAGCATTAAGATGCCCAATTCAGAAATTGCCAAGTAGCAATATAATCAAATACTTCATTCACCAGACAAAGCCTTTGCCTTTTTAAGGTGCTAGTAACTTCAGGCTTCTGCAGATGGCCTGGATGATAAGGATGATGGGGCTACAACTACTTGCAGGGTGTGAGTGACGGGATCCATAGATTGAGAAGAGGTGCTACAGTGCAATGAATGTCTTGTTCCATGTGTGGGAAAGGAAATGGCTCCAGAGCAGATGTTAATGATTGGCTAAAAGGAGTGACTGCATTTGGGCATGACCAAAGACCATAGTGTGAAGGAAGCAGCTGAATCTGCAGGTGTATGGAAGCGTAAGGTCATACAGGTCTACCAGCAGTGGCTAAAATCCCAGTCTACAGGAAACGCTCCTTGGAATAGGGCCAGGGAAGCCATCCACCAAATCTGCACCAACTGTGCAATACTTTGATCCAAGAGGGTCTGAACACTGATGTGGCCCACATTCAGAAACTCCAGTCCACTCCAAACTCTCACTCACTTGGGATGCAGTTGACCACCACTGGATCCTCTGTGCCAGACCGTAGCCATAATAGAAAACGCAACTGGGCTCACCAGGGTGCACCATCATCACAATGCAGCCTAGACCCTCACAGAGCCATGACACATGCTCAGCCGCCTGTCTGGACCAGCTTATATGTGCCGGCACCATTTGCCTCCTCTTTATCGATCGTACCCAGATGTAAACAGCTGAGAGAGTGAAATGTAATCATATACAGTCTGAGAAGAGCTTTGTTCAGATTACGTAAGCTTCTCACCATGGGGTGAGTCTTTTATCTGTCCACCAACCACCACATCTGCTGTAGTGTGTCCGCTTGCCTCTCCCTGAAAACTAGCTGCAGCCAGTCAAAACAGGTGGAACGCTGACCCACTGGAAAAGGCTGATCACTGCCATGGAAGTTTTACTGAAACAGGAAATGTCATGGCATGAGAAGGGGTAGATGAGGATGGAAGATATTTCATGGTCAGGTGAATCCCCCATCTTACTATCAAATGGCTGACCGAGGTGTCTCCATCACGTCCCCAAATAAAGAAGACGAGATAAAAAAAAAAAAGAAGTCCTGTCACACTAATTGAGGAATAGATTACAGTCTTATCTGCTCCATCCAGCCCTTCTAATTTCATTCAGATGCCTATTGAGCACATGTCAGCCATGCGGCGGAAAATATTGAAAGGGGTGATTCGCCGCGTCTATGTTGCTCATTCAGGGAACGTCCCCATCGAGTCAAAATGTCACAGTCACTTTCAGAGTTAAGATTGAAGCCAAGATTGGATTCATTTCCCAGTCTGTCCGTTTAAAACATAACCATCAACAAATCAATTTCGCTATGCTGATAGCCATCGGTAAAAAGGGTTCGGGATTTTGGCAGTTTGATAGTCGGAAGGGGAAGGGAATTAGATGCAATTGTGCACAGCCAAATGATTTCCACTGTGTATCTGCTCGAGGACGATCTGTCCTAGCACATCTTATTTTGTGCTTCTCGATTTTAAGGTTAACACACTAGTACGGGTTCTACCACTGGAGTCCCGATATGCTCAAATGCCAGGCTTAATATAGCCCAAAGTTCCTGCTGGTTAAACATTAATAACGCTAAAATTATTCCATTCTATTAAGAAACCCCAAACCTTCAACCTTGAAATGATCCCTCACTCATCTTCTGAACTACTTCATCTTTCTGGGTTGCTGGTGGGTGCTGGAACCTATCCCGGCACTTGCTGGGCAGAAAGCAGGAAACACCCTAGACAGACCACCAACCCAAGCAGGGGCGGCATTCACGTTCACCTCACACCTAGAGGGAAGTTTAGCATCTCCAGTCCACCTGTCAGCATGTCCTTGGACTGTAGGAGGAAACCAGAGCACGCAGACACAAGACCTACATGCTAACTCCACCCAGAAGGGACACCCTCGGCCGAGCACCGAACCCAGGCCGTGCTTGCTGTGAGCCGCCTTGAAATGCTTGTATTCAGGATGTTCTACACATTCACCCAAATATATCAATGGCCCAAATATCAAGTCAAGTAGTTTTATTGTCAGTAGTATGTACAAGACAGACAACTGAAAATTGAAATTGTGTTACTCTCCATCTCAAGGTGCAGCACATTATCATTAACTGTTTATCGATTACAACTAAAACAAGAACAAGAGTATACTGACGTAAGACATACCAAAGAATAAAACAGAGCCCTGAGATAGACATAAAAGAGACGGTAAGACAATGAAGACAATAAGGACAATAAGATATTAATACAGAGTATTAATAATAATTGATATATACACACACACTTCACAAGGATGAAGGCTGCTTTGACTTTGTCACAGTACTGGAGTGTTCACAGTACATAGGAATGTAGTGCTCATGATGCAGAACATACATCAGTGATAATGAACGCATCCTTCATTTCAGCCATGACTGACTGCGGTTAGCAATCAACCAAAGATGACTAAGGCATCAAGGGCACCGCACAACGTGCCCTGGAGGAGTTATGGTTAAGCCTCAAGGACGACTGTTATGAAAGGCAAAAGGTGCTTAATTAAGCACTGCCTTGGTCAGACGTGACACTGTCCTTGTTAATGGAGTTCTTGTTCATTAGATGAATAACTGCTGCAATGTCAGTATGTATTCAGGCCAGCGACTTTGTGGTGATTCTCCTGCAGGACGTTTTCTGTCAAAAGGCTTCGGAAACCCTCACCCAGGTCCTTAAGGACAAACCAATCGCAGAATCACCAAAAGAGCTGACAAAGTCAAGCCTTTCCACTTCAATTACTTCCTCCTCGCCAAGCAGCAAAAAAACTGAGCAAGCACTTGTAGAAAAAATAGATTCTGGGGGTTGGCTCAGAGCTCCACAGCAGTAAAATCAAACATGGCTCTGACATGTCATGCCCATCACAGCAGTGAAAATTAAGTATGAGTTATTGAGGTTTCAGCAAACCTTTCCAATGAGATTTCAAGGCTACTGAGGAGATCTGTAATCCACTTGCATAAGCGTTTCTAAAACTGGAGCCCAAAAAATATATTGAGATACAGTGAACATGAGGCTTCTAGCAACCACCTGGAAAACTGTCTCCATCAGATAAACACCTATTTTATTGTCTTTGAGAGAGATGGGGAGAGAGAGATGGAGTGAGAGAAAGAGAGAGATGGAGTGAGAGAGATGAAGTGAGAGAAAGAGAAAGATGAAGTGAGAGAAAGAGAGAGATGGAGTGAGAGAGAGAGAGAGAGAGAGAGAGAGAGAGAGAGAGAGAGAGAGAGAGAGAGAGAGAGAGAGAGAGAGAGAGAGAGAGAGAGAGAGAGAGAGAGAGAGAGAGAGAGAGAGAGAGAGAGAGAGAGAGAGAGAGAGAGAGATGGAGTGAGAGAGAGAGAGAGATGGAGTGAGAGAAAGAGAGATGGAGTGAGAGAGAAAGAGAGAGATGGAGTGAGAGAGAAAGAGAGAGATGGAGTGAGAGAAAGAGAGAGATGGAGTGAGAGAAAGAGAGAGAGAGAGAGAGAGAGAGAAAGAGAGAGAGAGATAGAGAGAGAGAGAGAGAGAGGAGTGAGAGAAAGAGAGCGATGGAGTGAGAAAGATAGAACGATGGAGTGAGAGAAAGAGAGAGATGGAGTGAGAGAGATAGAGAGATGGAGTGAGAGAGATAGAGAGATGGAGTGAGAGAAAGAGAGCGATGGAGTGAGAAAGATAGAACGATGGAGTGAGAGAAAGAGAGAGATGGAGTGAGAGAGATAGAGAGATGGAGTGAGAGAAAGAGAGCGATGGAGTGAGAAAGATAGAACGATGGAGTGAGAGAAAGAGAGAGATGGAGTGAGAGAAAGAGAGAGATGGAGTGAGAGAAAGAGAGAGAGATGGAGTGAGAGAAAGAAAGAGATGGAGTGAGAGAAAGAAAGAGATGGAGTGAGAGAAAGAGAGAGATGGAGTGAGAGAAAGAGAGAGAGAGAGAAAGAAAGAGAGAGAAAGAGAGAGAGAGAGAGATCTGAAGAGTCCAGACTGACCCTATTCTAGTATGATGGGAGCATCAGGGTAGGAAGGGAAGCATACATAGTGCCCACTGTACAGTTCTCTACAGGCAGTGTTATGATCTGCAGGAGCTTCAGTTGGTCAGGTCGAGTCTCAGCAACCTTGTACGTCAATAACAAGTCAGCTGACCACCATCAATAGATTTCTTCTTCCCTGACGGCACAGCCATATTCCAGAACAACAATGCAGAGATTCATCTAACCCAGATAGTGAAAGTGTGGTTTACAAAGCACGAGGAATCATTTTCACACCTGAACTGGCCAAAACAGGCCCTATTGGAGGTCTTTGGGATGTGCTGAAGAATATGGAATAGAACGACCAACCCGTCGTCAATACAAGGTCTCAGAAATTAGTGTGACCTGGATGTAAATATATGAACATAGATCAAAAAAATAAATAAACAGCGCACCAAGAAGCAGTTGTCAAAATAGAAACTGTATATGTGTGAATTAAATTATGATATATAATTTTAATATTAAACTTTCTATTGTCCAACTTTCTACTGTCCATTTTGTACAGTGGACATTCAAGAGTCCCACGTGGTGTGTATGTGTATGTATATATATATATATATATTAAAATATATCTATATATATATGGTGTTATATATTATATATAGAAGATATATATGGGTATGGAGGCATTAATAAAGGGATTACAACATTAAAACTGCTGTTACAGTCAGGCCCCTAGATCCTTGTCCAGAGCCCTCACGTAACCAGATCGCACCTGTAACATTTTTCAGATCTGCCTGAGACATAACTGTGTGCCGAGTTCTGCAGGTATCCGATATTCTATTCTAACAGAGTGAGTTATTCTTTGGTCACTGAGTCTACATTAGTGGATGACATTGCATAAGGTTGTCAAAACAACAGCAAAAAAATGCACACCTGTAATCACAGGTTCAGGCAGTCCAATTAAATATTAGAGCGTGTGTATTTTTGGCCAGGCTGTGTACAATCTGAATTTATCTTTAGTGGTTTGGGGCTTCTGTCTAATCTTCTGCTAAATACATGCTTTCTGCTTTTGACTGGAAGTTAAATGGAATAATGTCGCTCTCTGGCTTTTGCACTACATATCAAAGCCAAGGACCATTTAGAAGCCTGGGTTTGTAAACGAGTGAGGACCTTGGAGTCCACTGCAGAATGTGGAAAAATATGTGGAGGAAATCAGTCATTTTGCTCCTTCGTGAAACACTCAGCAGTTTGCTCAGAGAGAACGTGTGGTCCTCCGTGTCCCCCCCAAAGGTACGCTTGTGAAAATGCCAGGCTCTTGTTTCAGCATAATTTGATTTGTCGTATGAGCACAGCACACAATTGTGGAAAAGATGCTTTCCCAGCGGCCTCACAGTCTATTAATTGCTGATGCGGGATTGGGGATTATGGGTTTAAATGCCTTAGGCTTATTAAAAATGCTACTTACCGGGAATTTAAATGCCAGATGGCCCAAAGGGAGGGACACGATATTCCACATGGAAACCAGGTGAATTCACGTTCATCTAGGACCGCACTAAAAAAAAAGGGATTAATGATCAGTGGTAATGGATTTACCAATCAAAAAGGGGATTTGCAATATGGGTCACCGGCTTTGATGAGACCGATAAGAAAGTGGCGTGTATGCTGGAGTAGATAATAAAGCAAGCTTATGTAAAATGGGAATTTTTAATGAATAGCCGGTCATTACATTCTGCTAATCAGCCACTCCCATCACACTCTTTCTATTCCATTGGTATTCCAAGCCCTTAACTTTGCTCTGCAGCTGTAATACCAGCTATTCAATCCGCCAGCTTTGGGTTAGCTCTCTAAGGGCCCGCCCTGGTCTTTATGCCTTTGTGACCTTGGGACAGGAGACACATTTTTATGGCTTATCGCTTCACTGCTTCACTCTGTTCTCTCTCGTCACATGGTACACGGTTTCTATGTGGTGTTGAGAAGAGTTCAGCCGTCATGTGGTTGTCACGGACGGACCAGTCTAAACCCAGCATCCCTTTCTGAGGGGCATTGTCGACATGCACATCCACAAGCATCCAACAGCATACGCAATGCACAAAGAACTACACAATTCATGGAGAGCTGGACCTGTAGTGTGTAGATGCCATTACAAATGATACCCCTTTCTGCATACAGGCCATACAAAAATGGGGAAAGCAGAAAAAAAGATCACCTATTTTTAATTGTCATCAGACATGCATTGATAGACATCCTCCTATCCAGCCCTAGCAGTTTAACCCGGTCCACTCATGCCAAAGTCATAAGGAGGTTTCAGCCTGAACTGCTTTTTGAATGAGCAACAATAGAGCAGCCAATTAGAAGAGAGGTAATGCACATAACAGCACAGTACTCAAAACAGCCTATATAATTATAAAAGGTTAAGGAGAGGATGGAAAATTATTTAAATTAATTATAACTGATTTAAGTACATACAACTTAAGATTTTTTTTCAACCTGTCTACTCTTATTTTGCTCTGCTTGTAATTGTGGAGTCGTTTTAAATAATATTTCTTATTTTTGTGGTTTGATTATTTTCTTGTATAGTGATACTTTCAAGATCAGTTTTATTATTATTTCTTTTTTATAATATGTTTTATTGAGGAGTAAAAGCACAGTTACATCCAGTAATTTAACATATCCAAGTAGTCCCTCAAAAAAAATTGCTCCCAAAACTAAACACATGTACAAAAGAAAAAGTAAATAACTAAGTAAATAAAGATAATCTATTCATAACCCCACACTCCCAGCTACATATACACAGGGGAATCTATATGCATACGTACAAACAGAGAAAAGGAAAGGATACATACATACATCCATATATACAGGGGTTGGACAATGAAACTGAAACACCTGGTTTTAGACCACAATCATTTATTAGTATGGTGTAGGGCCTCCTTTTGTGGCCAATACAGCGTCAGTTCGTCTTGGGAATGACATATACTGCGTCCTGCACAGTGGTCAGAGGGAGTTTAAGCCATTCCTCTTGCAGGATAGTGGCCAGGTCACTACGTGATGCTGGTGGAGGTTCGTCCTTCTTGGTGGTATGCTGGCATTACCCTGGATACCGTGGCTCTTGATACATCACAAAGACTTGCTGTCTTGGTCACAGATGCGCCAGCAAGACGTGCACCAACAGTTTGTCCTCTTTTGAACTCTGGTATGTCACCCATAATGCTGTGTGCATTGCAGTATTTTGAGCAGAACTGTGCTCTTACCTGCTAACTGAACCTTCACACTCTGCTCTTACTGGTGCAATGTGCAGTTAATGAAGATTGGCCACCAGGCTGGTCCAATTTAGCCATGAGACCTCCCACACTAAAATGACAGGTGTTTCAGTTTCATTGTCCAACCTCTGTACATACGTACTTATTACTCATATATACACACATACAAACTATATGCGCAAATCTAAACCTACACATACACATATAGTCACATATACATACACGTAAACATCACCCCTCTTCTTAAAATGAACATTGCACAGATATGATGACAAACTAAATTAGATTTAAAGGGGGAGGGGGAGAGTAAGTCAACAAATAAATAAACAAATCACCAAATTAAAAAGTAATAAATAAATAAAAATCCCCCTCAGTCGGCTGGCATGATTTGGAGTAAATTAAAATACCTAAGAAAATGATTCGATTTGGAATAAAATGCTGCAGTTTTGCCTTTCAAAGTAGATCTGATCTTTTCCATAGTAAGAAAATGTATAACATCTCGGAGCCACCTTGAAATAGAAGGGGATTTTGAAGACTTCCATAATAGCAATATACGACGTCTTGCTAGCAGAGATGTAAATGCCAGTACATCTGATTGGGTTCTATTAAGTAATTTTCTTCAAACGCAGACTGAAGACCCATCTCTTCGTAATGCACTTAAGTGAGTGAGCTCTAGTAGAGGTGCAAGTTATGTGTATTGTGTTGCACTTATAACGACCTTTTCTCCTCTATAGGAATGAACACTGGGCTGGGGTTGCCAGGTAATGGTTTACTTGCTCTATGTCTGTGTATTAATCTCTAGGTACCAGCACTGGCCCCCTGTTCGGGCAGTGTTTGAGCTCGTGGTGAGTTTGTTTTAGGCTCTAGACTTCCTGTACTAGCTGGAATATTATCCAACAGAACACTAAGCACGGTTGTAAGTCGCTCTGGATAAGGGCGTCTGCTAAATACCTTAAATGTAAATGTAAATGTAAGTAAGGGTGGATAGAAAAGCCAAATATTGCGATTAAAGGGTTCTTAATAATGTTGGTGCCCAAAACCTTTGTCATAATTTAAAAATATTCGAACCAAAATTTATGTAGAGTGGGACAAAAAAAAGAACATGTGACTTAAATTACATGGAGTGGCACCGCATTTATCACACACATCAATGACAGCATTTGGGAAGAATTTAGAGAGCTGAGACTTAGATAAATGAACTCTATGCAGTACCTTAAATTGAATCAGCTGAAGTCTTGCACAGAAAGAACTTGAACGTATTTTGTTTATGGCCTTGTCCCACCAATGCTCTGTAAAAACAGTACCCAGTTCTTGTTCCCAAGCACTTTTCATTTTTGTATGAGCGTGCTGATCTAAGTCCATGATATACAAGTAAATCTTAGATATAGTAGATTTCTGAAAGGGGTCCCAGGTCAAAAGGTCTTCCCATGATTGTGTGAGAAGAAGACAAGATACAGTGTCTAAGTGGGACATATGAGGTGAAGGCAAATTAAAATCTGTAGCTAGTTGGGCAAAACTATATAAAGTACCATCCTTATAAAGGTCCCGAAAAAATCTGATACCTCTTTCCTGCCATATATTAAAAGCTGTGTCTGTCAATGCAGGGGCAGTTTTATTATTTTATTCGCTTTTGTTTTATGGTTTATCAGTGGGGTTTAATTTTATGCAAGTCTACTGTCTAATCTGTCTGATCTGTTTACAATGAAAATCTGAGTAAATAAAGAAAATACTGATGAATTTTGATGAATTCCTGCAAAAAATGATGTAGGATGTAATTAAGCACACCATCAGCCTTTTGCATTAGTGACTTGCAGGAGACTACAATATGAAAATGAGTCCTCTAACCAATCAGTGTTTTTTGAGCATCCAAACAAACCGTAGTTCCAGATGCACGCTGGCCGGTTTTATCAAATTATAATATAACACTGTGTAATATATAATATGATAACATAATTCACTTGCTGACCCCACAAAAAGTCTTTGGGGTGAGTTTTACACTTTAGAAAGTGGTTTGATTTCCCCGTTCTTAATGCTAGATCTTACCCAAAATATTTGCAGTAAAATATAATATAATATAATATATAATATAATACAATACAATATAATATAATATGAAATGATATATAATAATGCAATTCAATTACTGAATAAGAATCAAAGGAAACACCCTGAACAGGTCGCCAATCTATCACAGTTAGCATAACCAGTTCCAAGTTAGCATAATTCCAAGAATCCAAACTTCCAAAAATTCAAGCATGTAGTGCATAAGACCCTATTGGAATTGTGGGGATTTTTCTTATTCTGATTCCGCATTGAAACCTGTCTGAGTAGTGGCATATGACATGACCCTGATCAGCCCAAGGCTCCCCCTGACTGCTGGTCACTAATAGAGGCTAATAAATGAAGACAGAGCAGTATAGTGACTTTTTACAGTATACTAACTGCAATAATGGCAACATGTTGTCCATATTGTACAGCCGTACCACAGACTAAACACAGCACAGCTCAGGGGCTGCATTGCACATCTAATTGTATTTGCTTGTAGTGCTGAAAGGGCCTGATTCGCACAGTAAGCAAATATGCCTGAGGAAAGCAAACCAGCCAGTTATTTACACGGGACGACATATGTGGCACACAGTCTGTCAGGTTAGTCTAAAATAAGTGCTAGTTCGAAATAGAGGCCATATCTTGCTGGGCTCTGCTTGTTCAAATGTCTGGCGGGCCAAAATAGGATTTGTATCTGGAATCAGAAGCCTGCATGCTCATACTGAATACTGAAAAGGGGAATACACATGATGTGAGCCATGTCTAGATATAAGAAATGACCAGTACAAAGTGAATAATGTGTGACTTATTGACAAAAAAAGCTTCACAGTCAAGTCTGATTAGAAATTGAGCACGGTTTACCAGCTGCTTTCTTATTTATCCATTTCATCTTTGGCCTATCCGTACTCAAGAGCGTATAAGTTGTGAGGTTAAACACCTTCCAGTGTGCTCATCGCAAGGACATGTGAATTATCAGGCTGTGAACGAGGCATGAGAGTGGAATGCTTCTACTGGTCTCATGTGGGACGAACTTGCAGGCCACACCATTTACCAGAAATCTCCAGAATGCTCCTCAAAACAATTCTGGACAACCTGGACCCTATGGCACAGTGCATTATCCCGCTGGAATAGCCCCTCATTGTGGGGGTGCATGAAACGCAAGAGGGGCAGTAAATGGTCACTAAGCAGTGAAACGTAACAGGCACTGGTCAATAACGTGCTTAGGTGGACCAGTAAGCCCATGCCATGAGAACATACCCTACACCAGTATGGAACCACCACCACCCGGCACAGAACCTCGTCCACAACTGGGGTCCATGGCTTCATGGGGTCTGTGCAACACATAAACTCTACCATCAGTGACTCATCAGACCATGCCACATGTTGCCAGTCCAGTTAGCAACCTCACAAGCCCACCTAAGGCACTGGGTACAGCATTGTGGTGTTAACAGAGGAACTCTGGTGGGCCTTCTCTTTAAAGGTTTGGACATTTGGGAAGCTGAGCATTCATGGCTCCAGCTCAAACTCTGCCTACGAGCCCTCTAACCCCTAGTACAGGCAGAGCTGCTGGCCTATTAGCCACTCAACACTGGTTTCCTCCTGAACCTCCACCCCTAGGAACCTCTACAACTCCATGCCGAGATGTCTGGGATGTTGCGTTAGCCATACTGAGAGACACCACTTCTGTATGTCTGTCAAACCAGTGCGTATGGTGAAACTGACACTACAGTAGGCTTAATGGCAGTCACCTGTCCATTAGGAGCAGTCCCTCACAGCATTATGCTCCGGGAGTTACCCTGCAAGGGTCAACCTTCAAGAAAAATAGAGCAAAAGCCCTCAAAGATGGGCCCATCGGGTACGAGCCGAGAAACAACAGATGGAGAGGGATTTTGGTGGCATGGGTTCAGCAAGAGTGCGCTTGTGAGCCTGATCCACTCATCTGTAGAGGAGGCTACGGCTGCACAGTCTTCAACCGCAGCACAGCAAAAAATAGCACCCGCTTCATGCTGAAGTGGAGAGGCAGAGGCTGAATCACGATCACGCAAGACATTCAAGAGGAGCACACACGTTGGGATTTGGCCCGACTGGACTTAATTCCCACCTTCGGAGCTGTGAATGTGCTTTCTGACAGGTGTGACCTGAGTTTACCAGCCAAGATGTCATGATGTGAGGAAGGCCTTTGTAAAAATCCGGCAAATACCCCAGCCATCGGGTAAGTTTACACGGCTGAAAGGAAAAGGAGCGTTCCAGTCTTAAATATAACACTCCCTATGTTGCTTCTGTAATGCAGAAATGCACAGCTTCGCATAAACACTCCATCTTCATCTTCAAAACCGCTTAATCCTTTTGGGTCGTTGGGAGTGCTGGAGCCTAGCCCAGTGCTCAAAGAAGCCCATACGTCCAAGCATGTAGTGCATAGGACCCTATTGGAATTTTGCTCATTCTCACTCAGCCAGACCAAACATCAAGCCGTAGAGGCATGGAAATTGGTCAAGAGTCCCTCCCACTACTCAGGCATATGACACGACCCTGTCAGCCTAAGGGGGGGAGGTACAATGCAATCCTGACTACTTGGCCACTAACAGAGGCTAATGAGTTCCTTCTAGGTATGAGTGCTGGGTTGGGTTGCCAGGTAGTGCACTTATGCTTATATACATTAGATACATCTGAGTTCTCTCTAGGTATCAGCACTGGCGAGTTTTAGACTCTAACTTTCTTATACTAGCTAGGAAACATTATCCGCTAGCTGTAAGTCGCTCTGGATAAGAGCGTCTGCTAAACGCCTTAAATGTGAATGAATTAAGACAGAGTAGAATATGCTCTTTAGGAGATCTCGATGTCATTCAGATGAGATAAGATTTAGAAAGTGTTTATATTGAAATATTTTGGACTTTGTAAATACAGAACCCAGTTCTACTGTACAGCTGTGACAATGTTTGCACATCTCTTACACTCTCTGTGCAACTCCACCCCCGTTTCCCTCCATGCAGAAACCTGTCCCACACTCCCTTACAAGTTCACTCGTAACATGGAGGCAGACATGCTGCCACTACTGATGTGTGGAGCAGTTGAAGTAGGTGGTTATTAGCTCACCAGAATTTTTTTTTTTTAAAAAGAGTCACCTTGCCTGTTTAAGGTGCTAGTAACTTCAGACTCCTGCAGATGGCGCTGCATGGGGATGATGGGGCTATGAATACCTGCAGGGTTTGAGTGACTGGATCCATAGATTGAGAGGAGGTACTACAGTGCAGGGAATGTCTCGTTCCATGTGTGGGAAATGGCTCCAGAGCAGATGTTAATGATTGGCTAAAAGGAGTGACTGTATGTGGGCGTGGCCAAAGACCATAGTGTAAAGGAAGTAGCTAAATCTGCAGGTAGAGAGATAGATAGATGTTTTATTGATCCCAGAGGGAAATTCAAGGCATCCAGTAGCAGTCTTTTACAATTTGGGTTTTTTTGTTGGTTCATTAATCATGAAATTCTCACACAGTGTAAACGCCAGCTCATGTGATGAAACGATACATAAAAGTCCAATTCACCAAAAAGGAGATACGTGTTTTTCACTGGACAGTGACGATGTGTTTGATTTGAAAATGTCTCCATTGGTAAATAGTTTTTACTGAATAAATGTTGAGAGTCATGAGTCACAAGATGTGAAGAAATTAATCAATCAGCCATAAAACAAATATACAGGTCAAAAACAAAGTTGAAGGGACTAGCTACGAACATGACCACACCAACAGTGAACCCAGAGTCAAACACAACAACCAACAGGTGATATGAGGGGACAGAGTCTGAATGTTCCAAGCTGGACACCCAGTAGTGGGTGGTCCAGTGACAAGCCAGTAAAACAAAGCGGAATTTCAGCTTCCGCTTCATAATACCTACCATATAGGGTTCTTAGTCATGAATCAATACATCAACTCTGCAAGGACGTATTGATAGTACCTATGTGTTCAGGCTGTCACAACGAGATTCAAGGCATCCAGTAGCAGATATACAAACTATACAGAAGTAACAACAGAAGCACAAGAGAGTTGTACAGATAGAGACAGAGACACAGATAGAGACAGGTGTATGGAAGCGTATGGTCATACGGGTCTACCAGTAGTGGCTAAAATCCCAGTCCACAAAAAATTCTCAATTTTGGAAGGCATCCACTAAATTTGGCCCAACTGAGCAATTCCTTGAGCCAAGAGTGTCTAAACATTGATGTGGCCTACGTCCAGAAACTTGTCCAGTACTTTGGCGTTTTGATTTGACCATTTTCTACAACATGGGCTGAATGGTCAAGTCAAAGCCCCATGTGAGATGTATACACACACACACACACACACACACACGCACTTCTGTTTAGATGCTAACTGCATTTCACTGGCTTTCAATAGGTATAAAGTTAAATCTACATATATATATATATATATATATATATACACATATACACACACACACACACACACACACACACATACCATATTAATCTACTTTCTTAACCTACAAATATTGAGATATGATATTTGCGCCATATTGCTAAGACCTAAAACAAATATTGCTAGGTAGCATTTACCGTAAGTGGACAAACTTTTTTTAAAAAACTGGTTAATTTTAATGATGTAATCAATCAATCAATCAATCAATCAATCAATCAATCAATCAATCAACCAACCAAACAAGCAAACCATCTGCTCATCTCAGTGTACTGTACTTCATCAAAATAGATAGATAGATAGATAGATAGATAGATAGATACTTTATTGATCCCGAAGGAAATTTAGCAAAAGACGGAGTTACTGGAAAGGCTGCCACGCACAGCAGCGCCGGAAGTTATATGTGATGCAATCCAATCCAAATCCAAAATCCACATCCACCTTCAGCCTACGTCATCAGTAATGTAGTAATGTTTTTTAATCTTTAAAGCAGAAAATCTTGCTCTACACATTACAAGCTCCACTCCAATCACTGACTAGCTCTGGCTACAACGGAGGAACACTTTTTAAATTTTGGCTGGACTGTCCCTTTAAGGCGCGAGGATAAACGTGAACGTGAGACATGAATACTCTGGTACAGTACACAACAGTATCTGTACACAGAACATAAACAGGCCTGCCACCTTCCATCCAGCCTGGAAAACACACACCTGGAAAGCACTTTGTGGTGTGGGTGTCTAAATGATTTCAGCTGTGGAGCGAAGGGAGAGATGGATCATTGGGCGCATGCTACATGACGGGAGGGCGGCTGGATCTACATAACGCACACACGGGCTCCCAGCCCGCTGGAGTTTTCTCGGTTTCCCTCTGACTGTTTAATAATGGATATTTCTCTATCCAAGATCTGACAGCAGCAATTACCTTCCATGGAGTGGAGCGTGGACGCGATATTCCCCCCATGCGGCACGCGGCGCAAGCACCACAGTGGCAGCGCAACAGCGCCGCCTGCTGGACGCCAGTGTACCTGTAACACCAAACATGAACCCGGGCTATAGAGGACTCTTTAATTAAATCTGAGGCCTGTGTAATTATACAACCGGCAAAGGTGACGTAGTAGAAATAAGGAAATCATTTTAGCTTAATTAATTTAGGCGTAAAACACGAATTTCAATACAGGGAGCTGCTGTATAGTCTTCTCTGCCCATGTTAGCCTGTATTCATTTGAGGAGAACCTTTACAGCTCAGACCAAAGAGGCTGTGCTCATTTCAGCTGCACTTCACCTCGGCTTGTGTCTCATTTCACATGGTCAGACATGCTGCTGAAGTGCTGCGGTTATAAGCGCAGGATGTGTGTGTAGGGCGGAGGGAAACCACTGGGGTCTGATAACTGCTTTCATGCTCACATAAGCCTCCACATTTAACAAGGTTCAAGTTTCTTTGAAGTTCACCCAGATCAAAAGAGCAGAAACGTCCAGACCAACAAAGGTGAACAGCATTTCTAGGAATTTAGGAACTCCTAGAAGTGCTTCAGTCTGGAGAGCTGTGGTGATCATCAACAAAGGCCAGAGACCCTGGAAACTGGAACCAGAACTACTCTAACTCCTCAGTTAGCATGACTAATTGATTTCACCTACGTTACTGCTGGGAGGCAGTCTGTAGTCTGAGTCTTACACCAGACCACTGGAATATGTGAGTGCAGCAGTTAAGGCTGGTGGTTGAAGTGTTGCTGCACAGGAAGTTGATGAGCAAAGCTGAGAGAGCTTGCACAGACATGGACGTGTGCTATCATTTGCTTCTTGCCTGGCTTTTGGCTGGGTTGTGCTCAACCGGTAAGAAGACATCTTAAATATTAATATTAACATATTTAACTTATACTTTCTGCTGTGTTTAATCAGTGCTGGTGGGTGGAAGAGCTGTTGTAGGCCTTTGGTCTTGGTGTGCTTTTCAAACCCTGATCAGACCAGTCATAGACTCACCGTTTCAGCTGGTTCCTGGTGGTCTCCAGTAGACTGTAATGGTATCTTGTGGTTGATATTACGGTGTAATGGTTTAAGATATGGCATGTGACTGATTCCAGATGCATCTGGTTGCTTCCTATTGGGATCTAAAGGTGTACAGGAAACTGTAGGAGGAGTTAAAGGAGTCCTTTAAATGAGATCTCCTGATTGGTGACATAGTGAGGACCTGTTTGAAATCAGAGTAGCCGTTTTCTGCTGTTTCTAGACTTTTGCTGTGTGAAATGCTGTCACACATCAGGCTTAACTCTTGTGTGTCTGGCCCACCTCCCCCTACGTAAATCATATTCCCACATATGTGTAGAGCCATATGATTGATTCTCCTCGACTGTACACTCATTGTCTATTCCGGAGGGAATCAGCCAACAGGAATGAGACTTGGTGGATGGGTCTGGCATTGCTTTATGCTCGGCTGCACATGTGACATAAGCCTGTGACCTTATGGCTGTACCTGACTGACCAAACAGCCACGATTGTGGACATTCGGCGAGTGGTTATGCCTCAGTAGACGGCTGTACCATGCAGGACTACATGCACGCTGACCATTTCGGTGACTGCCCTTTACACCACTCCAACATCGTTGAAGACGCTGCGATGGCGTCACGCCAGACTCTCATAGAGTGTCTCAGAATGGCCAACGAGTCCCACTTTTGTCCTGGCAGAGACGGCCAACTAATCGGTGTGTGGAGGCACTGTGGTCAGCACCAAGACAAGGTTTGTTTTCACATGTCCAGAAGGCCTGGTGTCCCTCCACCTCCACCCCTACTGCACCATCTGCAGGAACTGTGTGAGGATATTCAAGCTGCGTGGGAAGGATCATCACAGGACACCATTAGGAACCTCTACAACTCCATGCCGAGACGTCCGGTGTGTTGTGTTAGCAAACCCGGAGTCCTGCCGCCATACTGAGAGACAGACTCCTGTATGTGTAGCTCCATATCCATATCAGCCATATCAGTCTAAATGCTCTTCATGTATTGTACCTGGGAACCTCTATCTTTCTTCCTATCAGCATTGCAATCCCACACCTCCTTCTTTGTGCAACTGTTCTTTTGACAACGAGTGTATACCACAGCAGTCTAGTCAGTGTAGGAGGAAGGCCTTTCTCGTTCATCACTGAATCATCTTACAGTCAAATGCTGATGCTTATCTCCTGCTTTCTAACCCCTATCGGCGGATTCGTCTTAGAAATCAGTGATCTTTCACTAATGCGACTTTGAGATCCACTCAATTTCTTCGAGTCAGTGATGAGAGGCAGTTTTTCTTTTTTAGTGGTCCCTGCTGCTAGCCATTAAGCCAGGATCCTATTAGAAACCCAAACCATTAAATTTTAATCTGGTTCTAATGGTCTTTTTTCATCAGGGAAGCCCCTCGTGAGTTGAAGAAATGGTCTGTGAAACTTAAAAATGTTACACAGTGACCAAACGCAGGTCCTTGCACGTAAAAGCCAGTGATGTCCTGTTTTATTGTCTTTCAGAACAATGGTCTCCGGACCCCCATGAGACTGCAATGATTCCTGGTCAGCCACTAAACGTCAGCAAGAACGACGCGGGGGTTAAAAAGGCTGTGCAGACGGCAACTTACTCGTTCAACAACCAGTCCAACGACGCTTACTTTTTCAAGGCTTCAGCGATCGATGATGCGCAAAGACAGGTACAGTATGTTCTGCTACTGTTCAGGTGTATAATGTATTCATGGTTCGGTCAGTGTTCGTGTGTGATATACAGGGGTTGGACAATGAAACTGGAACACCTGGTTTTAGACCACAATCATTTATTAGTATGGTGTAGGGCCTCCTTTTGCGGCCAATACAGCGTCAGTTGGTCTTGGGAATGGCATATACTGCGTCCTGCACAGTGGTCAGAGGGAGTTTAAGCCATTCTTCTTGCAGGATAGTGGCCAGGTCACTACGTGATGCTGGTGGAGGTTCGTCCTTCTTGGTGGTATGCTGACATTACCCTGGATACCGTGGCTCTTGATACATCACAAAGACTTGCTGTCTTGGTCACAGATGCGCCAGCAAGACGTGCACCAACAATCTGTCCTCTTTTGAACTCTGGTATGTCACCCATAATGTTGTGTGCATTGCAGTATTTTGAGCAGAACTGTGCTCTTACCTGCTAACTGAACCTTCACACTCTGCTCTTACTGGTGCAATGTGCAGTTAATGAAGATTGGCCACCAGGCTGGTCCAATTTAGCCATGAGATCTCCCACACTAAAATGACAGGTGTTTCAGTTTCATTGTCCAACCCCTGTATAACCAGGCTTGCAGTGTCAGTCCGGATGTCCAGTGGCTCTTTTCTAAAATGTGTAAAGGAGTAGATGGAATGATGATGCAACCTGTTGAATTCAAACTCCAAACAATTAGGGGCAGCAGATCACCAGAAGAGACATGATGGGCAAGGTTAGATTATTATAGATTATCATGGTGGTGCTAGACAGTTTGGCAGTCCACTACAGGGCAGACCCACATGTTCACACACTCGGACTGAGGGGGAATTTAGCATCTCCAGCTGGCATGACTATGTGCTTTGGACTATGGGAGGAAGCCACTGCAGACATTAAGGGAACATACAAACTCCACACAGAAAGTACCTGGTATCCCGGCTGGGGATTCAAACCCAGGCTCTTCCTGCTGTGAAGAGACTGCGCTTTCCACAGCGTCAATGTGTCTCACATAAACAAAAATAATGCACTGTGATATTTCCTGAAATGGTACAAAGGGCGCAGTCGTGGACTGGAGGTTGGGGAACCAGCCATATGACCGGAGGGTCACCAGTTTGATGGCCTGAACTGGCAGTAACGACTGAAGTGCCCTTGAGCAAGGCACCTAATCCCCAACTGCTCCCTGGGCTCGTGGAAAGAGCTGCGTACCATTCTGGGCAAGTGTGTTCACTAGTGTGTGTGTGTATGTGGGTGTTTCTGTTCAGGGATGAGTTAAATGCAGAGGACAAATTCCTCTGTGTGTAAAAAGCACAAATGGCAGAAAATGGCTCAGAAACACTCTACTCAGAGAATGACTGGCTTCACCGTAACGTCTTCTGAATCAAAGAGTCAAAGAGTGTTTCATCTTTAACTTCATGGCTTTTGGAGAACTGTCCGTCTTCTACTCCCTCAAATTCTGACCAGGATGCCCAAACGTTTGTTTGCCACTGTACAACTTAGTTTGGAACCCCACACCAGGTACATTTCTGAACATGTATAGATTTTTACACTGGGTCTGTTTAAGCGGGGTCTGTTTAAGCGGGGTCTGTTTAAGCGGGGTCTGTTTAAGCGGGGTCTGTTTAAACGGGGTCTGTTTAAGCGGGGTCTGTTTAAACGGGGTCTGTTTAAGCGGGGTCTGTTTAAACGGGGTCTGTTTAAACGGGGTCTGTTTAAACGGGGTCTGTTTAAGCGGGGTCTGTTTACACTAAATCTGTTTTAACTTGGGCTGTTTACACTGGGTCTGTTCATACTGGGTCTGTTTAAACTGGGTCTGTTTAAACTGGGTCTGTTTAAACTGGGTCTGTTCACACTGGGTCTGTTCACACTGGGTCTGTTCATACTGGGTCTGTTTAAACTGGGTCTGTTTAAACTGGGTCTGTTTAAACTGGGTCTATTTACACTGGGTCTGTTTAAACCGGGTCTGTTTAAACCGGGTCTGTTTAAACTGGGTCTGTTTACACTGGGTCTGTTCATACTGGGTCTGTTCATACTGGGTCTGTTCACACTGGGTCTGTTCACACTGGGTCTGTTTAAACCGGATCTGTTTAAACCGGGTCTGTTTACACTGGGTCTGTTTAACAATTATTTAGATTCTCATTTTCCACTGGTTTAATGAAAGATGCTAATGGCACAAAAACCCACAAGGTTCTGGATGTCTGACTCACTAAAGAGTCTAAACAGAATACCTAACAGCCAGATTTGGGAAGGTAAAGCAGTCCACTATACCCAGATGGAAGAATTTATATCGTTCCATTCCATTTCAGGACACTCTGTTCGATCATAGAACATTTTCCAGCACGGAGGACAACTCCAACATGACCCAGGAAAATCCTGGACAGTGGCAACACCCAATACACCACGCATACCATTACTTTTATTATTAGCCACACATTGTTTTATATTATTATTTAATAGCTATGAATGAATTTTTACTTTATTTTATACATTCTGTTCTTTGTTCTTTTATATTTTTGTGTTATATTTATCCTCATATTTTCATTTCATTATCTGTATTAATAATAATAATAATAATAATAATAATAATAATAATAATAATAATAATAATAATTATTATTATTATTATTATTATTATTATTATTTTAAATCTTACTCTCACTCTTAATTGTTTTGGCTGTCCAAACTGTATTCGTTTTTTTCCAGTCTTATTTTGGGTATACTGTTTACCCTCTTTGCATCTAAAGCACTCTGTGAAGAACTTTAAGCTGCATTTAGGTGCTGCACAAATGTAGTATTATTATTATTATTATTATTATTATTATTATGCATTCAACAGCATGCTACCACTGCTCTGTTGCAGATTGTTAAAGGCATCAAGTACCTGCTGAAGGTTGAGATATCTCGGACTGTGTGCAGGAAGAGAGAGGGTGATGTTAACCTCGCTGACTGTGCCTTCCAGCCCCATGGTTTGCTGCAGCAGGTACAGTGCATGCTTGATTTGAAAATGTGTGAAAATGTAGAGGAAGGTGAGGACTGTGTGCGGAAAGCTTGGTACCCTGTAGAAAAGGAAGTTCACCACAGTTCATTTCACTGATTTTTATCTAGTAGGGCATTCTTCATTCCCTTTTTTACCTTTCAGACGTTACGCTGTAACTTTGAGGTGTGGGCCATACCATGGCTGAAGATAATGAAGACCACGTTTTGCTTCTGCCTCCCCTCCCAGTCCTAATATACCACATTCAAAGAACCACTGTCCACTGGAAATGCTAATTTAACTGTGAGCTAGCAGAGAATAAACTACGCAACTGGAACTGTAGATATAAACTTATAATCATGTTCACTGCCCAGTCACCATTTCTCCTAGGGATCCGACTGACCCCAAGTTCAGAATTGCTAGCTTGCGTGTAATTGTGTAGTGTAAATTATTCACAAGCTCTTGCCTTCTGGTGTGCGGAGGCAGGTTTGTAATGCTACGCTAGATCAGGGAGAGGGTCTCTTTCAGGTCCAGTACCTGTTCTGTGAAGTTGCTTTCTTTAGATCTCTTGCTCTTAATTGATCTCGCCGCACTGGAAGCTCTTATAGAAGCTGCCTACATTCTTCATATTGAGCCCAATCTTATGTAATCCCTGGCTACAGCATCACATGACTGGCTGTGGGGAAAAAGAATTGATTTGTAGATGCATAGCAATCCTTTCTTGAAAGATTTGGCAACCAACCATCATAATCATAATAATTTTTTTAATTAGGCTAGTAAATAAGTTAACACATCCTCCATAGGGAACAATGTTTTAATGCACAACTGCTGATTCAACATAACGCTGGACTGTATAAACGTTATGGCATATTTTTCTAAGGCTCAAATAAGTACTTTGAAATAGTAGTTTATTCAATGTACACTCACTGAGCACTTTATTAGGTACACCTACCATGTATGTGCATTTATGTCCATGTTATCAGCTCCACTGACCATATAGGTACACTCTATAGTTCTACAGGTACAGACTGTAGTCCATCTGTTTCTCTGTTTACTGTATTTCCCTGTTCTTCAATGGTCCGGACCCCCAAAGGACCACCACAGAGCAGGTATGATGTGGGTGGTGGATCATTCTCAGCACTGCAGTGACAGTGACGTGGCGGTGGTGTGTTATTGTGTGTGGTGCTGGTGTGAGTGGATCAGATACAGCAACGCTGCTGGACACCTCTGGGTCATCGATAGCCTATGCATAGTCCACAACCAAAACTACCCAGCCAACAGCGTCCTGTGCCCACTGATGAAGCAGGGGTGTCCTATCTAATCTGCAAAGACTGTAGGCTGTAACACACATGACTCAATTAGTTTAATTACCAGCTGATCAGATCTCCCTCCTTGTTGGAGGGAGAACCTGCAGCCACACCAGCCCGTTTCGGATTAGGTAGGACACCCCTGGATGGGAGGATGTCTCGCCTAACTATGCAGCAACAGATGAGCTATCATCTCTGACTGTACATCTACAAGGTGGAGCAGCAAGGTAGGAGTGTCTAGTAGAGTGGACAGTGAGTGGGCACAGTGTATAAACACTCCAGCATCACTGCTGTGTCTGATCCACTCACACCAGCCCAACACACACTAAGACCACTCAGTTTCACTGGAGTGCTGATAATAATCCCTGCTCTGTGGTGGGATATTAAACAAATAAACCAAAACTGTGCATTAATATAAGAATATCAACTTTCAATACTCTTAGAAAAATCAACAAACATGTCATGTGACCAGCTCTATTCAAAATTGTGCATACGACTGTATACAAAAAATATTTGATAAAAAAATAAACACTTGGTTTTTACGGTGTATGAGCAAAAGAAGAAAACGAAACGGTTTTATTTATTTATTTATTTTTAGTTTAAACCCATCTGTTGGTGAAAGGTAAGATGTGGGCCAGTAGACTTAACAAGTGCTTAGCGTTTAGGCTATGTTCAGTGTAAACTAGGGTAACGCTACTTGTGAAGATGGACCAATATCAGTTAAAACAAAAATCAAGAGACATTAAGAATCGCATCTTGCATCCAGTTGTGAGATACCTAGACGTTCCCACCAGCACACGTGAGTGGGGGATTTGGATGAAAAGATATGAAATTATCCATTTATTTAATTGTCCTTGATCCAGCTACACAATAATTACCATCATATGTGCATGAGAGAGGTGCCAGAGGTTCACTAGCATTCAGCAAGAGATTATTGCTACCTATCAGTGAAACAGTGTCTTAGGGAACGGTAAACGGAAGCTCAGGGAGGCTGCTTACGTCTTGCGCCAACATGCATTTTTAGTGATCTGATCACGTTTTTATTTACTTGACTGGATAAAAAGCCAGGGGTATACACAACCAGGGGGCTACGTGATTGGATTAGGATTGGTTCACTTGTAAGACATTCCGACTTGGTCAGAGAGCGCTCTAGACCACCACAAAGCTGGAGTCGTCCTAAAACCAAGAGCCGTCTTGCACCCTGAACTGATAAAGGCATCCACCCTGTAGTAACAGATGTTTACAGAAGGTTAATGTAACTGCTGGATGAGGTTTTTAGGCAGGGAAGTAAAGCTGGATCTTCTCTGGACATACCTGGAATATAGTTGAGTCTGGATTCGAACTATAGTATTTCCACACATGAAACTCAGGATTAATGCAGGGTCTAAAGATCACACCACCCGACTATTATTAAATGAGAAGCACTAAAAATACTATTACAGAAAGCAAATCTGGGGGATTTTAGTGGGAGCGATGCATCTGTCAAAGTGTTTCAGTGTTCCCAAGCAACATTTTGGCACTGTAACTGAAAGTCCCAAACTTCACAAGTCATCACCTGCTTTGATATTCCTTTCGCAGTTTGTAGAAGGAAAGCAGCAGCTCTATTTTAAGGGCTAGCTGACAGTTCTTCAGTGCAAATAAAACAGATCAGGATGTGCTCAGGTACGCACTTTCTCTCACAGGGAGAAAAACGGAAATAGAACCGGCAAATCTTAAATAAAGGCCAGTGCTAAAAATACACCAGGCAACTTAAAAAAGACAATTAAATGTGGTCACACTCACACGACAGAGCAAATCAAAAGTTCAGGCCTACGCAAGATCAAAAAAAAAAAAGCCATGGTAACAGTGTCAAACCTGTCAGTGGGTTTGAGGGTCTGGGATGGTTGGATGGGAATATGTGGGAGAGTTCTCTATGGGCTCCAGTTAATGTGCCAGAAGTGTTAATTGCTTCTGTGCCGGACACGGCATACAACGACAGGAAACGTGGTCCCAAGAAATGGCCTTGTGTTCCGCTGAGCCGGAGGGTTGTTTTACACCTTGCTAAGGTCCAGCTTACACAGGTAGGGAGAGCGGAAGGAGCCCAAGTAGAGGTGGCCGTCGTGCTCGTGGGCCTCGCTGATATAGGCAGCCACCATGCCGTGTGGATCGTGGAAGCTCCGCACACATGTTCCTCCGTCCTGCAGTTCCACCACCAGACTGTAACGAGGCACAAACTTCATCAGGATGTCCTGGCTGAAGAGCTGAAAGCACACAGACATGGCCAACATGAGCACGGCAAAACATCTCATACCCTTCTGGGGTTAGAGATGCCCATCACTGAATCATCACGTCAGTTGTGTGATCTGAAAACTCCAGCGAGGCTTTTGCATTGGGTTTAAACTGATGATTGACAGAGCAACAGAAATGGACCAAAATTACTACATCTACGGCATTTAGCTGACGCTCTTATCCAGAGCGACTTGCAAGGTTTATCATATTACAGGTAGGCCAGTGTAGTGTTAGGAGTCTTGCCCAAGGACTCTTATTGGTGTAGCACAGCATAGTCACCCAGACCGGGAATCGAAGCCCAGTCTCCCACATGGGACGGTACTGGTGAGTAGTGGTGTTATCCGCTGTGCCACACCAACCACCAATTACTGTTCTAGTAAACTCCGGGTAATCCAGCTGGGAACGTTTTTCCTTCTCCTCCGAAGTTATGTTGGAAATAGGGTTTTGTTCCGACATCATGATGTTACTGATACTGTTATTATTAGGGATGCATCGATATGGTTATCAGCAATTGGGCCGATACTGAACTCATTCCTTCATACTCATGGAAATGGACTGATGCCAACATACCGACCAATATCGCACCAATGATCATGTGACTTCACTGTCAAGGAGGATCTACTCGTACAGAGAGGTCTTAACTCTTTTTCTCTAACCGAACTACAAAAACACAGCATGGCACACATGCCGTCCTACCGTGTACATTTCAGAGCTCAGCAGAGCTGCCGAGGCTCCGTTTGTTCAGCACTCCCTGCACAGCATGTTGTTTTGAATGAAACAGCTGGACAGAGTTTCCATTCAGAGAGTGTTCAGCTTTTCTGGACGAGGAACAAAGTCGCTTATTTCTACTGCAGTCAATTCAAGGTAACTAACGTAATATGTATAATACACGTCTTTTAAATCAGCTAGTTTTTAATCACTCCCATTCACAACAGCTGCTTCATTATAAGTAGGTAATTTGTGATGGCAACAGATTTGGTATCAACAAGTACTAAAACGTGTGTGTATGTGTGTATATATGTATAGGAGTTGGACAATGAAACTGAAAATCCTGTCATTTTAGTGTGGGAGGTCTCATGGCTAAATTGGACCAGCCTGGTGGCCAATCTTCATTAATTGCACATTGCACCAGTAAGAGCAGAGTGTGAAGGTTCAGTTAGCAGGTAAGAGCACAGTTCTGCTCAAAATACTGCAATGCACACAGCATTATGGGTGACATACCAGAGTTCAAAAGAGGACAGATTGTTGGTGCACGTCTTGCTGCCGCATCTGTGACCAAAACAGCAAGTCTTTGTGATGTATCAAGAGCCACGGTATCCAGGGTAATGCCAGCATACCACCAAGAGGGACGAACCTCCACCAGCATCACGTAGTGACCTGGCCACTATCCTGCAAGAAGAATGGCTTAAAATCCCTCTGACCACTGTGCAGGACGCAGTATATGTCATTCCCAAGACCAACTGACGCTGTATTGGCCGCAAAAGGAGGCCCTACACCATACTAATAAATGATTGTGGTCTAAAACCAGGTGTTTCAGTTTCATTGTCCAACCCCTGTATGTATCAATGCATCTGTTAACATTATTATTAATAATAATAATAATAATAATAATAATAATAATAATAATAATAATAATAATAATAATATTATTATTATTATTATTATTATTATTATTATTATTATGTCCTATTGCATAAATTCTATTTATTTATATTGCTCTATAATAACATCACTGACAATTACAATTACATTGAAATACTAAGCCGTGGATGCTCAGGCTCAATCTGGCTGCTCTATTCGAACAGCAGTCAGTTGTGCGGGAAAGTAGACGAAGCGTAATCATAATTTTAACAGTCATCCAAAAAACAACATCTTTTGGCTGATTCTCGTCTGTAAAGGAGGAACGATGAATGTAGCAGAGCCTAAATCATAAAGTCATATCAGCCACTCTTATGGTCATGTTTCCTCCCACGCCACACATATGAAAGTAGAACACCATGTACAAGTGGGCTGTGAATAGCATCACATTGCATGTCGGAACAAAAGTGCTGAACAGGGCTGATCTACTGGGTGGGCTGTATGGCAAAAACATATGCCTGAATAAGTTTTCATGATACACAATATTTATATTGATTTTTTGTTTTTTTTACTTGTAATTGAGACTAATAAAACAAAACAGTGCTCTGGCAAAAATGGAGGTGCCAAATTTAATGCTGGATGAACAGATGTGTCCTCTCACTAGACAGATCATTGTATCCCTACCTTGATTACCACATGGGCATACTGCATGCAGCACAGCAGCAGTGTCAGTCTAAACTTTGCTTCTGTAACTGTAAATACATTGTTTAAACTGTTCAAGCTGGTGTTTCATTTTGTGAATAAGGCTATGGATACACTTGCTGTTAACTACGTGTTTACATACTCAGTATGGTGCGTTTGTTGTGCATGTGCTGAGACGTTAAGGCTACATATGCTACAAGCTAGGTGCAGTACACACAAAAACACTAGGGGTAGTGCAGACACTCACTGTGGCTCACAATGGCTCAGGGTTTTAAAGTAAAGCTGTGTGACCAAGTCCACAATTACCCACATCTGTCTGATGTGTCTTTGCTGCTGCACAGTGGGAAAATATGCTTGTCAGAACAGCTGGGCTCTGGTCTGCCCTCTAGAGGAAGCCTCCAGTAACACACACAGCACATTGTATGTGAACGGTTACACATAATGTCTCTGTACAGCAAGTATACCTCCAGCCTGAGACAAAACTGATCAAGGTTTGCTGTGTGTTCGACTATCATACAGTCAAACCTACATGATGGAGTGGCGGCATCCACATCTGGGTCATTCCCTCTGTGTTACTGATATTATATATTTCATACAGGCACTTCTAGTGGTATGCTTACACACTCACCAAACTGCACATACCTTAAATACAAGCTTCTTAATCCAAGGCCTTTGGGACAGGAAGTCGAGCATGGAGAAACCAGGATTAGGCCGCACGGCTGACATGGCCACCCAGTAACCCCCCGAGGAGCTGCGTCGGATGTTGTCTGGGAAACCCGGGAGATTATCTATAAAAGTATCCATGCCTCCTTTATTGAGGCCGGCCACGTGAACCCTGTGGAGAATTCAAACAGTCAAGGATTATAAATCTCACATGTGTAACGACATACAGAATTCAGAATCTAATTCAATTAAATACAGTAGTGTCTCAATACGACAGATACAGGAATATTAGGGAATATCTGAATATGTGGTTGTGTTCACAGCTTATGTTGGGTCACATGTTGACAGTAGGCAGCCAATGGCAAACCGGACATGCCATTGTTTTAAATAGAACAGCGACGCCAGCGTACCGCAGCTGTCAGCAAAAAGAGTCCTTCTGGAGTTCCCAACTTTTGCTCCAAACAAAAAAAAGTACAAAGGATTTTCCTGTCTTTTTTCGTCGTTTGAGCTGCTATGTGAGATTTGTTTTTAGTATTAAAAGGATTAGCATTTCTGAATTAGGCTGACACATGTTCTCTAAGAGGGCCATTAGCTCAGATTTCCCATGACTTTTTCAGTCCACATCATACGCCTTTACATATACATGTCAGATACACTGGTTCAGAGTTTACATCTGAAATGCAAATATTAACACTATACGACATGACGACATATTGATATGGACATACAGCTATGACATCATTTACTTCAGAAGACAAGACCATCACCTAGTTCTCTTTGAAACCTCTTACTGTGTGCGCACAATCCATCATGACATGCTGTCATGATGGCAATGTTTTGATGGGCAGGCAATGGGCTGCTGGATGTATAGCATTTTGAGGCATGGAGTGATTATTTGAAAATGTTATATACATACATATGCATATACATATATATATATAATATATATATATAATTTCCTTCGAGATCAAAAAAGTATCTATCAACAATTATACACACACACACACACACACACACACACACACACACATATATATATATATATATATATATATAAAAAATTCTCCCAATAGAATTTTCATTCCTTTGGATGTAGTCTCAAAGTGCTTTACAGACACAGAAATTGTTCACAGCATTATTTTTTATATATTCATATTTGCTCCATTTGCATATTCAGATTGTGACACTTGACATGTTTTCACATTCACATAGTACATAGTTTTTTCTGATTTTCACATTTCGATTTTCTATATGCTGCATGTTGACTCTACAGAGCTGTGTATGGAACTGTGCACCATTCGTACTGTGTTGGCTCAGATAAAGGAAAGTTCTCAAACAGAACTTTTTCGGTGTCTGCCTCACCACCCTTCAACAAGGACGGAAATCATTTTCGGTAAACCTACTCCACAGATCAAATCGGCCCCCGTTATTTCTTCCACTCTTCTTGCAAACAGATGTCCTTCAGTGTTAATCTGTCCAGTTCCTCACATGACAAACGTAACAGTAACCTTTTCAGGGAGCAAAGAGGCCACATGAAATCATTTCCCACATACTCTCCCCCTCGCTGTGCCCGCGCTCGCTTCACAAACGCGCCATTCCGCTCTCAACACTGGAAGCTTAGTGAAGGATCCTGTTACCTAGGCAACAGCAAGCTTGCATCATTTATCCAGGTGAGGCTTGGGGGGAACTCGCAGTGCCTCCGGCAGACGTGAGGAGTGTGACAGCGGAGAGAGGGGGTGGAGCGCATTTACATACAGAACTTGCTCTTGAGAAATAATAGAGCAGGAAGGCTGACGGAGGAATTTCAACTGTGACAGTGAGACGACCCCAGGCTGACCAGGGAACATCTGTGTGATACACACAGGTGCTGAAAAAGAGACGCTACTTGGGAATTAAGGCTGAATGATTTGGGGGAAATATCTAAACGAGATAAAGTGCTGATTACATCACTTTTGATGAACTTCAGTTCCAGGTCATTCGTTTACCACCACATCCTTTTAAATCACACAAGCTGTGCACAAACAGAGTAAATTTTATTACAATTGCAGCTTTTATGATTTAAGAACTGCATTCTCCATATAAAAATGAATAATCGTTTCACCAGCAACAATGTGAAAAGTGTCCTGCATCAAAGTCAAGGTCAAGTATCATTTTGGTAAAAGATTCTAACAGAAAAACAAACCATTTGACCATCAAACTCAACGTTAACGAGTGTTTTACCTCCTTATTCTGGCCATTGTAGTTTCAGCAACAAGAACAGATTCTTCATCAGGAAACAACTGGATACCGTTTGGGAAGCGTAAGTTCTCCATCATCACAGTAACCTCTTTGGTCTCTGTATCATACTCCAGAACCCTAAAAGAGCAGTTTAGTAAATACAGCTACTTCATTATAAAGACATTAACTACATCCACAGGTCCTGAAACAATGTCTCAATTTACCGTCCATCTGCTGTAGCCTCCATGATCAAGCTCATGTAGTCTCTACGCTGCCACCTGCTGCTGGAGTCAGTGAAGTACACCTTCTTCCCATCCTGAGTCACATCCAGGTCGTTGACGAAGGATAAGCGCCGACCCCCGACCATCTTCCGAGTGCTGACAAGAAGAGTGGACTCACCTAAACAGCAAAAAAAGGAGAAATAACTCTTTTACTACCTGCATATCACAATTACACAAGGGCAATCTAAAGGAAGGAAATAATTAAAAAAAGGAAAAAAAGAAAGAAACAAACAAACAAACAAACAGAAGAAACTGGGGAAAATGGAGAGGGGGCGAGAGAGAGAAAGATACAGAGAGAGAGAGAGAGAAAGATACAGAGAAAGAGAGAGAGAGAACGAATAAAGAGAATTAATAAATGAAAAAGGAAAAACAAAAAATAGAAAAATTAAAAAAGAAAGAAAGAACGAATGAGAATGAGATAGAAAGAAACAGACAAAAGAGAGAGAGAGAGAGAGAGAGAGAGAGAGACAGAGAGAAAGAGAGAGACAGAGAGAGAGAGAGAGACAGAGAGAGAGACACAGCGAGAGAGACAGAGAGAGACAGAGAGAGAGAGAGAGACAGAGAGAGAGAGAGAGACAGAGAGAGAGAATAAAAAATAGAAACATAAAATAGAAAAATTAAAAAAGAAAGAAAGAACGAATGAGATAGAAAGAAAAAGACAAAAAGAAAGAGAGAAAGAAAGAGAGAGAAAGAAAAAAGAAAGAAAAAAGAGAGAGAGAGAGAGAGCGCGCGAGAGCGAGAGAGACAGAGAGAGACAGAGAGAGAGAGAGAGAGAGAGAGAGACAGAGAGAGAGAGAGAGAGACACAGCAAGAGAGACAGCGAGAGACACAGCTAGAGAGAGAGAGAGAGAGAGAGAGACACAGCGAGAGAGACAGAGAGAGACACAGCGAGAGAGACAGAGAGAGAGAGAGAGAGAGAGAGAGAGAGAGAGAGAGAGAGAGAGAGAGAGAGAGAGAGAGAGAGACAGAGAGAGACACACAGTGAGAGAGACAGAGAGAGAGAGAGAGAGAGAGACAGAGACACAGCAAGAGAGACAGCGAGAGACACAGCTAGAGAGAGAGAGACATAGCTAAGGAGACAGAGAGAGACACAGCGAGAGAGACAGAGAGAGACACAGCGAGACAGAGAGAGACACAGCGAGACAGAGAGAGAGAGAGAGAGAGAGAGAGAGAGAGAGAGAGAGAGAGAGAGAGAGAGAGAGAGAGAGAGAGAGAGAGAGAGAGAGAGAGAGAGAGAGAGAGAGAGAGAGAGAGAGAGACACAGAAAGAGACACAGATTTCTAACCTGTGACGGGATTGACCTCGAACAGCCCCAGGTAGGCATCAGCTACAAACAATGTGCCATTGGGACCCACTTTAATTCCAAGAGGCCGTCCGCACACGTGCTCCTGCTCACGGGATCCTGTACAGGGGAGGAGGAAGTAAAGCTGTATTCACCACACGCTCACAGTGCACACTACAAACAACAGCTCCACTGGACTAGCACTTCTCCACTGGGCAATGTAGAGTCAATGAATATCACGGCTACGGATCTGTGGTCACAGGTTTTGCTGACCCGTGTGATACCTGAGCACCCATGTTGAATCTGATTACTCTTGTTGACGGGGTACCAGGTGTACCTAAGCTGGATATACGGGTACATCTAGTTCTGGACCGGCACCGCATTGTCCTCTGGTGTGTATGCGGCGTGGGTTTCTGGCACAGTCATCACAATCTTCTGCATATTTCACTACAGCTCTGACTCTCAGGTTACCAGCACATCAGCATTTTAAAGCACAGCCGACTGCACCGCAGCACTACAGGCACTGATTCATAATGCATATGAAGATATGAGGAAGTGGACAAATATCTTAAGGCTAGGCAGAACATTAATGAACAGTCTGCAGGCGCTCGCTCCATCTATCAAGTGACTCATTTTCGAGTGTGAAACATTAAAGGGGCAAAAATAAGTGTCTCCTTCCTTTACATGGTATTTCAGGTGGAGGGAGACACTCCAGAAATTTCTGAACAAAGGCACTGATTCTAATAATCCTGAATAAAGGATAGAGATGGCAGGACTTTGTCTGTATGACTAAGAGTGAGGAGTCATCTCTCAGCACTGTGGCGTACAGAGCTGTACATTAAGAGTAGCAGCTCCACTGGAGGCTCAGGTCAACTGTTGCATCAGGGAGCCAGTGAGAAACCAGTTAAGTGTGTTCTTTTAAAGTCTGTTTACCACATGGAGGGTTGCCAAGGGTTGCCAGAACAGTGATTTTTCTTCCGTCAATTTTCACTATCTTTCCATCTGCAGTACCGGTGTAGAGAACATCTGCAAAAAAGAAAAAGCTTTTTAGCACTCATTTTCAGAAGTGTGGTACTAACAAATGCTGGAATTTAAAAAAAACAGGTGCATTTAACATGCACAAAAAGAAAGAAAGACAGAAATTTAGGCAGAATGTAAGGAAGGAAGGAAGTACAGAAAAAAAAGAGAGAAAGACAGGTTTAGAGAAAGAAAGGAAGTAGAGAAAGAAGAGAGAAAGACTGAAAGAAAGAAAGAAAAAAGAAAAGAAAATTTAGAGAAAGAAGAAAGACAGAAAGAAAGTAGAGAAAGATAAGAGAGAAAGATTTAGAGAAAGAAAAAAGAAGGAAAAAGAAAGAAAGAAAGAAAGAAGAAATAAAGAAAGAAAGATTTAGAGAAAGAAAAAAAGAAGGAAAAAGAAAGAGAGAAAGAAAGAAGATTTAGAGAAAGAAAGGAAGTAGAGAAAAAGAAAGAAAGAAAGAAAGAAAGTAGAGAAAGAAGAAAAGTAGAGAAAGAAAGAAAGAAAGAAAGATATAGAGAAAGAAAGGAAGTAGAGAAAAAGAAAGAAAGAAAGTAGAGAAAGAAAGAAAGAAAGAAAGAAAGAAGAAAAGAAAAAGAAATTTAGGCAGAATGTATGGAAGGAAGGAAGTAGAGAAAAAGAAAAAGAAAATTTAAAGAGAAAGAAAGAAAGTAGAGAAAGAAAAGAGAGAAAGAAAGAAAGATTTAGAGAAAGAAAGAAAGAAAGAAAGGAAAATGGATGCACATGAATAAGGTATATCACTGAGGGGCAGACGAAGTTTAACCAGAGCGCCGCTGCTTTATGACCTTTCACCTACTTACATCACCACTCCCAGCCAAGCCTCCTTACACAACAGCAGACAGGGAGAGACTCTCTGGGTAAGAGGACACTGCTAACACGTACTGACCTCCAATATTGGCAATGGACTCAGGTCCAACGAGCTGATCCTCAAACAGCCTCTCTGCCTCTCTCAGCTTTAGGTTGGGTTCAAAGCAGCCGGTCATGACGGGCGGCTCGTTGAGGCTGTGCGGTTCGAGCGGGATTAAAAAGACATAAAAGAAAAGGACATGAAAAGGGATGTGGGGGAACAGCATTAATTAAGACCTGGGTTCTTCGGGGCATTTAATCCCAGTGCAGGCTGGATTTAGGCTAATAAACAGGAGGAGACCGGCTGCAGTGCTCACCAGCAGCAGCAAGACCAATCACCAAGCATCTGCATGGAACTGGGAGATGAATCTTAATGAGGAGTCACTGCAGATTGGTTCGCCTTTAGCACCAAGGGTACTTAAATATTCAGCACTGACGAAGGGCTTGACCCAAAAAAGCGACTGAGGGTGATCAGAACTCACCATAGGAGGTAGAAAATGTAATCCACCAGCACAGAACAGAAGGATAAACTATATTAACTGTAGGTATGTAGCCAGGATGTGTCCTTTCACGGATATTACATCAAACTCAAACACATCATGTGGAAGGTATGTCCCTGTTTGGTAATCTTTCGAAAATCTGGAAACAGCCAGTGATGGATAATGAAACACAGGAAGTATTGTGCAATTGAACCGTTTGACATTTTGAAACCAAGTCTTTGACATGCCAGTGCTGTAATGAAGATGATACAACAGATACAAGCTGAGATTGTGATTAGGGAAACTGTCTGTACTAAAGGAAACACTGTGATTGGATTCTTTATCATAAGGAGAGAATTAGAAGCTCTGTTTAACTGATGTACTGCTGTCCGGATTCTCAAAACTAAATATATTCAGAAATAATTTCTTTTGACCTTACTTGCAATTGGACCTCAAAATAAAAAACGAAATATCACGATCCATATCATGCACTGTGAAAATGTTTCGCCATATCGCCCTCTGTCCACTTCTCCAGACCCCTCTGTAAACCACTTAAAGGAGCCATGTGAAAGATTTGGGGTGGACTGACTGATTGAACATGACTGCTTCCATGTGTCTTAAATTAATTATTAATTATTATTACTACACTAAATATGGGTTACTAGAATTCCCTATAGACTGGGATTTTAGCCACTGCTGGTAGACCCGTATGACCGTACGCTTCCATACAGCTGCAGATTCAGCTACTTCCTTCACACTATGGTCTTTGGCCACGCCCACATGCAGTCACTCCTTTTAGCCAATCATTAACATCTACTCTGGAGCCATTTCCCACACATGGACCGAGACTTCCCTGCACTGTAGCACCTCATCTCAATCCATGGATCCCATCACTCCAACGGGTATGTATAGCTCCATCAGCCATATAGTGACATAACTACACTCTAAATACATGCATTGTGTATGCTATATGTAAAAGCTGTATGTATTAGCTATGCAGCAAAACAGCACTGGTGTGTATTCAGCCATGTATCAGACATATATGTACAATCCATATACATTATAAATATGCTCAATATTTTAAATATGTACACAACATGTAAACAATATAAAGCAGATTGTTTATGATCAATGTCCATATTTGCAAATTTCCTTGTGGGATATGTCAGTACAGGTTCCGTTCTGCCTGTATTAGATGGATTACAGTACATTTACATTTTGAGATACAGATCATACATTGTGAAAATGTCTTAAAGTAGTGCGACATAACTTATTATCAATATTGCCCATCCGAACAACTAACCAGTGCACCTGACATGGTCCTTGTGTTGCTGATCTGCTCAGAACACAAAGAGAAGAACATCAGATTGTGGTTCTGTTGGGATCTCAGTACCTAATGACCTATTTTTGACCTTAGACTACTCTTCCCCAAAAGCATCTACTTTTACTCGAGTCATCATTTTACTAAAGTTGCCCTGCTTTCACTCTCTGCAGCAGGAGAAATCGGGCTGCATGCGGTAAAGCCTAGTTCACCTTATGGCTCTTTCTCTGTGCGTGTATATACTGGAGCATGAACACAAGTGACTACTTTCCCTTCAGTGGTTCACCTGCCCAGCTTTTACCTGAACGCCTCCGGCTGAATCGGGGACTCCAGAAGAAAAACGACTACCAGTAGTGGGAACAGCAGGAATCCACCCAGTGTAAGCAAAGTAACTTTGAACACCTTCCCACTGTAGGTGCTGAAAGCAGACGAAGTAGAACACACACGTTTAGTCACGCTATCAACAACACTGAACATGCCTTCACTACTACATTCCTATAGATCATTATTATACAGCTGTTATGCAGCTGCTGGATAATGAGCTAAGTAGGCTGGCGTTACAAGTCAGTCCGAGTCACGTTGCAAGTCAATATTTATGTGATTAAGATTTTTTGATAGGCGCCTATTAGAATAAAATAGCTGTGTGCTACTCACCTCGTGCTTTTGTATTGGGGTTCATGGGTCTCGTCTGTTATGACCTGAGGTCTGTTTACCCTCCTAAATCTCAGTCCTTCTGGCTCATTCATGCTGAAAAAGTCCAGCTGGTCTGCTGATGTTCACTGCACGTATGTTCACACTTAATACCGTGTCAACTAGAAGGTTATACTACATTACAGAGCGTATAAATGCACTAGTACCGCATATTGCTGCTCATCACGCAGCCTAGTGGATATATAAAACAGAGCAGCGCGATACTAAAACCGGAAGCCTTTCAAAACAAAAGTCCTGTTTAGCCGTCGCGTTTTTTATTTATTTTTTTGGAGTAACCCAAAGCGGCACCTGCAAAATGTCTAAATATTCAGTAGCTGAGATCGAGCAGAATAGTTTGATGTGAAAGTGTTAATGTAGAAACCTATTAACTCACTGTGGTGACAAGGAATACGAGTCATGATGTCTACAAAAAAACAAATATATCACATTTTATTTATTATCCAAAATAAACTTCTATATTTGATGTTTTATAACAAAGTTTATTTATATTTACCACTTTTAAAGAGGCATATTTATAAGTTTTTGTGTTTTATTAAACAGCTGTAGTTAGCCACTGTCACCTATTGGAAAAGCAGTACTTTCGGCTAACGGGTCGCTCGACACTGCGGTAACGGCAAACAGAGCACAGCGCCTAGCCCCGCCTTCATAATAAGAGTCCTTTTAGAATAACCCATAGAAGAACACGTACCTCAGAACTAACGAGGAAAATATTAACCAATGTTAATAGCCTGACGCCTGACTGTGTTTCGTTATTCTGTAGAATCCTGTATTGGTATAATGACAATAAAGTTGTAAATTATTGTCTCCATAGGTGTTTATTTTGGAATTCTGACTCGGAGCGTCTCTCGGAAGTTCTGATACAGCTGCTAAGTTCGCATCACTGCTGTGTCTCTCGGGCTGCCGTTGAGAATAAAAACCTCCGTGGAGGAAAGTTTAACTTCTGTAATGGCTAATGTGGAGAACAAGAATGCAGCGGTCTGGGTAGCGCTGAAGAGGCTCGACCTTAACGGTTAGTCTGCTAATTCGCCTGTTTATTCTCATTTAAATGCGTTTGGTGTGGAGAGAGGAGAGACGCTCGAGTCCGAGCGTTCTGGTTACCATAGCAACCATCAGGCGCGACCAGCCATCGGTCAGAAATCTTATATGTTGTTTTATTAAAGCCTGAACTGTGTGTTTAATTCACCGACAGATTAAAACAAGAGGTTACAGGAAATTTACGCGTGTGTGTGTGTGTGTGTGTGTGTTGGTAGCAAACAGTGGCTGAATGGAAACGGAGAGAGGTTAACAGGTGTATCTGACACAGCGAGAAACCCGCCTGTTATATACATATACACACACATACACACATATACACACATACACACACACACATATATACACATATTACACATAAACACATATACATATATACAGATACATATACAAATATACCCACATATACATATATACAGATACACATATACACACATATATACATATATACAGATACATATACACACATATACACATACACACACATATAAACACGCATATACACATATATACAGATACATATACACACGTATGCACACATACACACATATACACACGTATACATACACACATATACACATATACATATATAGACATACACACACATATACACACGTATATACACATATATACAGATACATATACACACGTATACACACATACTGCGGACATTCAGCGAGCAGTGATCCCCTCCACGAGTCATTCTGTCAGTGCCAGCACCATTGTCAGACGGTTGAATGAAGCAGGACTACATGCATGCAGACCACAAGTGTCCATTATACTGGACGTTTGTGATGAGAAAGTTATAGCTGTCCAGTACTGAGGGATGTTGGCTGGTTTGTTTTGTAGATGACAGAGTTACAGCGCTGAGAGAGGTCCACATTCCCAGAGGGACCAAAATGACCACAGTTAGACAGGTGAGTCATCATCATCTTACAGTAGTGTAATTGCTCGGAGGGATAGGGCACAGCAGGACCCGTGGCGACTAGGCTCACAAAACTTTTTAATGCAGGACTGATACAGCTGTACTCCCCAAACGATCAGTGTATTTCAGTTGGTCTAATTAACAATGTCATTTAGAGTGGTTTGGCAGCAAATGGCCAGTATTAGATAGGAACCAGATGTCTAAAGCCTTTAATAGAGAAGGTAATCACAGGAAATGGTTATGAATATTCTGCTTGATGAGATGTTAAATTCTGTTTTGAGAAGGTTGTAGCTTTAAAAAATAAAAATAAAAATAATTAATATATTATATAATATTATTATTATTATTATTTATATATATATATATTATATGCCTAAACCAGGATAGTCGCCAAATAATATGTATAACATTTAAAAAATGGTAAATAAAATTATTATTAAAATATTTCTTTTCTAATAAATTTGTGTTGACTTGAAAAACCCTGGTTTCTGTCATGATCACTGTAAAAGGAATATTAAAAATATTTGACATAATCTGTGGAATTACCCCTCAGTAACATACACTATGTGACCAAAAGTATGTGGACACTCGATGGACATCATTTTCCAAAACCCTGGGCACTAAAATAGAATTGACCCTTCGTCTCCTGTTACACATGTTCATATCCCTTTCTTCGTTTTTGTATTTTTACTGTCCAGTTGATGGAGGCAGGCCAACATTTCTTGTGTCTTCACAGATCTTAGCCCACTCTTTCAGATTGGACATTGCTCAGGTGACATTCAAGGTATATTGAATATGAATTTTAATTCTAATATCTATACTGTTTAAAAAAAAAAAAAAAAAAAAATTCTGTGAGAGCACATCTGGATAAAATGTTGCGGAATGATGTCTCCTCCCAGATACGAAACAGCCGAGGCTTTTTAATCCCCTTGAACAGCTGTATACCAATGAACAGCAAACAGATGTAAGTCCGTTTGTATTTGGAAACATAAGCTAATTAAAAAGAACTGAGCATGTTTCTCAAACATCCTTACTTTAATGATGCAATACTGTGTCGCATATGTCATCACTGTCCATTAAAAAACATGTATCTCCATTTTTGCTGCTATTTCCATTCATTATGGTTTTGTATGTGTTCTGCTACAGGCCTTACATCCTGGAGGTGGCAAAATACTTTCAGCATGGTATGATTACTGTGGTTCTAGGTTAAAGAAATGCAGATAATCTGATTTAAAGGACTGATTTCAGAACACAGCATTCACTACACAGTCCATGCAGTCAGGATACACCAATAAACCAAAACGTTTACATACATTTTACCTGTAAAACATTTACGCCATTTAGCTGACGCTCTTATCCAGAGTGACTTACAAGGTTAGTCATATTACAGGTAGGCCAGTGTAGTGTTAGGAGTCTTACCCAAGGACTTGTATTGGTGTAGCACAGCATAGTCACCCAGACCAGGAATTGAACCCCAGCCTCCCACATGGGCTGGTAGCTTGCTGGTTGGTAGTGGTAGTGGCACCACACTAACCACACAACCCTACAAAAGTTTAGCCCAGACCGCTCACACTGAATTCTTCTGCTGTTTATCGAATGAGACAGTATGCATGTCATATGCAGATATCAGTCTTAAAGACACGGTAGCAATTAACTGTAAGGGATAAAGAGTTATAGTTTTTGGTACATTAAAGCACACATATATCGAAAGTGGATACAAAATAAAATGCGAGACGGTTGTAGGACATGGACCCTTTAAATGCTGAATGTGTTTTCCGAAAGCTTAATGCCTTTTACCATTTTACCCTTCTGCATTCAAACTGTCTCTGACTTCTGATGTTTCTGTATGAAGTTAATGCAAGACCCAGAAGCAGTGCTATGACAGTCATTCACAGAAGCTTGAAGTCCAGACTGCAGGGTATTGTGAGAAGGGTAAGAAAACCGACTGAAATCTCGTATCTGTTTACTGAGTCCTGAAGAGAGAAAATCACATTTACATTTATGGCATTTAGCTGACGCTCTTATCCAGAGCGACTTACAAGGTTAATCATATTACAGGTGGGCCAGTGTAGTGTTGGGAGTCTTGCCCAAGGACTCTTATTGGTGTAGCACAGCATAGTCACCGAGACTGGGATTCAAACCCCAGTCTCCCACGTGTGGTGGTGGGTCCCCGGCGGGCAGTGGTGTTATCCGCTGAGCTACACCAACCACAATTATAACACAATTATCACATTATCACAATTATATATATTATATATTTCACATATTATAATTCAAGCGCTGCATGGACATTAGCTAGCTATCACTGTTCCCTCTTTCTCCCTCTCTACCACAGATGAACCATAACAATACAGTCACCTGTATCTACACTCATTGTCTATTTCGTCAGCTCCACTTACCATTTAGGAGGACTCTGTAGGTTGTCAATAACAGACTGTTGTCCATCTGTTTCTCTGTATTCTTTGTTATCCCACCATTCTCCTTGTTCTTCAGTGGTCAGGAACCCCACAGGACCACCACAGAGCAGGTATTATGTGGGTGGTGGATCATTCTCAGCACTGCAGGGACACTGAGAATCGTCCACCAACTAAAACTATCCAGCCAACAGCGTCCTGTGGGCAGGTTCCTGTGACCACTGATGAAGGACTAGAGGATGACCAACACTGCACTATGCAGCAGCAGATGAGCTATCGTTTCTGATTGTACATCTACAAGGTGGAGCAGCAAGCTAGGAGTTGTCTAAGAGAGTGGACAGTGAGTGGACACAGTGTTTAAACACTCCAGCAGCACTGCTGTGTCTGATCCACTCACACCAGCACCACACACACTAACACACCACCACCACGTCAGTCTGTTATTGTAGAACTACAGAGTTCTGCGATATGGTCAGTGGAGCTGATAAAATGATATGAGTGTGGATACAAGGAGGCAGTTTTAATATTATGACTGATGGGTGTAAGGGCGCTGCAGAAATGACATTAATCTGGTTACTATCCTTTTAGATGGAAAGGCTGGAGGAACTGCTTCCTCAAATCAAGCAAAAACAGCAAGACAAGATGATCCAGGTGAAACAGTCGCAACAGATGTTTGATTTTTTGTCTTACTAATGGTTCTTATTAACATTCAGAGGCACGTAGCTTCTTTTCTGTTCACCCCAGTGTAACTATAATGTCTTTGCAGGACATTGACTTGTTGAACCAGAAGCTGATTTTTCTTCACAAAAGAATGGAGGTGAGCGATTTCATGTCTTACTAGAATCACAGAGCTACTGACACATCATAGTTCCGCTCAGGGGTGAATTTAGATACTTTAAGTCGCAGAGGGACACTCTGAAGCACATTTTAGATTACCCTGCTCCCAGCACACCTGATTCAACTTATCAGCTCATTAACAAGCTCCTTCAGAGCTGCAGGGCGTGTGTTAAAGCAGGGAGTCCACTGAAACCTCCAGGGCAGGGTGCCTCAAGGGCCAGGCTTGAGCTCCATTCAGAACTAATCATCCAACACGAGTACTTGGCCTCAATTGCAGTATCCTTTTCAATACCCTTGGCTTTAGTGGACTGTGCATTGGATGAGCAGGTGTCTACACCTATTTTTGGATGTCATTTAATTGAAAAAGCCTATTTGAGTCATATGCCATGTGCTAGCAGTGACTGTTAGTGGAAAAAAAAATGGTGAGGTGTCTTCACAGTTCAGGTTTTAATTCAAAGCATACTTCTAATACTGTACAGTCAGAATTAGAGAGTTTAAAATGTGTATTTTTCTGTTTTAACAGATGGCAGAGTCATGCTGCTGGGAGGGAATGTTTAGGCGAGCACCACTCTGGTAAACCTGAGCGTGAATTACAGGGAATCCAGGCCTTTTTTCACCAAACTAAAATGATCACATTACTATATCTATTTTTTTTTCTTTGATGTGTTGAATTATGTACTTTTTACTGAATATTTTATAGTAATTTATTTAGTAATATTTGTTATGTGGTCATGATAATCTGTCTAAAAAGCTAATATTAAAAGGTAGATAATTTAAAATTCTGGGTCATTTGTATTGGTCCGCAAAATGTAAAAGGCAGAGGGATTGTGGTGGTGTCTTGTATGTACATATCTATAACATAACTGCACCTGCCATGGCTTCAATGCAACAAAGAAAGGCATGTGACAAATACGTCTCCACTTGTTTATTGTTTCAGGAAAAAGGTGGTCATTCTAAGCAATGTTCAGTTTTCTTGGAGAACTCACAAAGATGCTTTAAAAGTACCAAAATATATTTTCCAAAATACCTTGTATAGAAACTTTGAGCTACGTGAGTGTTGAAGGCTGAAAACGAGGAACAGATGAGTGGCGATCCCTTTGTGCTGGGGCTTCCATCTCATAACTGCACTGCCTAAATGATAATTTGCTGATAATCCCAAGACTTTAAAAAAAAGATTTCCTCTGCAACTGCCACATCACTTACTGACAAATATGCAGAGCTCGACTTTTTGAAATCGATTTCTCAAACAGAAACAAAGCGAAAGGAATGTCATTGTAATTTGTTTCAAATCAGATTGCATTTAAGATTCGCTCTATCCCTCATCATGACCATGAAAGCTAAATGACTTCATATGAACAAATATGCTGGTCTTTACCTTAAAATAAAAGAAAAAGAGAAAAAAAAGGAGAGAAATTCGCATTCATCGCATAATTTACAAAAAATGTATTTGAATACAATTACATATGGGTGTCAAGAGAAAGTCACAAATACTCACAATAAATGGGGGAAAAAAAAAAAAAAAAAAGAATTCATATGTGGCTGGAAACACTATGTACTATATACAAGGGCATCTGAACAGAGAGTACATAAGGATTCACAGACACACTGATCCAAGTGGACATGTTGACATGGGCCTGCTAAACAATTATTACAAAAAACAAACAAAAAAGAAAAGAAAAGAACAGATGGCTGGTTTTCAGTTCAATTTCCACTTTCCAATGATTTAAAACTAAAACCTTCTTTCTCGGGGAGTCAATCCATAAAAAAACAGATTCCGCTGAGGGCTGTGTACAGAGAGGGGAGGGTAGCGTCCAATTTTGTCTTCATCAAAAGAGCGTTAAAAGAACCTCGGGTTCTAGGATTGTGGCTCTATTCAGATTTGGACTTTTTGCCGTCACTGCCGTTCTCCTCGGACACTTGCTCATCTAACTTCCGCTTCTTGGTGTTCTCTGCCACGGTGCAGCCAGCGTGTGGGGAGAAGGTGACGATCATGCAGGTCATGTTGTCGCATCCTGTGCCGTCCCCAGATGTGTCCGGTGCTAAGCAGTGGTCAAGGAGCTGGAACAGAACAGACAGTTCATTTCTAAATCATTCTGGTTTCTGTCAAGTATGTTTTACTTTGTTTGAGATAGTTTCAACCCATCAGAGACTTAAGCCTTTAGCTGTGCAATAGGTTATTTAGCAATACTAATTATAGAACAAATACAGGCAACTGGGATTAAGTTGCAAAAGCCTTTGATGTGCCAGCAGCCCAGAAAAACAAACTCAAGATAGGAAACTATGATGTGGGCTGCTGAACAAAGAAACAGTACAGTACACAAAACGGTGAAACCAACCAATCTACTAAACAGAAACAGGAGTCCAACTCAGAGTGGAAGAGGTTCTGATGTTTAGTTTCTCCAATTTAATCCCAAAGAAAAGAAAAAAAAGCTCCTTTCCAATAAACCTTTAGGAAAATATTTAATACCAGCTGACTTAAGTAATGAACGCTTATTACTAAAAGCAACAACCTCAATTATTTTTAATGAAAAAGAAACAATGTGCATTGGTTTAGATCCTACCTCTTCAATAATGGCAGACAGTGGTCTGGTTTCACTACCTTCAATTTTCAGTCTCTCATTTACAAAATCCACAACCTCCTGGCTGCTCATTACATTCCTGTGAAAACAAAAAAAAAACAAACAAACAAAAAAAAAAAACCACAGTTGTTAGTTACAAGTGAAAACACCACACATACTAAATAAATAAAATTACATGCATGCATACATATTTCAGAGAATTAGATCCAACTTTATTTCTAATTTGCTGAAAACGGCAACAGACAAGGCCAGAAGATCTGCTTTTACAAAATCAACCTAAAACAGCCCAACAATATTACTCTTTTCCTTAAAAGCTAAACTGCAAGGTGGCATTGGCATAACACGTTTTGCCAGCACACTTTGTTTTGGTCACCCCACTGTGCTATTATCCCCTAGGTTGCTTTTAAGAGAGGCTGTATTAACATTGAAATGTGGTTATTAAAGTTGAAGCAGATACTTTAAAAACATGAATAATAAATAGCTTTTACGGTCTACAATTTACAGCATATAACTCAAAATTCTTAAAAATGTTGAAATACTCAACAACTAAAATATGTGTTCACAAGATTAAAATCTATTGTGAAAGTTATAACTGAATATGAAAAACAAACCATAAATATTGCAAAGGACTAAACTTCAACAGTGGTCTATATTTAGATACAGATTGTTGTTGCAGACACCAACACTGATATACGACAAAGAGAGCACTGCACATTTCTAATGAAAACAGTCTTAGAAGTCTTACCAGATGCCATCACAGGCAACAACCATAAATTCATGCTCTTCATTAAGAGTCAGGACTTTCACATCTGGTAAAGCAGAGATCATCTGTTCTTCAGGTGGAAGAGCTTTGTTCCTCTTATAAAAGTGGTCCCCTAAAAACAACAGCGGGACAATAATGTAACTGTCTTTCACAAGCAGGTATGCAAACTCGAGTCTAAAGCGGGAAAAAATAAGTTTTAAATGACAGTGAAGTAATTATTTTACTCACCAATGGCTCTGGAGAGGTTAAGACCTCCATTGACCCGGCCATCCATGGTCACCTTGCCCCCTGCGTTCTTTATTCTGGCAAGCTCCAGTTCATCTTCTGGTTTGTGGTCGTAAGACATGTCCACTGCCTTTCCTCTCTCTGAGACCACACAGCGGGAGTCTCCAGCATTAGCTACTATCAGCTGCTTCCCACGGATAAGGGCCACCACGGCTGTAGTGCCGCTGTCAGAGCCCGGCTGAGAAAAATGCCCAAAAAAATGTTATAAACCCTTTATTTTCACATAACACTTTATTCACATAAACACAATACTGTGAATAGAGGCATTTCTAAAGCAGAGTTTGTCAGATTATGTTGAACAGAATAATAAATCATTAAATAACACTGAAGACAGCAGGGCAACCAGCAAGGCAATTACAGCTAAGCACCATATCGGGGTTTATTCACAGGGTCTCAAAATAGAAACACATGAACAAGAGTCTATATTTAGAGCCTTTTTTTGGAACTGCCTACAGCTCAACCGGCTGACCACCAGACGTTTTTGACTGTAAAAAACTGTTGGCAGGTGCAAATGCTGAACTGACAGATCGATCCCACTGTTAATGATTTTTTATTCTCCTTTACTGAAACTTTGATTTTTCCAGCACACAGACCTCATTCACGGTTCAATAATTAGCTTAGGACAGATATCACCGTGTTCCCAGAAAAGGGATTAGTAAGCACCGATTTAAATGGCAGTTTTAAATTCATTCTATTTGTAGCAAAGAAAGATGCCAGTTCTGGCAGACATGACTACACCTACCTGTCACAGCATAAAATGCACAACATTTATATATGCTCTTGTATGTGACTAATTGGTTTGGTCGTGCAACAGATGAGCAAAGAACCTAACAGTAGAAGCCAGAACACCACACCATTAATGTTAGCTGGTAATTTTCCATGTTTACATGCACACGATAACCTGAATTTTTAGATTGTCCAAGATAGACCAAAATAAGACATTTACAAGTGGCATTTAAAAACCCTTAGTTTCCCCACTGTTAAAAGAAATGTCAAGGCACTTTTCCTCCCATCATCTAAATTTGTCCACATGTGACAAAATGAGGAATGCGTCTTCCCCTAAAAGTCTAGCACTTTCACTGTTTTGGAGTCATAAGCTGTGAACACACCTGTGGTACTGCCAAGTGCTGCAAAATGTCTCAAAAGCTCAGTCTCTCTGTGGAGCAATTTAACTTCTGAAGACAGCAAGCAGTATTGAGTAACGCTGAATTTTAGTGGAATCGAGCTTAAGGTGAAACCTGCTGTTTACATTATGTCTTTGTTGGTCAATTTAACGGCATCAGCACTTCCTTAACTTGAGGAAATGCAGGTCATCGTGTGGACTCCTTACAGACAAAGTGGCATACTGACACACATGGGGATGTGGATATCCATGTCTATAACGCCAGTACATGGAACGCAACAAGTCACGGTGTTGTTTGACAAAGAGTAGTACAAAATGATTAATTATTAATCACCTGTTACACCAGTATTTTGTGGGGAGGTAATGGTAGTGGGTGACTGAAGGCATTAATTTCACCATTATGTCACAAATAAACCAGATAACATGCATAACAGCGTCCAACACACTGATGGAAGCTCTTTACCCAAATGACTCAGCCAGGTATCTTTTCAGGCATTTCCTGCTCTGTCGTGTGTACAGTCCGAGTGAACGTTTAAGTTAATGATCGAGTAAAGTTCAGGTTATTACAGAGGGAAACAAAATTCGTTAGATGATTCAGAGTAACCACCAGTCTTCTAGGGTAATGTCAAGACCGCAGCACAGTGCCTGAGTCAAGCTGTAAGTAGTCACTTTTATTTATATAGCTGCTCTCAGGGCTTAAATCTGATGACTACTAAAGTAAAATCAGCTGCCCTGTTTGCACTACCACTGTTCATGCTATTCCTCCTGCTTCTTTGTTCTCTTTGACTCATCCATAAACCTCTGCAGAAGGAAGTGGGAGGAAGTAGCAAATTTCTGCATACTATGTATTGGCCAAAACTTAAGACTGTGGTTTTGTGTTTTTGCTTTTGTGTTATTGGGCATCTACAGGGAACATACACCTAGACTGTCGATCCTGACAACCTGTACTTATGTCCTGTACCCCCACCCCCCTACACACTGAAATGGAATCTTTAGATACAAGAAATTTCAGATAACCTCACCTCTTCTTTTCCGTCCATCCCTGGCAAGCACATTTCTTCTTCCTCATCTGTGTCTTCTTCCTCATCCTCCTCTGTATCATCCTCTTCTTCATTTTCACTGCTCTCCTCACCATCCTCCTCACTGCCTTCCTATTATACGGTGAATATCACAGTGAGCAGCGTTAAAACGTAAGACACCAGAGTGCACACAAATACATTACGTCACTGCCAATATCGATATGGTTGTGCATCTCCAACGTCAGCCCTCACTTACTCACCTCTTCATCACTACCCTCCTCTTCATCCTCAGCTTCATCTGACTCATCACTGTCCTCGAAAAACTTGGACTTGGCACTTCCTGGGGCAGGTGCTGCAGAGGAGGAACAGGATGGGCCAGCATCTCCTGTTGCTCCAGCTTTCTCTCCCTCAGAGGAGGACGAAGAATCCCCTGCTCCAGAGCTTCCCCCACTGGAGGCTGCTGCTCTCCTGCAAGCCCTCATCTTGGAACCTCCAGCTGCTTCTCCAGTCTCACTTGCCTGCGTTTTTCCGTTGCTGCCTGTTTCAGCTGTCTCACATTCCGTCTCGCCATTGATTCCCTTCTCGGCATGAGACTTCTCACCATCCTCTGGCTCTTTGGAGGCATCCTGGCTTGGCTTTTTGGCTAATTTGTTCAGGTTCTGCCCATACCGGACAAGCAGTTCCTCGATTGTCATGGTGGCCTCTTCATGCAGGAGAGCAGCCTCCTCGTTATCCACTAAAGAGGGAGACAACAGATGTGGAACAAAGTGTACACACCCCAAAGTGGAATGCAGGGACAGAAGGAAAAAGACCCCTCTCAGACGCTTCAAGCTCCCACATATAGCAGGGCAGCATTTCACCTACTGCACTAAAACATCCAAGTCACCATAACTTTTCATTCACATGGTTGTTTGACTGATCATGATTGTCAAAACAGGGCCCCAGTAATAAAATGGGAGCTTGAAAAGTCTTGAGAGTTCTGTGTGATTCAGCTTTCATGTCGAAATTACTTAGGAGATCTAACTTCCTCACCATCGTCTTCATCTGCTACTTTTTCTGACACTGCTTCTTCTTGGGGGCGGCCCGAGATCTGAACAAGCTCCTTGATGACCTCCTCAGTAGTGATTCGGCTATCGATAGCCAAGAAAGCGTCTTCCAGAGCCTAGAGACAACAAAACAGAGGCAGAGATCAGCGGTAAATTGTTTTCCAGGTTTGACGGGTAGAAGAGCCTGCGTAGACAATGAAGGCCCCACCAACCCATGTCAAAATGCGCTGTCTGATATGACCCTGATGCACAGCTTAGAGCTGCAAATGAAATAGAGAGGGCGAGGGCCCAATGAATCAACTAGCAGCAATAACCTAGCAACCACTGCCATGTCCCTAGCAAACAGTAGACATGAGCAAAAGCAGCTGGTCTGGAACCGACATAACATCTGTGTCCACAAAATTAACAGCTCTGGGAGCATTTACTATCATTTAACAGCATAAAGACTACAACTTTTGTCAGAAAGAAACACTGCACAGCTGAAACGGTCCATGCTTTCACAAAATGCTTAGCTTACCTTTTGAAGTTTGCCATCTTTATATGCCTTCTGCTCCTTTATGATCTCAGGTAAATATTTGGAGCAGTACAGAGCAACTTCTTCACCTGGGAGGAAGGAGACATTCACCAGCTGTCAAAATGTCCAACTTAGAATTTAAACATGCTATGTTATGGCTCGTTCAGACTACAAGCACAAATCAGATTTGTGGCATATGCAGATTGGACCCATGTTGACATACTACAGCTTAGACAGGAATACCCTACATTAAATATGACTCGTGCAAATATGATCCAAACCACATTGGATTCTAATCAGATTTTTACAGATGTGTCGTAGACTGACCACTTAAATCGGATCTCAAAGTGGCTTTTGCATCCCTGGCAACAATGACATTTCAAGAAGAGCACCAAAGGTTAGTGCTTCTGCCAGACAATTTCTCCCTGGACACACTAAGAAATTGTAAAATGTTTGGAAGCAGAGACAACAGAGCTGTAGATCCCTGTTTAAATATGTGTCACCAGCATATGGAAAGATTTAACTTGTTCTTTTGCCTCAAGTAGAATTCCCTTGCCATCTTTTCCCAACCATCTTTACAGAGAAATTCCTCAGGCATGATGAGCCATTGCCCACCTAAAAGGGATGGGAATCTCTGCACCCCCCCAAAGACATTCACCTTGCACTTGGGAATGTAACGATTCAGGTGGATCAGATTAGGTGGGGAATTGTGAGATTTACAACCTATTTAAAAATTTAAATAAAATAAAAAAAATAAAAAACCCAACACCTATTAATCGCTCTTTCTCCTCAATTTGGCATCAGCGCCAACTTTGTTCTCCCTTCTTCCCAGTGTAGAAACCCCGTTTGCTTTTCCATTCAGGATTAATTTGGTGAACTTTCAAGATTCATGGAATCGACGCTGGAACCCATATGGAATCAAACAGCTTTTGTGAAACCTGTGAAAGTCACCTAACCGTATCATTCTAGCTTCTGCATACAGCCTGCATTCCAGCAAAGCCTTATAATCGTGAGGTAAAGTGAGGAAGCAGCTGGTTGGCACAGTGACTCGGATCTCCTTACCTCCATGGCCATCATATACAGCAAACATTGCAGTCTCCTCGTCCAGCTCTGGGATACAGTTGTGGGCATCCTGGAAATGTAGAGGAGATGTCAGAACGGGTGAGGGGCGCACCAGTGAAAGGAACAATGCAGTCAGCCATGTGGTCGCCACCTAAGTTAACTGGCGCGAAACTTGCATGTGCCCATTCAAACACAGCCCGCCTGCTGTAATGACAGAATGAATCCCTCTCTCTACAAAACTCATTAAACTGCAGGGCATGTACAATCGGCTTATAAACCATCAACAGAGCTAACTACCTTTTGAATTGCACAGCTTCTGGTTGGGTTATCACCGTTCCACCTTAAAATGCTGCAGCATTCAAGGGGGAACGGCAAAACCCTACAGAAGCAGCGAGCCTGAAGCTAACCTCATACTTCCCCATACGTGTATATCGTTTACCTCCATTGAAACGCGCCAGCCTTGCATAGCCGCCAAGCCATAGCCGAGCTTTTTGTTCCCACCGTCGGCTGACGTTTTCTCCGTGTTGGGCTGAGACAGGTATGCCCCCATGATCCAGCCGAGCTATTGTGTTAGCAAGCTAGCACTCGAAGAGAACAACGCGCTGCTACAAACAAAACCGGCGCTTTAAACCCCGAAACGATACGTGAGCTCAATTCTACGGTACGTGTTCGACTTTAGAGGAGCTTTTGAGCATTTCACTGGCCAAACGAGAACAAACGGAGACAAGTTAAAGCAGCTAGCTAGCTGGCGCTGTTTGCCCGGTACTTTTAGCCGGCTGGCTAGCTGCTGTAATCACTGCTAGGTAGCTAACGCAGGAGATGCTGCCGCTGCCTGGAGGAGTTTGTGCTAATCAAAGCGGCGCTCCGGGAGCCCAGTGCTTCGGGGGAAAAACACCGAAAAGGCCGAAAGCGAAACCGGTGATGCGGTTTAGATTGCACACGCGTACGCACAAACACGGGAAAAGGTAGCCAACACGTGTGAGGTGCATAATCAGCAGCAGGAGCAGCCCGCCGGACCCATTTCACAGAGTGGAGCTGTAAAGGAAGTGGAACTCAGAGGGAGGCGCGCATGGGCAGTAGTTCACGCGCACTCGCACTTGTGTGGGCCATGGCTGCGTTGATTTTGCGCAACCTGTTTTGGACTGCTGTAGTATAGAGCAGATTAGACGTTGGGTGGAGCGATACAGCCGCATAAAAACTATATCACGATATGTGGCACAATATTTAAAAGGCTTTCCATTACAGATGGCCCTTAAGCGGGGCTGTTATATGGCCTTCACCTCTGAGTATGGGATATGTGTTGGAACCACAGTCCTCCCTTTGCTGTCTCACAAGTTGGAGCCTTAGATCAGGGGCTCTCTACCTTTTGCACCCCAAAGTCCACCTGATACTATCCACAAAGCATAGCAGCCCATCAACTTGTATTTATATAGCTTGTCCAAGAAATCTGGTCAAAAAAATTATGATATGTCCAAATGCTGTGACATCATCCAAGAAACCTTCCCATCGGGGAACCCAGTGGCTCTTTGTACAGGTGTACATTAATATATGCTTATAACAATATACTTGATATAACATTATGATTATATTATGATTCAGGACTATAAATGACATTTCCGGCCCACTACAAACTACTGCCTCCACCTAAGTACAGGCCCACGGACCACTAGGTGGTGCTTTACGGCACACTGGTGGTCCTTGCTCCACAGGTTGAGAACCCCAGCAATGACAGCGATGTCCATTGTCTCAGGACTCATATCTTCTGCTGTGTTTCCCTGTTTAACACACCATTGTATGTATGCATGTAATACAGAGTATTATTATGGGATGTGTAAGGTAGGGAAAGGTACATCCACACAGACATGACCAGGGGCCCTGATGCCTCAGAAAACTCTATGAGCAGGCAGCATGTATCATGCCTTACTCTCACTATCACTCTTCACGTTACATTTAGCATATCTATACCTGCACACATAGACTGACATCTTACATATATACCCTGTATATAGATAGATAGATAGATAGATAGATAGATAGATAGATAGATAGATAGATACTTTATTAATCCCAGAGGGAAATTCAGACATCCAGTAGTGGATATACAAAGTACACAGAAGTAACAAGAGAAGCACAAGATAGAGTGATACAGATGAAGACAAAGATACAATATAAAGTATGAAAGTCTGTAATGTCTGTGTAAAGTCCTTTAGTGTCTGTGTAAAGTCCTTTAGTGTCTGTGTAAAGTCCTTAGTGTCTGTGTAAAGTCCTTTAGTGTCTGTGTAAAGTCCTTAGTGTCTGTGTAAAGTCCTTTAGTGTCTGTGTAAAGTCCTTTAGTGTCTGTGTAAAGTCCTTAGTGTCTGTGTAAAGTCCTTTAGTGTCTGTGTAAAGTCCTTAGTGTCTGTGTAATGTCCTTTAGTGTCTGTGTAAAGTCCTTTAGTGTCTGTATAAAGTCCTTTAGTGTCTGTGTAAAGTCCTTAGTGTCTGTGTAAGGTCCTTTAGTGTCTGTGTAAAGTCCTTTAGTGTCTGTGTAAGGTCCTTTAGTGTCTGTGTAAAGTCCTTAGTGTCTGTGTAGAGTCCTTCAGTGTCTGTATAAAGTCCTTAGTGTCTGTGTAAAGTCCTTTAGTGTCTGTGTAAAGTCCCTGGTGTCTGTGTAAAGTCCTTAGTGTCTGTGTAAAGTCCTTTAGTGTCTGTGTAAAGTCCTTTAGTGTCTGTGTACAGTCCTTAGTGTCTGTGTAAAGTCCTTAGTGTCTGTGTAATGGAGGTAGTGGTACACCATTTGCTGTGCAAATTAAGAAGATGACTGATGTCAGGCATACGGACAGTGCAAGTACAAAAGACTTCCTGAGTCTGTCTGTGGAGCAGGTCTGTGACAGTAGTCTGCCACTGAATGAGCTCCTCTGCCTGATGATCGTGCTGTGCAGAGGATGGTGAACATTGTGTATTAGATAGAACTATTCTGGTGTTAAGTACTGGTGCATATTTATTGTCTAATGTGTGTATTTTTGGTATTTAGGTACAGCAAGGGACACATGTGGTGTGCTGGGGAGGAAGCATCAAGAAGAGAGACGAGATGCGTCTGGACAAGCTAGTCAGGCGAGCAGGGTCAGTTGTTGGTGTGGAGCTGGACTCGGTGGTGAAGGTGGCGGAAAGGAGGACACTGCACAAACTGCTGTCTATTATGGATGATGATGGGCACCCACTGCACACCATCATCATGGACAGAAGGAGCAAGTTCAGTGGCAGGCTGCTGTCACAGAGCTGCTCCACGGACAGACTCAGGAGGTCCTTTGTCCCGAGAGCCATCAGGCTCTTCAGCTCCTCCCAGCAGGGCCGGAAGAGGGAAGAGGACTGCTGAGGAGTAAACTCTCTTTTCAATCATAGGCTTATTTATTCTGCACTATTACACTTTACTGTATATACTGTACATCTGAACTCCTGGACACTCTCAGACACTTTACTGTATATACTGTATATCTAAACTCCTGGACACTCTCAGACACTTTACTGTATATACTGTATATCTAAACTCCTGGACACTCTCAGACACTTTACTGTATATACTGTATATCTAAACTCCTGGACACTCTCAGAGACTTTACTGTATATACTGTATATCTAAACTCCTGGACACTCTCAGACACTTTACTGTATGTACTGTACACCTGCACTCCTGGACACTCTCAGACACTTTACTGTATGTACTGTACACCTGCACTCCTGGACACTCTCAGACACTGTACTGTATATACTGTACACCTGCACTCCTGGACACTCTCAGACACTTTACTGTATATACTGTACATCTGAACTCCTGGACACTCTCAGACACTTTACTGTATATACTGTACATCTGCACTCCTGGACACTCTCAGACACTTTACTGTATATACTGTACACCTGCACTCCTGGACACTCTCAGACACTTTACTGTATATACTGTACATCTGAACTGGACACTTTCAGACACTTTACTGTATATACTGTACATCTGCACTCCTGGACACTCTCAGACACTTTACTGTATATACTGTACACCTGCACTCCTGGACACTCTCAGACACTTTACTGTATATACTGTACATCTGAACTCCTGGACACTCCACTCCACTTAAATACCAGTATATGCACATGTTTATTATGTAAATTCGGTCATTTATCTGCTGATAACTGCGCTGCTTGCACAATCATGCACATTTATTTATTACTATTGCACTGTTTTTTTGTTTTTTTTTCTACAGTATACAGGTATATCTATATTTTCTTGTATATATTTCTTGCCTCCTTGTGAGGTGAGAGATATTTATATTTATATTTATATATTTATCCATAGTGACCTGTACTTTGTATAGTTATAGTTTATAGTTAACACTTAATAATACTGCTGCTGGTACTAACCCATTTAGGTTCTATCTATACACCTAAGATCTTCACTCACCTTTACACCTGTGTGATTGTGTAGAGACAATAAAGGTGATTTGATTTGCACAATGTAATGGAACTAATGAATGATTTCAGGAGGCTGTGACCCTGTACTTACAACGTTGCCACTACATCGCAGGCACCAAAACTTTATGTTGTTTTTGCTCTGTTTATTCAGTCCTGCTTTCAATTACTGTACATACACAGTCGAGTCACATTATTATGACCAACTAATATCCAGAGTAACCGGCCTGTGCAGCAAGGACAGCAGCTAGAAGGGCCAAGAGTGACTTAGTAAGGTCCTGGTAGGTTGTCACAGGTATCTGGAGCCATTCTAACTGCAGTGCATCGCACAGCTGCTGGAGGGAGCGTGGGGGAAAATCTATAGAGTGAACACAGCGATCGAGGTGGTCCCGCAGATGCACAGTTGGGATAAAGTCTGGGGAATTAGGGGGCCAGGATAGAACTCAGATGTCTTAGTCATGCTCTTCCAACCAATGTTGGACATCAGTGTCGGAGATCCCATCTGCTTCAGGGACGACAATCAGCATGTCTGGGTGTATATGATCTGCAAGGATGGATTCACCAATTAACCCAAATCAATTAAGAGACTATCGGATACCAGCTCATCACACATGACTTCCTTCATGAACTACATGCTGCTGCTGTCGAAGTACAGCGGTCATATTAATGTGACTTGCCTGTGTATTTAGCTTCTTCGTGTGGGCTGGAGGTTAGGGAACCAGCCTTGTGACCGGAGCGTTGCCGGTTCGATTCCCTGAACTGACAGTAACGACTGAGGTGCCCTTGAGCAAGGCACCTAACCCCCAACTGCTCCCCGGGCGCCGTGGATAGGGCTGCCCACCGCTCCGGGTAAGGGTGCTCACTGCCCCCTAGTGTGTGTGTTCACTAGTGAGTGTGTTTGTGGGTGTTTCACTTCACGGATGGGTTAAATGCGGAGACTAAATTTCCCCACTAATAAGGGATTAAAATCTTGCTATCTTTATGTATGTTTTGGGTTTAAATAGATCATAACAAGTGTTCTAAACACCCAAAGTCTGAATACTTCATTGTTTTGAAATAGTTTATGCTATAGGTCTACAGTTTCAACCAACTGGATAGAACAGCCCACAGAAATGTAGGACCCCGTGGCCAAAATAGATGTTTTGTTGAGTTTGTAAGTAAAGATTAGTCAGCAGAGAATTACAGAGAGCACAGATTTGCAGTTTAATGACGCAGAGCTGCTGTTTATTTGCTAAAAACAAACAAACAAAACATTATGGCACATTTAATATGTTCTTTCTAATTTGTAAAATTCAGAAAATCAGTTGAAATTTGTCTATAACATTACTTCATGCTTGAAGGAATTGACTGTGATTGAATGTTTTGATTATTTGTTTGTTTATTTACTTATTTAGTGTATTGTAACGCTTCGACCCGGATAATGGAGGAGAGCCTGTGAGGTAGCCATGAGGAGAGGAGTTAGCAGAAGCATCTTCCAAAGTTTACCCACGTCACTCCACTGCTGCACTCCCTTCATTGGCTTCCTGTCGTTGCTCGCATCAGATTTAAAACTCTGATGCTGGCCTACAAAGCCAAGAATGGACCAGCGCCTCCCTACCTTATGGCAATGGTGAAGAGTTGAGCTGTACCTCGAGCCCTTTGCGCTTCAAGTACAGCTTGACTCGAACCGCCATCCCTGAGGACTCATGGAAGACAAGCGTCCAGACTCTTCTCTGTCCTGGCTCCCAGATGGTGGAATTAACTCCCACTGAGCGTCAGAACAGCGGAGTCTCTCGCCGGCTTCAAACGCAGACTGAAGACCCATCTCTTCGTAATGCACTTAAGTGAGTGAGCTCTAGTAGAGGTGTAAGTTGTGTATTGTGTTGCACTTTAATAACCTTTGTATTGCACTTATAATGACCTTTTCTCCTCTATAGGAATGAGCACTGGGCTGGGGTTGCCAGGTAATGCTTTACTTGCTCTATGTCTGTGTATTAATCTCTAGGTACCAGCACTGGCCCCCTGTTCGGGCAGTGTCTGAGCTCGTGGTGAGTTTTAGGCTCTGACCTTCCTGTACTAGCTGGAATATTATCCAACGGAACACTAAGCACGGTTGTAAGTCGCTCTGGATAAGAGCGTCTGCTAAATGCCTTAAATGTAAATGTAAATGTAAGCACTTGAGCCACACAGACGTTAGTGCGGGTACTCCAGTATACTCGTTTATTCACGAGTACTAACTGAAATCAGTCTCCCGGCCACAACGGTCCACTTATACATAAGTCTGACTGTAGTTAAGCTCTAGCGTTACAGAGAGTGTAAACTAATAAAAGACGAGAATGGTAGGAAAACCCACTCTCTTCTTCACTCTGCTCTCTTCTTCTGCAGAGGCCACACTGGAATATGTAAATACAATGCCCCCCCTTATGAAACGATAATATATGGCAATGTATTGGAAAATATAGTGCAATATATTAAATAATACAATGTCATATATGGGAAACAAGTGCATATATTTTGCATATATTTATATAGTGATAAATATATTACAATATATTGTATAATACATAAGGAATTGCAGCTTTTCATATATTGTATGTATGATAGTATAATATATATTTACTTATATACTGTAATATATTTCATTTTATATGTAATAGACATCACATGTATTTCTCCATATGTGTTTGCATATATGATAATATATATAGTTTTATATATGTGAGAATATATACATACTGTATATTGCCACATGTATGTATGAAAATATTCTCACATATATAAAACTATATATATATATATATATATATATATATATATATATATATATATATGCGAACACATATGGAGAAATACATGTGATGTCTATTATATATAAAATGAAATATATTACAATATATAAGTAAATATATATTATACTACCATACATACAATATATGAAAAGCGGCAATTCCTTATGTATTATACAATATATTGTAATATATTTATCACTATATAAATAAAAATATATAAATATGCAAAATATATGCACTTGTTTCCCATATATGATATTATATTATTTAATATATTGCACTATATTTTCCAATACATTGCCATATATTATAGTTTCATAAGGGCCTTTCTTAAAGACACAGCCTAAATTTGACTGTTCCAGTATGGACACATGGACTCATGAATGTTAAATGTATATGGTGTCTATTAATTCATATATAACGTAATAGAAGATATTCTACTACACTGGACTATATTCTACTGGACAACATCAAAATTTGCACGGTATAGTCATAACATGGCAAGCACTGAAGAGCGGGAAGTCTTCTTTCCTTGGGACTGGGTAAAGAAACCAGCAGAAAGAAAAAAACGATAGTTACACAGTAGAATAAACAATGGAGGGCAGAGTAAATGAGGCCTACCTTGTCTCCCATAGAAACTTCAGGTCAGGAGAGCAAACTATACAGCCATCTTGTGAATCATTAACATTACTTCAGGGTTAGTAAATGAACCGTGTGTCCACATGGTGGTGCTCATGGACCAGAGGAAGGTTCTGTCTGATTCTATGTTGCTTCATCTCTCCTGTTCTTCTGATAGACAGACATCATGAGTTGATTCAACACAAAAGTATTCTGAAGATTGTACATCTGTCCTGTAGATACTTCCAGGCTTTTTTAGCGATGAAGGGAAGCACGGAATGTAGATGTACTGGCTTGGGTGCCAAAGAATATGCACAAATTATGTTTCTCTAATCAGTCTTTAACGATGAACTTCCAAAACCAAGTCCCAATATATACTGTATGTCTAAATTCAGTACAGTGATGGACAAAGTACACAAACTTTGTAGTTGAGTTAAAGTACATATGCCCAGTGTCCTCCAGTGTCAGTAGAAGTTCCTCTGTTTAAACCCCTACCGAGTAACAGTACTAAAGTATTCAGATGTACTTAAGTATGGAGAGTAATAGGAGATGATTTATTACGGCTCTAATGTCCTATTATCATTTCTGGAACAGAACTCTTTATCAGCTCAGTGTAGGTGAAGAGACTCCAGTGTCTCTTAGTCCACCAGTCTTTAATAGAAGCTCATACATTAGTCTGACACTGACGTCTATTCACATCATCATCAGCACAGAACCCTGACGGAGGACAGGTTCCGTTAGCTAGAACCAAGCTCTGTCCAACAGGTCTCCCTCTCTACTCCACACTAACACATTACACGTACTGAGTTACTGTACACCAACACACTACTTTAAGTACACTAATGCATCACACTTACTGAGTCACTGTACACCAACACACTACTTACAGTACACTAACACACTACACTTTCTGAGTTACTGTACACCAACACACTACTTACAGTACACTAACGCATTACATTTACTGAGTTACTGTACACCAACACACTACTTGCAGTACACTAACACATTACACTTACTGAGTTACTGTACACCAACACACTACTTACAGTACACTAACACATTACACTTACTGAGTTACTGTACACCGACACACTACTTACAGCACACTAACACATTACACTTACTGAGTTACTGTACACCGACACACTACTTACAGTACACTAACACATTACACTTACTGAGTTACTGTACACCGACACACTACTTACAGCACACTAACACATTACACTTACTGAGTTACTGTACACCGACACACTACTTACAGTACACTAACACATTACACTTACTGAGTTACTGTACACCGACACGCTACTTACAGTACACTAACGCATTACACTTACTGAGTTTTTGTACACCAACACACTACTTACAGCACACTAACACATTACACTTACTGAGTTACTGTACACCAACACACTACTTACACTACTAAACTAACACATTACACTAATGAAGCAAGGTTACAACCATCAGTCAACATCAACCAGTGTTGTTCCACTGCTCCAGTCGAATCATTAGCTGGATTAAATCCTTCATATGCTAACACTGTGCAGTGCAGCTGGACTGATGTAGTAGCTGCTGCTCCTACTTAAATGCATTGCAGTTATCGCATGTGACTGACAGGGGGCGCTAAAACATAAACAACGCCACCCCTGAACAGGTATAAATGCAGAGCAACCACCAGAGGGCGCTAAAGTACAAATGAGAAGTGAGTCCTGTTTTGTGAGTTATTTAAATACCACTAGAGGGCTCTGAGCTGCATGTTTACATCCAGCCACGCTGTTTTGGCAGCAGAAGCAACCTTCTACTTCATGGCAATCAATTCACCACAGACTATTTTGTCTTGTTTAACGTCATATGACAATTTCATATTAGTCCTATGCCCATATGGGGTCTACTGGACATCTGGGCTGCCTAAACAATGCTTGTTCTGGACTGCCTGTCATTGAGTGTTTTGTTTTCACATGAGTAATGACTTCTGACGTTTAGAAACAGAAACACAAACTCGGAAGGAGTCAAGAATCTATCGACATAAAAATGAATGAGGTTTCATGTCCTTGAAACTTTTCCTCAACCTTCATAGAGCATGGCAAAGCTGACAGTGGCACGATCGCCTCAAAGGCCCTGAGCAGAAATCAACAAGCGTGCTGACTTTCCACCAGATCTCCCAGAGAGGGTCATCCCCCAGCACAGGCTGAAAAATGGGAGTCCCTGCTGTGATTGACATTTCGAAAGGAGCCCGTCCAGATGGAGAGGTGTGAGAAAGTCTCTCTCAGCAATAGAGCCTAAGGGGGCATGGGGGATGCTGTTCCCTCAACTGCTGAGTCACATGAGCCCCCTTTGTTTGGCCTGGAGCAGCTGATATGTACAAACACACACACACGGCTAGAGCGTGGGACCAGCGTGGCACTCACCCACCTAAACAAACAATGAGTAAAATGAGCGGCCATGTATGAAATTAAAGATAGCGGTCGGTGCGAAGAGCAAACTGCTCAGGATCAGGGAAGAAGATACCTGACGGGGACCAACCGATCGGACCACTTGTAGAGAAACTTATAGGGAGAAATTCCTTAACCTCCATCGAACAGCTTGTATAATTAGCAGCAGTATTCATGGGTGACTCCCAAACCCTGGGTCTGATGAGATAGACACCTAATTAGGCCTTTGCTAGGCTTATGTCTGCCCCCTTCTTTTTGGCGGAGCTGGAATGAAACGTATTTGCTCAATTTAGGGAAGGGGATTAAGGGTGGGGGACCCTCTCCGTGTCCCACTCTCTCTCACTCTCGCCTCTTTTTTTGTACTTGATGTGAACAACTGATGACCCGGGAATGCATGATCCCCCCGGGGATTAGGGCTTGCGGGAGTCTATGGGTATGGGACACTGCCATCTGCCACCGGGCACATTCATATCCTCAGCAGAAGGCCGCATCGTTTGTTGATTTAAATGGAGAACTTAACTTTCCCAGGACAGTATGACCCCCGGCACCGCCACCTCTAAAGGAATACTGTCTGCGAAGTAGCAGGCCATGCAGAAGAATGAGGCGTATTTTAAGGCATCCCCAGTCCTAACCCGATGATGGATCTCCCCCTCACAATATGGCAGTGCATCCATGGGCGGAGGGGCTGCGGTGGTGGGATTCTAGGGGTTGGGGAGGGGGGTCGATCAGTAGAATGCAAATGCTGCCCGAGATGGAAGGGGTCTGTCCTAACCACAGTGGGTGCCGGAGTGTCAGGGCTGTGCCATATTCTTGCACTGACTTAAAGTCTGGATTGTGACGGAGGCGGTATCGTGCCAGATGTCGGAAAGAAACTGAAAGGGCTAATTAAGCCTTTCACTGAATGATGAAAGTCTAGGTCTAATTACAAATCACACACGACTAAAGGAGGATAAGATTGCAGGCGGGTTTCAGAGCACATTGCGTATAAGAGTGAAAACACATAAGCGTGCGGGGGTCTGAATATCGCTGACACATTGTGAAGCAGCTGTTGGAAATCAGTAAATTGTGGCTTTACATGTGTTACATGTCATCTGTGGTTCCAGAGCTCATGTAGATTCCAGTTTGCCTGGAGGGGAAACTTTTAAGTCTCGGTGTTACATGTTCAGTGCATGTACGCACTTCAGATAGACACACATGATGACTTTGGACTTCTGGATATGAATACGAAACCATGTATCCATAAGCATAAACAAACAGTAATACACACAGGAATAGTATTTAGAAGCCACCGATTAACTCCCTTAGCACTTTAGCAATAACAGTTTTTTAGAAATATACAGTAGCTCAATTATGAGCCACTTCACTTGGCAAACCATCCTCAGTTCAAGTTCCCTTACAATCCTGGTTCTAAGTTTTTAGTTAGTGGCTTGGCTAGGCCAGGATTCAGCAACTCAAGTATCATAAAGGGTCATTTTGTCCCTTTTCAACAAAAACTTACCTTGCTCCATGTTAGCTCAGCTATACGCTGCTCCTGCATGTCCAGGAGACTGTGACTTGCACAGATTGTACATTTTACCCAGTATACAGGTGATTCAGTGTGATGCACTTCTGCATAAGGACAGAATTATTATTATATGTACACTATGTGTATAAATACATATGTATTTAGGGGGATACTTAATCAATCAATCAATCAATCAATCAATATGTATTTGTATAGGGCTTTTTACAATTAACATTGTCTCAAAGCAGCTTCACAAAAAAAGAAAAAGAAAGAGAAAGAAAAGAAAATCCCAGAGTCCATGTGCAGACGTAGGAAAGGGAACTCTGGTCCAAGCCCCCCGTGGGTAAGCCAGAGGCAGCAGTGGTGAGGAAAAACTCCCTTAGAGTAAGAGGAAGAACCCTCGAGAGGAACCAGGCCTAGGGGGGAACTTTTGGGGTTCTTAGTACTTAGTAATTGTACTGTAGTTGTTAGTACTTGTAGAATTTCATTGCGCAGTGCAATATATATATATATAGTCTAGTACAATGGACAACAATGTGCGTAAACAGTACGGTAGGATATGTGCAAAGTCACATCAGTATGTATGATGTAAACAGTGTAGATATATAACATGGACAGTGCAGGTAGTAGAAGCAGCTTAATGTTCAGGTAACAGCTAGGTTGCTTAGTACAGCTGGTTGGCAGAGGTTGGAACAGGGGATGACTGGGGTGTGTGGGGTCTGAGGATATGTTGACTGCTTTCCTCAGATGCCTCTGGTCGTAGATGTCTGTCTGAATCTTCAATCTCATTATTGTTCAATTATTGTATCTCCAAAATGGTAACTTTATAGGGGAGGCCAAAAACCTTATTTAATTTGAATGGAAGTCAATGGAACCAGACGTTTTTTTAAGCAGTTTTGGGCCATTTCTGTTGGTCCATTCTTTATGAAATTTCCACACAGTGTAAACAGCAGCCCATGTGACCAAATGAGACATAAAAGTAAAAATCACCAAAAATGGAGATACATGTTTTTCTTTGGACAGCGACGATATATATATACACACTATGTACTATTAGTTACTGTTGCTGTCCAAAGAAAAACATCTACAAAAGTATCTCCAAATTGCAATTTATTTAACTCATTTTTATTAAACTAAAATAGCTTTAATGTAAGTCAATGGAACCAGAATATTTTACCAAATTATTTTCGGCCATTTCATTTGGTCCATTCATCATGAAATTTACACGCAGTGTAAAAGCCATCAGGTATTTTCTGGTTATGTCAGTAACTGAAAAACTGAAATATTTTTCTTTCCAAACAGTTTTGAGCCATTTCTGTTGATCCTTTCAAAATCTTTCATTATTGCACTTTTTGGTGATTGACAGTTTGTTGTTGCAGATTAAGCATATAAGAAAACCAGCATATAAATTAAAAGAAATCTGTCCATTCGTCTCTTCACATCTTTCTCCGCTTTAACATGTTGTTAGCTATTCGCTAGGCAATATTGTTGACAGTGATGCAATACGACAAACGGTCTGTACACAAATCTTTAGGGGTTAAGGTTGGCACATGAGCAGATCTGCTTTCAAAGGCTTAGGACCATTCATTGTTAAAACTGTGTGTTGCAAAGCTGAGCAAAGCTTTATTTTACTGCAGAGGAGGATCGTTTTGTTTTTACCCACAAATCACAATGGAGCCACAAGGGGGCAGTAAAAGAGGCGCATGTGACACTTGAGTCACAAGTATTGTTTGAAGAAGAGCAGCTCCACATCACGATGCCCCCACTTCCATACTTCACTTCTTTATCCAAAACATGATGAGCTGAATTATTGCTAGTACTGATTGGCGTAGGGACTGGGATGCTTGCAATGCAAGCTTAATGTTATCAGTATAACCGCTGTTTCAACTGCTTTCAGGTCATCCTACAACTGGTTTGGAGTGACCCCTGGCTTCTCTCAGCTTTCCTTACCATTCATCTGAACACATATTGTGAACCCATGCATGGTGCACCTGTCCAGGGTTGAATAGTTGTGGCTCCATGAACTTCCCACTTGCATAATGTTTAATCAGTGGATGCTCAATGCTTCTGCTACGATTACATTTGAATGTTCCAAAGGATCTGCATCAATCGAGAGTTTTTCCTTGAACCACATGTCCAGGACCAGAAGTACTTGAGGTACATATTGCTGTGGTCCAAAGAAAAACATATATCTGGTTCCACTGACTTACATTAGAGTTAAAGTTTTTGGCCTCTCCTGCAAAGGTGCTATTTTGGAGTTACTTGTTTTTCATTGGACAGTGACGGCATTTTGCCATAAACATAGGAAGCTCCTTTTCCTTGTTTCATGGAGTCTTCCCTTCCCAGCTGCAGAGGAAGGTTACTGTTGCTAGGGACCGAATTCGTATAATGTGTGCATAAAAAAAGCCGTATTTTTCACAGTTCTATCCCGAGATTGTTTTTCTCCCACAGTGATAAACTCACTTCAAGAACCATTTAGGAACCCCTGTTTTATTTTTAAAGCCAGAAGGTGCCTAAGTGTCTACCGGCCGCCGTGTTTGTTCTTTCATGGTGTCACTGTTTAGCTAACATGCCAAATGAGAGTTCTTCTCTCTTTGCGAAATGACCCAGGGGTGTGATGGCCATTTGGGCCAGGCAGAGTGAAGGTTATGTGAAGCAGGATTCCCTGACCAGTCCAAGACACTTAGTTTCAAGGAATCAGTTTGTTTTCTCACCTCTCCAGTTTGCTCTGCAGAGTGAACAGGGATGCTAGTGAAAGGTGTCGGGCCAGACGTTCATTCCTCTCCATTTGTCTCAAAGTTCCACATGGCTTATTGCCCTTTTACAGAGCCATGTAAGACTGAACACGGCTGAACAAGACTAAGGAACTTTGACAGCAACATTCTTAACTCAACATATTACCAGCATCGCACATGGCATCCTTCCAACATTACTGGTCATTTGGTTTTGGAGAGATGGCCTGGAGAGATGTTTCTGCATCTGTAGCTCAGAAATCACAAGGTTTGAAAGAGCCTGCTGAGGGGGGAAGGGGAGGGCATGAAAACACTCTGAGAATTTATGAGCCGCTGTGAGGACTAAACACTTTTATTTCCACCCCTGGTGTTATTTAGATGTTTTTGTTTTCCTCCTTCTCTCGACAGGCTGGAGAAAGCGAACCGGGCCAAAGAGATGTTAACAAACAAAAGGTGGGGGGTTTAAAAGTTGGCTTAAGGTTCCAAAACTGGTCTATCAAATTTGATTTCATTTGTTAGGCTAATTAGGCTCGCTTCCAAGATGCTGCTGTTATTTCAAGGGAAAGCAATGAATAGACTCCAGAGTGTTTGTGAACCAGTCCATTTGATCAGCTCCGCAATAGACATTTATAGGAGAGGACTTACTTTACTAATAAACTTACTTTACTTCTAGGCGTTTTCCCATATATATATATATATATATATATATATATATATATATATATATATATATATATATATATATACTATGTACTGTTAGTTACTGTTGCTGTCCACCAAAACATCTACAAAAGTATCTCCAAATTGCAATTTATTTAACTCATTTTCATTAAACTAAAATAGTTTTAATGTAAGTCAATGGAACCAGAAATTTCATTTGGTCCATTCATCATGAAATTTACATGCAGTGTAAAAGCCATCAGGTATTTTCAGGTTATGTCAGTAACTGAAAAACTGAAATATTTTTCTTTCCAAACAGTTTTGAGCCATTTCTGTTGATCCTTTCAAAATGGTATATACAACTACTTTGTTCAAATGATGAATGATGAAGTCAATGGAACCAGACGTCTTTCCAAACAGTTTTGGGCCATTTCTGTTGATCCATCCTCCAGGAAATTTCCACACAGTACAAACAGCAGCTCATGTGATCAAATGAGGCATAACAGTAAAAATCAGCAAAAATGGAGATAGATGTTTTTACTTGGACAGCGATGACAAACAACACATTCTCCATTGTGCTGAAGGACCATTTCACAATGCATAGAACCAACTGATTGTATGAAACCAGCTCTATATAGTTCTTTCTCCTTTTTCTACAGGCCTTCTAGGGACAGAAATTGACTTACTGGATTCTTTTTTAAAATTTATATAGTCAAACTAAATATTTGAATTCAATCATGGAATCCAATTTAGATTTTGTATTTAATTTAAAACATTAGAATTCAAGACTGAACTGAGGAACCTCCAGAAGGACACAGAATTGTAATTTATGGCTGCTGTGAGTGGATATTATATGGATCCCATTTTGCTAAGAGTGTAGAAGAAACACGTTTGGTTCCTCAAAGACCTTTTCAGTGGACAGTTCCTTACAGAACAAACCACCAGTGTGTGAGTGAGCAGGACCTTGTTAAAGTTCTTTAACTCGTTAAAAGAGCTGCACCAACCAATGTTTTTCTTAGAACCACATTGGGTTCAAGACCAGGAGTAATGTATTCTGTTGAAAAGACATATCGGCTCACATACGGTAGTCTCCATCAATAAACCACGATGAAAGGCGGATCTGTCACCAGAACAAACTGGTTATATACACTGATTAAACACCAATTGTTTTATTCACGTATGTGCGGAGACTTTAAAAGGGAGGTGCTAATAATCCAGTCACCGCAGTGTTAAGAGCATTGTGCTCAAAGGGAAGCTGATCTGATGGATTTCCCTCTTTAAAACTTTTGTGAAAGTGGAGTGCAAACATTTGCAGGCGGGGTTTAGAAGTGATCTGAGGACTAATACTAGTGTGAATTCTTGGGCTAAACAAACAACATCATGGTGTAACCTTGAGGGCAGTTTTCAACATTGCAATTTCACTTTCATTCAACCTCTTCAACAGCTAAATCACAGTTAAGGCGGGTGTAAGTGAGCTCTGGTCCCCGATGGAATGCTGCACAAATGGATTTGTTCTCACCAGCAATAATTAATGACCGAATGGTGAACATGTGTTAAGAGCATTTGCGTGTGCTGGCCTCTGAGTGACTTAAGCGTTAGCCCAAAAACAATGTACGAGTCCTCACCTCTTTAATGTAGAAATAATGTGAAGAGGAAATGTTTTTGGCAGCTCCGTCCAGTTTCTGGCTGTGAACTGATCTCAACGCCTACAAGATAACAAGCGCTCTGTCCTCCAGGATATACTTATAAGACTTTACGGAATCTGATGAAACCAAAACAACGTTTAAGGAAGGAATTGCGGTTTAGCATTTTAGCATTTTAGCTTGGCTGAGGCCTGGTGTCACAAAACCGTCCCAAGCAACCGCACCCATAGCGGCTCCTGAGCTTTAGTAGCAGGTAGGTGCTAATTCTGATCAAACTCTTGCGGAGCGCTCTTTGATCTCCAACTCTGGAATGAAACTCTGGAAGGAAACACACTCACTCACACACACACACCTTCCCCTACTCCTCACACCGAATCTGCAAAGAGCCACTTCCTATTTGTCCCTGTTTTGACGCTTATTTAAAGGACACTGGAGGCAGCAGAGGGGAGGGATACAGGCATAAAGGCTTGAGTAGAGGCACTATCACTGGGGTGTGAAGCTGCAGCCTGAGCAGCATGCTGCTCTTTGTTTATTTGTTTATTTGTTTGCCCTTATGAAACGATAATATATGGCAATGTATTGGAAAATATAGTGCAATATATTAAATAATATAATATCATATATGGGAAACAAGTGCATATATTTATATAGTGATAAATATATTACAATATATTGTATAATACATAAGGAATTGCCGCTTTTCATATATTGTATGTATGGTAGTATAATATATATTTACTTATATATTGTTATATATTTCATTTTATATGTAATAGACATCATATGTATTTCTCCATATGTGTTTGCATATATGATAATATATATAGTTTTATATATGTGAGAATATATACATACTGTATATTGCCACATGTATGTATGAAAATATTCTTACATATATAAAACTAGATATATATGCAAACACATATGGAGAAATACATATGATGTCTATTACATATAAAATGAAATATATTACAGTACATAAGTAAATACAGTGAGTCCAAGAAGTATTTGATCCCTTGCTGATTTTCTTCGTTGGCCCACTAATAAAGACATGATCATTCTATACTTTTAATGGTAGATGTATTCTTACATGGAGAGACAGAATATTAAAAAGAAAATCCAGAAAATAAATCTAAGGAATATATATTAATTGATTTGTATTTCATGGAGTGAAATAAGTATTTGATCCCTCTTGCCAAACACACTCAATACTTAGTGGCAAAGCCTTTGTTTGCAAGCACAGCGGTGAGACGTTTGTTGTAGTTAACCACAAGTTTTTAGCCTACACACACACCAGGGGGAATTTTGGCCCACTCTTTCTTTGCAGATCCTCTCTAAATCATGAAAGGTTGGTGGGCTGTCGCTTGGCAACTCTGACCTTCAGCTCCCTCATAGATTTTCGATCGGATTGAGGTCTGGCGACTGGCTGGGGCCACTTCCATGACCTTAATGTGATTCTTCTTGAGCCAATCCTTTGTTGCCTTTGCTGTATGTTTAAGGGTCGTATCATGTTGGAAGCCCAACCACGGCCCATTTTCAGATCCCTGGCAGAGGGGAGGAGGTTTGTCCCTCAGGATTGTGCGGTACAGCTCCATCCATCTTCCCAGTGATGCGGTGAAGTAGCCCTGTACCCTTGGCAGAGAAACACCCCCAAAACATTATGCTTCCACCTCCATGCTTGCCGGTGGGCACAGTGTTCTTGGGGTCATAGGCAGCATTTTTCTTCCTCCACACACATGGCGGGTGGAGTTGAGGCCAAAAAGTTCAATTTTGGTCTCGTCTGACCACAAAACCTTCTCCCAATAACTTGGTTTTCATCTTTCAAATGATCATTGGCATACTTGAGGCGCGCCTCCACATGTGCTCTCTTCAGCAGGGGTACCTTATCGGGCACTGAGGATGTGAATCCATTGTTGCGCAAAGTGTTGCCAATTGTTTCCTTGCAAACTGTGGTCCCAGCTGCCTTCAGGTCATTTTAACTCCTGCCGAGTGTTTGCAGGACGATTTCTGACCGTTCTCAGCAGCCATCATTGCCACCCCATGAGGCGAAATCTTCTTTGAACCGGGCCGAGGTCTGTTGACTGTCATGTTATACTCTTTAGAACTTTTCTGATATTGCACCAATAGTTTGTTACTTTCACATCCAACACCTTACTAATCTTTTTGTAGCCCATTCCAGCTTTGTGAAGGCCAACAATTCTGAGCTGAGGTCCTGTGACAGCTCTTTGGTTTTACCCATGTTGGAGACTTGAAAGTGATCTGTCTGATTCTTAGAGGCAGGTGTTTTTTCACACAAGTGATTAGTGAGAACAGGTGGCTTCAGGTCAGGTAACAAGTTGATTGGGAGTGTCTAACTGGTCTGTAAAAGCCAGAACTGCTAATGAATACTAAGGGATCAAATACTTATTTCACTCCATGAAATACAAATCAATTAATATATATTCCTTAGATTTATTTTCTGGATTTTCTTTTTAATATTCTGTCTCTCCATGTAAGAATACATCTACCATTAAAAGTATAGAATGATCATGTCTTTATTAGTGGGCCAACGAAGAAAATCAGCAAGGGATCAAATACTTCTTGGACTCACTGTATATATTATACTACCATACATACAATATATGAAAAGCGGCAATTCCTTATGTATTATACAATATATTGTAATATATTTATCACTATATTACAATATATTGTATAATACATAAGGATTATACAATACCAAACACTCTTCAATCCTTAAAAATGATGATGCTACAAATTCTATTTCTTACTGAGGATTGAAATATTGATTGAAAAGGATTGAAAAGTCTAATTTTTGAGGCTACAAAGTTACAGGGCATCTGGCCATTCAACTGTTCCAACAACTCTCATATGCCTTGGTCTAAACATGAATGCACCTGACTGTAAATCCAATATTCTATCTGGGATCATGCTATAACATAGCATCATCAAAAGATTCAGGGAGTCTGGAGATCATATATATTCATATATATTCAAGTACACAAGCTGTCATGTGACTGCATCCAGGATGTTCAGTATAGGTCACTTATGGACTTACTGAGTTTAAGTGAAGTAGGGATAAAGCTGTGAGAAAATTTTTCCAGACTTTTTAAGGACTTGAGACACATACGTCACCGCAAACTCTGATGGCTTAAGACCTTGTGTCCTTGAAAGCTCATTAACGCATACATCTAAGTCATTTAGACTGCTTCACTTGGGCCATTCACTGCTCTCCGCACTCGTCTTCCTCAGCATGTGGGACGCCATGTAGCCCGGACAGGCACGAGGCTGCAAAGATGCAGAGGCGCTAATCCAGCACACTGATCTGTAGGCCTGAGTGTTCACGATGACAGGCCTGGTGCAACAGGAGCCACTCACACTGAGGCCTCACGGCCAAAGGAGATCTTTACAAGCTCACACAACATCTCACTGCTTGTTGTTAACTGTACTCTCCTGTGCTTCACTTCAATGTGCGTCTTTGTGCGCTGGCGCAAACCTTACATACTATGCAAACTGTACGTACATTGCAGCGCAGACATGAGAGAAAAACATGTCACTCTGATCCATCCATCAAGCAGGCCCTGTTCCCAAGTGCGAGTGAAAAAGATAATGGATTAAACTCACTGAATTCTAACGTGTTGGTTTTATTTGTGTAGGAAGAAGCAAATTCAGTGCATCTCTTTGGCTTATGCACACACCGTCTGGCGAAACGTGATCCTAGAATCCCAATAATCCATGTTTATAATCTTCATTGTTGGGACACTTGAATGTGTGTGTTGGTATTTGTAATTGATCTGTCAACAGAAACTTGAACCTGCGTGAGAGAAACACTTTAGTCGGCGGATCCCATGTACACAAATGACTCAGGCTAATAAAGACATTTCATCCAGTTCACACCAACATCAATGCCAAATCGTGTGTGAGATTATATAGCATTGTTTAATGTAGAATTGGATTCATTCCCAGAATAAGAAAAATGTGCTATGGTAATGCTTACGTGTGGTACATTTAGCACAAGGCTAGCAATGTTAGCTTGATGCTGCATTAGCCTCCGTATTTTGATGTCAGGTCTAGTTTTAGTACAGATGTATTGAAGCTTCAGTGGTAGGGTGGCCCATGTCTGGTTTTAAGACGGACAGTCTGTTTTTTTTTAACTCCCAGTCCTCCGACCAGTGCGGTACCTGGACGGATACCTATTAGTCCTCTTTTCGGGATCTATCGAATGATAGTATGTGTGCCATTGGCTCAAATTCGTGTCAAAAGACATGCCTTACATTTTGTTGGTTTGCCAAGGTCATGTGACATTGTGACTCGCCTACCGGCTAACTGCAGGTCATGTGTTATATAGGTTAGGTTATGATTTTAATTCTGTTCTTGCTTTGTGCATCGGGTTATTTGGGATTACGAAAGTGACCATCCCATTTCAGTTTAGGCCCCAAATGTCAAAACTCAATGCCATTATTTAAACACACACAAAAAAAACACATCACAACAGTAATGCTAACTAGCATCCCTATAGGATTCTAGTAGTTTGTTAGTGCTAAGCTAACAGTGGTTAACATTTACATTTTTAGCAATTCAAGATGAAACACAGGGACTGGAAGCTTCTAAAAGACATTGAATGTTTTATTTGAAGCTTGTGGAGCTTTAGCATATTGACACACAATGAAACAAGAGTAGTACCTCCAGAGTTTAAAAAAAGAACGATTTTACTGAATATCTGAAGGCCTAGAAGGATCTGCCCTGAGGGATCCCCACTGTTTAGCTGGTAACAAGTAGGCAAGTAACATATTCTTTACTTTGTAAGCTGCACTTTTACAGTTACTCCTCCTTCAAAGGCTTGAACTCAGTCTATTAGCATTGAAGTGTTAGCCTGCTAGCTGGTTAGCTTTCTGCTATCCTGCTCAGCCAGTGCTAGTTTGGCTTGAATGGAATCAGTTACCAAAAGTGATTAATAAGTCTAAACTAGTTAAAGAGAGTCAGTTAGCAGCAACCACAGATGCACATCTCTGAAGCATGGAGTGTTATTCCGAGGCCTGTGCTTGTAAAATTCCTGTTTTCCAACCCTCACCGCAAGCTGCATGTTGCCCCGGAGTGCTACAGAGACATTTAATGGAATATCAAGTGATTGCCAGATAAGTTAAGGATTATGCACACCACCTTTTCCTTATTGCTAAGCACAGTAATGAATCACACTTCCTTTCCCAACCGGATATTTCAGGACATTATTTCAGAGCCCACATAAAAAGGTACGGTGGATAATCAAGGTTAACTTCGCAGGCAGTCGTTTCATAACTTGGCTATTTAAGGGATGGTTTCTTGGACACAGAATAAAGGGGAATAAAGGTGAACCAAGTTTTTTGAAATAACTAAGTAATTTAGTTCTGGGAATGTAAACAGATACATTTGTCATGGTTTGGTGAGAAGTAGTTACCTGTAGAGAAACCTACAGCCTCTTTACAATGGAAGTCATGGGAACCAGGGGTCACCATGACTACAGCACAAACAGAACCAATGTATTTACTATTGAAGCCACAAGGTAACCTCTATGTGTCTTCTGAGATTTTTTATATGCTTTTATATTTTCATATATTTTATGTTATTTATGCTAAATTGGGCATAACCCTGAAAAACGAACCTTCATTTGAGGACTATTTGGCCTCACAACACCGTGCATGTATCCATCCATCAACAAAGGATTAAAATCAATAGATTAAAATATATTTTACACATTAAGCCATGTGAATGGTTTTGAATACTCCTCATCCATTTTAACTTCCCCCTTAAGCCTATAGTGATGGACTAAATAGCAATGCCAGAATCAGAATGCTTTAGTCTAGGGTTATGTAATTTTGCCCAATATGGCAAAAATATAATATTCCGATTTTTACAATGCAGCATAAGCGCAGTTTTCTGATGTTTGAACCGACAAATATAGCTCTATTTAAAAAACACTATAAATCCTAGTACAATGTTTATTTCCAACTTTTATGCTGCACTAAATTCCATCAAACAGGCCTAATTCTGTTCTAACAGTCTGTTGCTTAAGGACAGCACATGTCCACAATGTGCCCAGAAAAATGTTTGGTGACATAATTCATCACAACAATGATGTCATCACCCACCCCAAGGCTGAGGCGTAAGCCGGGCCTAGGAAACCAGCCTTAAATATAAACAGTTGAGGAGGAAATTCTTCAGGCTAATGTTGGGTGACCAAGCGATTTGCCCAGGAACATGTACTGCACTGCTGTTTTGACCGGGTCATGATCTTGGTCACCATCAGGTGGCGTATTGTTGTCAGCCGGGACTCGGGCCCTTAGGCTTAACACCACAGAAGCTGTTTTCCACTCCATTCATACACTCAGCTCGCTGGACTGTTTTTTTTTTTTACACATGCAAAAAACCCACATGAGCCATGAAAGGCTGTTTAGTGAGCCCCTCTCTTGTGTCTTTACATGCCCCCACACTCTCTATTATACAGCCCACGGCCACGGTGTAAAATTGAATTACCTGTTACAAAGCATGCTATACACTGCAATCAGGATGTCTTTCTTTTTCCCACAGAGTGGCGTGGGGAGGGGTGTCACGGGGAGAAAGCAGACACCAGCTTGTGGGAAAGAGATATAATTCAATCAGATCACAAAATGGGCAAGGCCGGTTTTGTTCGCTCATGGGGTGCTGCATGGAATTCAAAGTAGCTGATATGTTGGGAAAGAAAGGGGACAAAGCAGATGGGTGATAAGGGTGAAGCTCCTCTTGCTAGTCCGGAGTTGTTTGCCCGCTGTTGAAGAAAAAGGAAAATTCATAGCTTCCATTATTCCATTAAAACTGCTGTATACCGGGGATGTCATCACAGTAAGGTGAATAATGTGGGTTTAGCTATTTCAAGTGCGTATTAACCCCGAGTCGAGAGTTATTACCTTCTTTGTGCTTTGCTATTCAGATGCAATTACGTAATTACATATTTAATTACATGGTGAGCCATGCTATGAATTGCATTTGCATCAAACAGGTGCAAATCTGTACTGAACTTTTTACTTTGATTTCTTTCCCACAAAATTAAATCATATCATGTCTGTCCAAAAAAAACATGTATCTCCATTTTTGTCCATTTGGACTTTTATGCATCATTGGAAAACAGCGGTTGCCGTTTACACTGTGTGAGAATTGTGAATTGTGTGAGAATAGGTTTTTGGCCTTTCCTGTAAAGTTGCAGTTTTTGGAGATACTTGTTTTTTATTGGACAGCGACGATATGCACATATGTAGAATCAAACTAAAACCATGATAAAGTATATTGTCCTATAAACACCAATGAGGTTTCATCTGCTTGTTTCTATGAGTGAGAAATAATGAATTATATGAGTCCATTTTTTAGTGTTAGCAACTTCTAAGGGGTTAAAATGTGCCTATAAGGGTTTAATGCACACCTAATCAAATTAGGTTACACATTTAAATATGTACAATAAATCAATAAATAAATTTTTTGGACCACTGGGAAATTCTGGTACAAAATAAGGGAAAAAACAGGGGCAATGCTAAGCTCTGCAAGTGCCTGACAGGAATATAGTAGTATGTTAGTGTTAAGCTAACAATAATGAAAGAAATCAGAGGAAGTAGAAGACGAGCCCTATTACTGAGGTAAAACCTCACTCTCTTTATCAGATTTCTAGACCTTTCTATGTTTTAGAATATCAGAGTATACTGTTTTCATGACCTCCTGAATAAGCAGATGACTACAGAAATTGGATTATGATCTGATCATTAGGGCGCATGTAAACACACTCAGTGTGAAACTGACGTATGTTAATATGTAGATTAACATACATGTTATGTTAATATGTAGATTAATATCTGAAGTTTAAAGTTTCAAATAAAACATGGGATGCTATTTATGCACTTCAAATGTCTGTGTTGAATTTAGAAAAGCAAATTAATAAATAAATAAAGTGAATCCCTGCTAGCTTAGCACTGACATGCTACTACATTCCTGTCAATTATGCTCACTAGCCACATGTGCAAAAACAGACTGCAGTATTTTAACCCAGTAATCACAAAATATGTCAGGAAATCGATTTTAAAGCCAGTTACATACTTTAGAATTAAGGATTTATGTTTTCTTCATCTTCTAGCTGATGTACATTCCTATTTTCCACTAAACAATGCTTAAGATTTTTTTTAAGTTGTGACATGAAGTTTGGGTTTACATTATGTTAATGTAACCACATCTTCTGTGACTTTATTGGCTGGTTGCCAAGCAGAAATCTGAATACCCAAGTGCTTGTAAACATGTTGACCACATTATTGTCAAAATGTGATTTATTTTCTGATATCAGATTATTCAGTGCATGTAAACAGACTCAGTGAGCTAGCCTGGCTCCCTTGATACCGCAGTTCAGTTTTCAGTTTCTTTCAGAGGGTAAATATATCGTCATGGTTATCTGACTACACAAAAATGGTCCAATCATTTGCAAACAAAATGCATTTTGCAAATCATTCTCTGAAGCCCAAGAAGGCCCGACTGTTCCCCATCGCTACAAACAAACAGTTATCTTTTCCGACGCTGTTACTGCACCACACACAAGCCCTTATATTCACCCATGTGAGTTTCAATCAGTGTGTAAGTTTTGCGCCTCAGACAGAGATAAGGGAGAGGAGATAGGGGTGTGACGGGGTGCTGTGAAATACACAAGGCCCTGACCAGAGGAACAGCTTCTGCTACTCCTCAGCTCCATCAGCTCCCACCGTCTTATCAGCCTCATACGTCGCTCATTATTAGCTTAACGTCGGGCCCTGCACCTTACTTAGGACTGGATTGGGCCTTGCGAGGGAGTTATCAATGGAGGAATAGGTGGGGCACTGGAAGCAGGATGGGGAGTTTCTAAAACCAGCCTTTAATCAAGTGATTGGAGATAGGTGCCTACTGATGCTTCCTCCCCGACACTGTCACAGACTGCTGCTGTCTGCCAGACATCTGCTCCAGTGACCTTATTCCAGAGCCTTGTTTATTGGAACACCCTTAAAGCCACAATGAAGATCGTTCCCAAGAAAGACTTAACCTCATTTTGAAAATAAGGGCGACCAATGACCATTATTTAGTACAGCTCCATAGTGCTGATATTAAAATTTCATAGCTCCATTTCTAGCTTTTATTTTACCGAGAGTCATTTAGACTCTATAAATATCTTATAATAGATGGAAAGACTAAAATGGTCTAAGGACACTTGGAATAAGATCTTAATGTGCAATTCATTCATTACATAATTCAATAGTTCTGTACCACTGTTTACATATTTTGCACTGCTAAATTATTTATATTACTGCGTACTTGCACTGTATGTATGGCTGACACCAGCCATCTTCTCTATTGCACTGTCTATATGGCTGACATCAGTCGTCATCCTAATTTGCACAGCAAATGGTATACCACTACCTCCATTACACAGACACTGAAGGACTTTACACAGACACTGAAGGACTTTACACAGACACTAAGGACTTTACACAGACACTGAAGGACTTTACACAGACACTGAAGGACTTTACACAGACACTAAGGACTTTACACAGACACTGAAGGACTTTACACAGACCTTAAGGACTTTACACAGACACTAAGGACTTTACACAGACACTAAGGGCTTTACACAGACACTAAAGGACTTTACACAGACACTGAAGGACTTTACACAGACACTAAGGACTTTACACAGACACTGAAGGACTTTATACAGACACTGAAGGACTTTACACAGACCTTAAGGACTTTACACAGACACTAAGGGCTTTACACAGACACTAAAGACTTTACACAGACACTAAGGACTTTATCTATCTATCTATCTATCTATCTATCTATCTATCTATCTATCTATCTATCTATCTATCTATCTATCTATCTATCTATCTATCTATCTATCCATCCATCCATCCATCCATCCATCCATCCATCCATCTATCTGTCTAGTTAAACAAAGCCGTTCAGTCACATCACCAGACCGCAGTGATAATAGAAACCAGACGTCATTTTATGCCTTCAAAAGTTCTATTGCCGATAGAGGTCTGAAGAACTGAATGCCTCTAAAAGCCCTGAAATAAGTTAACGATGGCCGACACACTGTTCTATGATAAACACTGGGCATAAAATGTATTTTAATTTTTAATATTTTTTAAAAATAGTTATGCCTCTTTGCCATGAACAGCATTACATATAAAAGCCACGAAGACACATGTAAACTGACTGATGGCTTTGGACTGTAAATAGCATGGCTAGACTTTTGTTGTAAAGATTGTGACCCCTGGTTCCCATCACCACCACTATAAAGAAATCTGAGGTGGCAAGTTTTATGAATTTATAGTGGCGTTTTTAAAAATCCATTTTTTAAAGTTTTTCCTTCTTCTATAAAGTTTTCAGAAACCTGAAAGTGTATTAAAAGATTCTTATATCAGTTCTCGTCCTTATGAATCAAGTGCACACAGATCTGCATCGAGTGTTTACAAACTAATTAGCTATCTTATCAGCTCAAAAGCCAGAAGATAACACACGGTTCCCATTCCAGTCTATGAAAATACAGTGGGCAGGACCAGGAAGTAACAGCATATCAGTAATTGCATGTGAACAGACCCCTTGGTCTACATTACGCATGTCTGCATGTCTCCCTCTTTGCCGAGCCATTGTGAAAAGGTAGATCTTTGGGCCATTTGCGTGTAGGAACTGACCAAGGTGAGAATTGAGCTTATTCACACCTCGCTGGCAGTGGGGGATTAGGGCACATTTCCCTACTTCACCCCAGGGCTGAAACACATTAGGGTCCACGCTGTTCTATGCAGCTGTGGAAATGGAGGGGTGGAAAATCCAGGTATAGACGGAATATCAATATTGTTAACAGAGAGCTTAGTGGAAACCATATATGACAAAGAATCTAAATGGAAACGATGGATGGCATGTTTTCTTCTCTTTTTGGCCAAGAAGATGCAACCTCTTTTAATTTGAGCCCTTCAAAATGAGCATATATATATATATATATATATATATATATATATATATATATATATATATATATATACATATATATATATATATATATATATATATATTCATGTGTCCATATAAACAAACAATCAAATACATGTGAAGGTCAGAATCCATCCTTATTTACATTTTCAGTCTATACACACACATATGTAAAAATTTGATATATATGAAGCAGTCGTGGGGCATTTCAATTGGTCCATTCATTAAGAAACAGCTGCTGTGTTCTGTGATCTAAGAAAAACAAAATGGACAAAAATGCAGATACGTGTTTTTCATTGGACAGTGACAAAAAAAAAAAAATATATATATATATATATATTTTTGTTTTTGTTTTGTTTTGTTTTGTTTTGTTTTGTTTTGTTTTGTTTTGTTTTGTTTTGTTTTGTTTTTTTGTTTTTGTTTTTGTTTTGTCGCTGTCCAATGAAAAACACGTATCTGCATTTTTGTCCATTTTGTTTTTCTTAGATCACAGAACACAGCAGCTGTTTCTTAATGAATGGACCAATTGAAATGCCCCAGGACTGCTTCATATATATCAAATTTTATATATATATATATATATATATATATATATATATATATATAGATATATATATATATATATACACATACACACACACACACATGTATATATCGATATATACAAACATATATATATATATATATATATAAATCTATATTAAAGTAGTTCCTCGTTGTTGTCCCTTGTTTATCTGACTGGATGTAGCATGTCCGCAAACATGTAGTAATGAGCCTAATATGATCCTACTAATGAAATACAACACCACAGCACACACAGCGCCGTGCTCATGCCACTCTGGCTGCGGTGGGCCTATTATCACCTGTGTGCTCAATTAGAGCCTGTATTAGAGCAGTTTGCAGAACAACACATGAGCCGGTAGCTCCTCCCTGGGGAAGGTGCGTGGACGCCGGCGGTGGCGGGCTGCTGCTTAGCACAGCTCTGTGAAAGGGAAGCACTGTCAATTATCAAAGAGAACAGCGTCGTGTCACTTACCTGCCTGCAGAGTGGGGAGTCCATTTTACTGCTCAATTACCCACCTCATCAGCAGGATACACCTTGTGCTTGTTTTACAGGAGCTCTCCTGTCTGGATGAAGAGGTGCTTACGTTATTGCTGCGGGTAAAGGTGGGGGGAGGTCTGGGCATGCAGTGGTCCTAATATTTCACCCCTGAGAGACAGTAATGCTCTGTAAAAAGATCAGCACATCCTGAGTCGCAGCATGGAGAATTGCTGTGACTTCCTGAGTCAAGCAGCCACAACTGTTTCCACATTCCAGGGTGGTCGAGTGTGGTCATCTCGGTCTGCTGACGGCTGAATGAAATTCGTCTTTTACCAAGAAAGAGTTTTTCTGAAGTAGACGGTGTCATTGAGGTTAATTGGATTACTGATATAGAACAGGGATGTCCAACATTTTGACTTGTGCAGTGTGAGATATGGGCTGAGAAACCAAAACCAAACAATGTAAAAAAATGATAAAATAGTAATAATGTAATTAGTTACTAAAATTTTTTACTATAAACTCTCTCAGTGGGTGATGAGACGGTGGCTCAGGTCGGACATTTTCAGTCATAGAAAAATCATTTTGGTTCCCGGAAGAAACTTTCAGTGGTTACTTTCAGGCCTGGCTTCAGGAATATTCAACCCAGGTGGATAGCCCAAATCAATACCTAAGTGAAAGTTTGATGCAGCAAAATGAATAAAATACTGACACAAGTAAAATTACTTTTATATAAAATAACATGGTAAAACAATAAAATGCTAAAGTTCCAAATCTACAAAAAGATGAGACCAATGTACACCAACACACTACTTACACTACACTAACGCATTACACTTACTGAGTTACTGTACACCAACACACTACTTACGGTACACTAACACATTACACTTACTGAGTTACTGTACACCGACACACTACTTACAGTACACTAACGCATTACACTTACTGAGTTACTGTACACCAACACACTACTTACACTACACTAACGCATTACACTTACTGAGTTACTGTACACCAACACACTACTTACGGTACACTAACACATTACACTTACTGAGTTACTGTACACCAACACACTACTTACAGTACACTAACGCATTACACTTACTGAGTTACTGTACACCAACACGCTACTTACACTACACTAACGCATTACACTTACTGAGTTACTGTACACCAACACGCTACTTACAGTACACTAACACATTACACTTACTGAGTTAGCCTACTGTACACCACACACATACTTACAGTAGTACACGCAACATACTACTTACAGCAGCCAACACGGCTACTACAGTACACTAACGCATTACACTTACTGAGTTACTGTACACCAACACGCTACTTACAGTACACTAACGCATTACACTTACTGAGTTACTGTACACCAACATACTACTTACAGCACACTAACGCATTACACTTACTGAGTTACTGTACACCAACACGCTACTTACAGTACACTAACACATTACACTTACTGAGTTAGGGCTTACTGTACACTACAACCGCATTACATAGTTTTACTGTACACCAACATACTACTTACAGCACACTAACACATTACACTTACTGAGTTACTGTACACCAACACACTACTTACAGTACACTAACACATTACACTTACTGAGTTACTGTACACCAACACACTACTTACAGCACACTAACACACTACACTTACTGAGTTACTGTACACCAACACGCTACTTACAGCACACTAACGCATTACACTTACTGAGTTACTGTACACCAACACACTACTTACAGCACACTAACACACTACACTTACTGAGTTACTGTACACCAACACGCTACTTACAGTACACTTACGAATGCAGGAAGTAATTAAAATACATAAAGTTTTCACCCACATACAATGTGTAGAGTACGTGTGGAAGTGTCACTTGTGTTTTTGAAGTGAGGCCTGCTCAGACGGGCCGCCTGCTTACTGCGGCCATTGTACAGGAGGTGTCTGCCTTTGATTTTTCCCAAGAACGAGCTCTTGTGCCCAAAAAAATGAGTGACCAAAATTAGCATGACTGTGGGCAGAAAGACAAGCGTCTATCGGCAGATCCCTGCGCTCACACTTCACGTTCTCACCTCTCGCTAGCCACTACGAGATCAAGGCGACACCTCTATTGAGTCCAGAGCCATAGAGCCTAGCTATGTGAAACATGGACAATGCTAATGTGGCATCAAAGCTATTTATTGCTTCGGAGGGCAGGATCAAAGCAAGCCCCTTCACTCTGGAATAACAGCCGGGAACTTCCTCTTGATTTATCGCAAAGGAGCCGGGAGAGCGTTACCTGAACGAGGGACCTTTCCTGCCTCCTCTTCCCCAAAGACCGGCTGTGCAGGTCATGTAGAAACAGACATGCAACATAACCCCCTTCATCCTCAGCATTAACCCTTCAAAGCCTAAGGCTCGCGGGCCCATATATCAGTTCCTCATGCTAATATCTACATAAATATGTGACTTTCCCTCTGGGATTAATAAAGTGAAATATTTATCTATAACTTACATTAGTTATTAGTTACATTAGTTACATTAGTAATACTAATTCACCAAACGACCCTTAGTGGCCACAGCATAACCCTTAAACTTATCTGAAATATAAACACTAAAAAAGCAATGCACTGAATTCAATGGAGTAAATCTGGTGCATCCTGTAAAAGTATTCAACTTGAGTATTCTTAGTATACTTACGTGTACTCATGAATAATGTAATGAAAGTGTACTATTTTCAGTATACCCACTATATTATTAGTATGGTAAATATGTATCATTAGTGCTATTAAAATATACCTACATAGAAATCCCTGTACTTTTTGAAACACCACTAAGATTCACTTAAATATACTTATTTTTACATATTAAATACATATTAAAGTAAATTTCTAATTCATTAAAATGTACTTTTGTTTTGTTTTACCTGGGACAGCAACTCAGTATACTTACACTGTACAATTACAAGTACACAGAAATACTACTGTGGTAAAATGTACTGTAATTATTACATCTTTGCATATTAAAGTATATTTTTAGTGCATTTAAATCTACTTAATGTGAACATAAATAAAATATAATACATCCATTTTGTTAACTTAATTGTATTATATGGCTGCATTGTATTGACTTATACTGTATATGGTATTACACAATACATTAGAACGTTTATGCGTCCCCTACACAGTCTACCACAGTACATCTGAGTTACATAATAATAATAATATTTCCATAATAGATATTAGCTCTAGGGTCTCAAAAGTGTGATGGATGTGGATACTTTAGACATCACCATGGGACTAGGTTTCTCAATTGGACAGGTGATTGACTTGGGTTAGGTGACAGGTGACTGGGTTGGTTTGACAATATGCTTTGGGTTAATGTCCTTCTGAGCTGTGAAGCACCGTCCAATGTAAATACAAGGGAACCAGTCCCAGCCATACATAACACCACCTCCGCCATGCTTCACGGCATCAGAGGCAGTATGCTTCAAATCATGAGCAGTTCCTTCTCTTTTACTCTACTCTTCTCCATTTTTCATCTTTTAAATTTCCGTATATTTTTAATAAGCTGTTGTTCCAGAAATGCACAGACTTTAAGGATAGTCATCCTGTTTTTAAGGCTTACCAATGGTTTACAACTTACGGTCAACCTTCTACATTTACAGTGGTTGGGTTTTCTCTTGGTTGTTGACCTCAGCACCACTAATGTGTCTACCTCTTGGTGGGTGTTCTTAATCAGGCCAAGGTTGTTTTTTTATTTCACCAGTGAAAGAATTCCTCTGTCTTCCACCACAGTTGTTTTCTGTGGTCTTCTGGGCCTTTTGGAGTTTCTGTGCTACATTCTTTCTTTGTAGGGCTACACTGAATAGTTGATTGGCCCACAGCTGATGTTTTTGTTATTTTCCTGATGGCTCTGTTTTCATTTTCAGCTGAAAGGTGGCGTGCTTCATTGGCAGCTCATTGAACTTTATATTGAGGCCTGAAAGAAAACAAAAATCCAAGTGCACATGCCACACTTTAAATCAACTCTAGACTTTTTATCTGTTCACTTGTAAATGAAATAATGAGAGAAAAACATTCACCTGGTCACCATGGTCACCAAACAGCAGAGCAGCTAACGGCCCAATTACTTTTAAGCCCATAAAAATGGGGGGAGGGGCTAGGTATGAAAATTGTGGGTATTCCTACATCGCTCATCTTATTTGGAAGTGAATACCCTCAAATTAAGCTTGACAGTCTTTGATCTCATATTCATGACTTATTTTAATTCCAATTTGCTGCAAAAGACAGCTAAAATGACAGTTGTGTCTGAAACTGCATGCTATTCAACTATATAGTGCACTATTTTGGGGTTTTGCCATTTTCTAGTGGTATCCAAAACCTTCCCTGCACTCAAACAATCCCAGAATGCACTGCAGTAGGTAGTGTACAACAAATGCACCCTAGAGCAGGAGGATTACACATAATTCACTCCATTACTTGGTTCAAAACTTCATGGACAAACTTCTCTGAGTGGGATTAGTGACCCCAGCTACAATGGCAGCGTTTCCACGATCTCTCTTTAGACCTCCTACAGATGTACACTTACTCTTCTCATGTGTGTGAAAATCTTTTATTTCCTATTCAGGACTTATTTTAACTCCAGTGTGCTTCAGTAATCAGCGGAAATGACACCAGTTGTGTCTGACACAGCACTCTATTGACTATACAGTGCACTTTCTTGAAGTTTTGCCATGTTCTAGTGGTGTCCAAAACATCCATGCACTCAAACAATCCCAGAAGGCACTGCAATAAGTAGTGTACCAAAAATGGAACCACAGAGGAGCAGGATTAGCAAACCAAGCTGCAATGGCTGTGTTTCCATTGACCTCTTTTTAGACTGGTTACGGATGTAAGCTTACTCTTCTCACATGTGCAGTCAGACTCAGTGGTTATAGTAGACTGCTGGAAGGACATTTATAGTGTTTAGGCAATGGAGTCATGAGCACACATGCAGTACCATCACAGATTCTATTCTCTATAGTAGTGTTCTACATAGCGATCCAGATTTCCGAATGTAGGAGATAGGGATTAGAGAACCATTTCGGACATGGCAAATAACTTGTAACTTCTCCTAAAGTTGCTGTTTCATAGATCCAGGGTAATCCTGACAGTGACTACAGCTTATCCGTGTTAAAATGCTGGGCTTATTTGAATCAAGGAAGACTCAGGGTTCAAGGGGTTAACCGTGGCCTTCACGCATGTGATTGACATAAGATCAGAGGAAGTGCACGGCTTCTCCAGGTGCCATCTGTGGGGAATTAGCGCCTTCACAGTCACCCGCCGCCGCGCCGAGGTGCGGAAGGAATCGAAGTTTCCACAGGAGGTCATGGGACACAGGAGGGGTGGAGGTACAGGGGCATGCAGAGGGTGGGAAAGTGGGTACAGCGCGCTGGGGTGGGGAGGGGGGAACCTGTGCAGTGGAACGACCTTTAAAACGCACACGTAATTTGCAGTTATTGGACTCAGCCTGTGTGGCTGCTGCTCAGCCCAGGAGGGGGTGATTCCTGAGCTAACTACAAAGCCATATGCCGCAGAGGGCCCGTCTCACAGCTCTTCCACAGAGCCGCTTAAGATGTGCTAAATGATCACAGGGCTTGCCGGACCCGGCACGGTTTCCAGCGGCTTCCAGATGTTCCCCATGGGCCAGAACGGCGAGCAACGAGTGCACGTCCAAATCGTACGAGAGAAAAAGCATAACAAGAGCTAACGACTTGGAACAAGCTAACAGCTCCTATTCAGAGGGGCATAAATCTTCCACAGATGAAAGCGTCTGAGTTTTATCAGTCTCCCCGTGTTATCATGGGTAATTGGGGATTCGGAGCAGTAAAAAGGGGTCGTGTTTCAAATCCCGGGCAAAATTTCCATAAAACATTACGGCTGTTCTGTGTTATTGCTATTATAGGGATAGTTATGTCAGGTCATGGCAACATCAAAAAAGGTGAGTTTTTCATCCAGTTAAAGGCCCCATATCTTTGAACGAAGTCCACCTTTTAAAAAATAAAGTTGAGAATGTATCCTGATAGATCCTGATAAAGTGTACTTAAAATGTACCCTTCATTTCCCTGTCCATATATGAAAAAATATTCAAATTCAAATTCACACTCTTGTGATGTCACAAAAATGCAACTCATTTACAGTACATGCACTACCAGTCAAAACTTTAGACACACCCAGTTCTCCAGACTCTACAGGTTTACACTTAAGCATGGGAGTCTCAAAACAACTTTCAAATGACCTGAAAACAAAGATTGTTCAGCGTCATGGTTTAGGGGAAGGATACAGAAAGCTCTCTCAGAGATTTCAGCTTTCAGTCTCCACTGTGAGAAACATTGTGAGAAAATGGAAGACCACAGGCACAGTTCAAGTCAAGGCTCGAAGTGGCAGACCAAGAAAAATCTGGAATAAACAGAAGCGAAGGATGTTGAGAACAGTCAGAGTCAACCCACAGACCAGCACCAAAGACCTACAACATGATCTTGCTGCTGATGGAGTCACTGTGCATCGTTCAACTATTCGGCGCACTTTACACAAGGAGATGCTGTATGGGAGAGTGATGCAGATCACAAACAGAGACGTTTGAGGTATGCTAAAGCACATTTGGACAAGCCAGCTTCATTTTGGAATAAGGTGCTGTGGACTGATGAAACTAAAATAAGTTATTTGGGCATAACAAGGGCCGTTATGCATGGAGGAAAAAGAACACAGCACTCCAAGAAAAACACCTGCTACCTACAGTAAAATTTGGTGGTGGTTCCATCATGCTGTGGGGCTGTGTGGCCAGTACAGGGACTGGGAATATTGCTAAAGTTGAGGGACGCATGGATTCCAATCAATATCAGCAGATTCTGGAGACCAATGTCCAGGAATCAGGGACAAAGCTGAAGCTGCGCCGGGGCTGGATCTCCAACAAGACAACGACCCTAAACACTGCTCAAAATCTACTAATGCATTCATGCAGAGGAACAAGTACAACGTTCTGGAATGGCCATCTCAGTCCCCAGACCTGAATATTATTGAAAATCTGTGGTGTCACTTAAAGAGCTGAATGAACTAGAGATGTTTTGTAAAGAAGAATGGTCTAAAATACCTTCAGCCACAATTCAGACTCTCATTAGAAGCTATAGGAAGCGTTTAGAGGCTGTTATTTCTGCGAAAGGAGGATCTACTAAAAGTTTTTTTTTGGTGCCCAAATTTATGCACCTGCCTAATTTTGTTTAGACAATTATTGCACACATATAAACTTCATTTCACTTCTCAAATATCACTGTGTTTGTCCCCTATATGATATATTTAATGGAATTTTTTTCTCCAATCAATGCTTTATAAAGGTAAATCAGGAAAATTAATAATGCTGCCCAAACTTTCGCACCCCACTGTATACTCTTGATGTACCACAGTATGATATATATTTTGCCATATCTCCACCTCTAATATATAGCCAAGTGGAAATATCAGGTTGCAGTGCTGTTGGGAAGGATGATAAAGGTTACCAGGAACAATACTTGATGATGAATTAGGACTGATATGGGTAATACTTATTGAGCTACACATACAGAAGTAGTGTCTCTCAGTATGGCGCTTGGGCATCATTGGGTCAGAGGGCTTTGAGTTGTACAGGTTCCTAATGGTGTCCTGTGATAATGCAGCCCATGCAGCATAAATACTTTCATACAGCTCCTGCAGACTGTGCGGTAGGGGTGGAGGTGGAGTGACAACAGGCCTTCTGGACATGTGGCGTGTGACTACAAATTCATCTTGGTGCTGACCCTGGTGCCTACACTCGTCAGTCGTCTCCACCAAGACTAAAGCGGGACTCTTTACTGAAGATGACTGCTGCCATTCTGAGTCACTCCATGACAGTCTGGCACGACACCATTGCAGTCTTTGGCGACGTTGATGTGGTGTTAAGCACAGTTGTCATAGCGGTCGGTGTGCATGTAGTCCTGTGCCGTGCAGCCGTCTGCCAACGGTGCTGGCCCTGACGGGATGACTCATGGAGGACACCACTGCTTACTGACTGTCTGCAATCGTGGCTGCTGGGTCAGTCAGGTGCAGTGATAAGGCTCGTACTTGCTTACGAGGCATGCGTGGTTAGGGGTGAATCTTGAATCATTCGCACGTCTCATGATGTTAAACCTGCCCACCAAGTTTCATTCCTGTCGGTTCATTCCTTCTGGGTGCAGCTAATTGTGCAGCTATTGTGTTAACAATGACTACAGGGGTTGGACAATGAAACTGAAACACCTGGTTTTAGACCACAATCATTTATTAGTATGGTGTAGGGCCTCCTTTTGCGGCCAATACAGCGTCAGTTGGTCTTGGGAATGACACATACAAGTCCTGCACAGTGGTCAGAGGGATTTTAAGCCATTCTTCTTGCAGGATAGTGGCCAGGTCACTACGTGATGCTGGTGGAGGTTCGTCCTTCTTGGTGGTATGCTGACATTACTCTGGATACCATGGCTCTTGATACATCACAAAGACTTGCTGTCTTGGTCACAGATGCGCCAGCAAGACGTGCACCAACAGTTTGTCCTCTTTTGAACTTTGGTATGTCCCATAATGTTGTGTACATTGCAGTATGTTGAGCAGAACTGTGCTCTTACCTGCTAACTGAACCTTCACACTCTGCTCTTACTGGTGCAATGTGCAGTTAATGAAGATTGGCCACCAGGCTGGTCCAATTTAGCCATGAGACCTCCCACACTAAAATGACAGGTGTTTCAGTTTCATTGTCCAACCCCTGTAGATATGCATATCACCCAAATTCTCAATTACAGAAAAACAGTAATGGCCTAAAATCATATGACACAAATAACAGGAAGGATGTCAGAGTTTTTTTTGAGCATGAGACCTCTATCTGCATCAGTGGGTGAAAAGCAAGACATCATGGATTTTGTCTACTGCCCCTTTAGCAAAGAGCCTAACAAAACAGTCTTTAAATGGCCTTGTTATATTTTTAACATCAGGCCTTGAGACTGTGCCCGGGTTGTCGGGAATAAAACAACCCAAATGTGAGCGCACATCAGAAGGGTGTTGCAGAAAAAGGACCATAATAAGTAGGCTGTCCGGGTTTCGACACCATTTTGCCCTCCTTGTTGCTTTTTCTTGTCTTTTATTGTCCGGTTGGGTCGTTTTTAGAGACTCGCAGTCAGATATATTTGATTCATCAGCAGCAAATGTAGGGGGAAAAATAAAACTGGCTTGGATTTGCTGCTTAGTTGGGCGTTGTGGATGTTGGGAAGGGATGGGGGGTTGTTTGGGGGGGGCAATGTGTTTGACCACTGCATGCAACATGTGAGGTTTCTCTCTGCCCTCCTTTTGTTTTCTGAGACGAGGCTTTTCAGCTGTGACTGGACTCGCAGGCTCCAGTAAATCACAACTGGGCTAAATTTAATTCGTAGCTCGTCTGGGGACTCGCGTTCGCCGCTTTGGCAGCGTTTAAATCATTTCTAGGCTGAGGGGAGTGGGATTTTTTCCTACGAGCATGAGACAACATAACCCCCGGATTATTAAAGCGAAGTTACCGCACACTTCTAGATTCCTCGTGTCTGCTGAGTAAATACAGATGTGGAATACAGAGATGAATATTGAGTCATAAAACTGACTGAATAATAAAAAAAACAAGTCATAATAAAAGCCCACTGTCTCATCCTGGCTTCAAATGAAGACACATATTTGTGCTTGATTTGTCAAAATCGAACATTTTGCATAATTGTAACGGCCCCAGTGCGGCCGCATTTGTTGTGGAACAGGCTGCAGACACAGGATATTAGATATGAAGACTTAAAGCTGGCCACTTATGAAATGCGGTTTCATGTTGACAGGTTTTCGCAAACAGTTCGTGTTTTCCTGCCGCTTTATGGCCTCCGAGGAAATGCCAGGCTTCACTCTGACGACTGTTTTTCGGAAAAACCAAATATGCGATCCATAACACAACAAAAGCTTTGAACATACTTGTGTCAGGTACAAAGCGCCTCCACATTTTAGCGGGCACTGCTGCTGACCGCACACCATTGTGGCGGAGGGTATCGATCACAGCTATTGTTTCAGTCATCCCGAGTCCAGAAGAATCCACAACGGGAGTGTGGAGGCGGCCTGGAGCTGCACGCACGCCATCGTTCTATGAACTGATGGTCAACACATGAAGAGACGTGGTGTGAATTCCTCAGCGCTGTGGAGGCATCAAATTCCACCAACCAGTCTATTCTATTAACAACCTGGTCTGAATTCCTCATAGGATGGGCAGTCGCCCCATGTGCCCGTAGGCTTATGTACACAAAGGGACCGTACGGGCGATGAACACTACAATGCAGCCACTACATACTGAAGACTGTACATGCTGCATACAATACACAGTTATTTAAACAAAGCCATACTATTGCATTTGACCAAACTCTGTAAACAGATACTCTGTCAATACCTCAAATCTGACTGGCAGCTTCAGATTTGGATTAGCTGCTGATTAGCTGCTGTAGTGTTTCAGGTGTTTCCTATGTTGGTTGGTTGATGGCTGCTGTGCTATCCTAAGCAACTGCTAGGATGTTGTGAGGTGGTTGCAATGGTAGAGCGGAGAACAGTAGCTGGCTTTGTATTATAAAACAAAAAATTGAGAATATATTAATAACTATTATTACGGATAATCTGATAACGTTTAAGCAAGTGCAATGTTTACGACAACAAGGGACACATGCAGTTTCCACTTAATTGTGCATCTCTGTTTGTATACTGATAGAACAGGTAAAATTATTAAACCAGAAAATTTTATTTTTTTATAGCTCTTGTATTGTTCTTTTAGCTTCACTGCTGTTTGCACTGTGTCTATTACACCTCTTGTTGTACATGGTACAACGGCAATAAAGAAATTCTACTCTATTTTAGTAAATCAATAAAATAATACTGTTTATCATAACTACCTGAATAAAACATAAAAATAGACGGTTAGCTGCAGGTCTAAATAGTTTATGACATTTAAAACCACTCTGTATGAGTTATTACAGTTATTATTATTCATGTACAGTTGTACTAGAACAGCTGGGCAACACTGGTGAAATGACATCTTCTCTTCAGCAGGACAAAAGCCCACACAAAAGCTACGTCACTTTTTATATTTCATAATATCCCAAAACATTAAATTGTGCAGGAAATTTTGTAGAAATACGTCAAATTCACACTACCAGCCCAAGTGTGTTTAGGCACACATAGCGAAATGGATGTAGTTGGTGATCTTAAAGACTCTACACTTAACACTACACTTAAAGTCTTACACTTAACAGTTCCAGCTAATGAGAGTCTGAACCAGTACATATCCTGATGTACCCCAGTATGATATTTCTACATATCTCCACCTCATATATATATATATATATATATATATATATATATATATATATATATATATAGTGGTGTAAAAACTTTGATCTCTTTTCTGCACAGTGTAAAAGCTCTAGCTCTCCTTTCAGTTTAGTGAATATTCATGATGGACTGACCAATAGAATCGCTCCAAACCTGCTTAGAACTAAACCTTGTTATATCAGCTCCACTGCAGTATATACATACATACACTACATATGATCTATATCATATGTATATTATATTTATACTAGATCTGTATTTTCTACCACCATAAATCCATAAATCCATTCCATAACTGTACATATTGTAATATTGCAGTGCCTACATGTTTACTTCCTGCACTTTACCAGTTTACATGTAAGTAAGCCTGTAGTTTGCATTTCTGGTTAGATGCTGACTTCATTTCTTTGGCTCTGTACCTGTACTCTGCACAATAACAATAAAGTTGAATCTAATCTAATCTAAAGTTGAATCTAATCTAATCTAATCTAATCTAATCTAAAACAACAGAAATTGTTTATAAAGAAACTGATTACAAGCTTTTGAACACTATTGTATTTTATGAGCTACAGCAACCAAATCAGCAACTACTATAAATTCAGTTGTCATGAGCTATACATCGAGTTGCAGCAGGTGGGAGACCAGAAAACCAAAAACAATATATCGTCGCTGTCCAGTGAAAAACCTGTATCTCCATTTTTGACGATTTTCACTTTTATGCACCATTTGATCACATGAGTTGCTGTTTACACTGTGTGTCAATTTCATGATGAATGGACCAACAGAAATGGCCAAAAGATCGCTTGGAGAAAATCTGGTTCCATTGACTTACATTAGAATTAAATTGGGTTTTGGCCTCTCCTGTAAAGTTGCTAATTTGGAGATACTTGTTTTTCTTTGGACAGTGATGATATATATATTGCTAATGAAACTTTCTTTCTAGTATTTGGGACCGTTCATTTGGCTTGCTTCATTAATGGACTGAGAAGCACGAAGAGCAAGCGTAAAATCAATGAGCATTTTATCACCACGCGAGAGTGAAGCAGGCAGGAAGTGCACACCCTTCCCTCTCCATGTCCCCTCACATCTGACTTCCACTTCCACACGCTCCCTCCATCCCCCTACCCCCACCCCTCGGACTCTGGCTGCCTTCCTGATGTGGAAGGCTGCATAAGTGCAGTGATTACTTCGCACATTATGTCAGCAAAGCATTCCTCCGGCGGCCCGTGTTTACTGCTCTGCTCCATGTCATTAAAGAAGTCAGACAAGCGAACCTACCACACTCTACCACACTGGAGTCCGCAATTGCAAGACACCACCCGTTTCTATTTTAGCATCAGGCTGGTTCAAACTTTTACCAGACTCTCCATCCCACTATGTTGATTAGTATGGTCTTTGACGTTGGTGTATCCACTCAGAGATGCAACGGGTCTTCTAAAGCTGAGGGGCACAGATGTGGGACCCTAGGCCTGGTCTCGGATATCTTATACTGCATATATACAAAAGCAGGAGAAATGTTAAGCAACTGTTGACTGTTTGTCATGTGGATCTGTTCTGCTCACTTAATGGAGGAAAACCACAAAAACCGGGACCACTCCCTCTATTTGTTTGATGTGTGTTGCTAAAAGTAGCTCGTTTGCGAGGGACTTTGTATGAGTTGCAGTGAAAGGATGCATTTTATGCTCAGCAGTGCTGTCTGCTAATAAGAAGTGATGGATGCTGTGCCTTCAGATGAACTAATGGTAAAGCTAAACTCGTGCAGGTCAGGGCAATGTTAGAGGAGCTAGCCTGTACTGTCTATTACACAAGGTCTTCAGCAGATGTGATTGTGCAAAGAATGGCATGTGTATTTATCTAGACATGTTTCAATCCCAAATGTGAGCACCCTACAGATTTCTCTACTGTAGAAAAACAGCACAGACCAGCTCCAAGGCTAACACACAGGTAAGTTACTAGGCTACCAGACAGGTACTTTACTAGGCTAACACACAGGTAAGTTACTAGGCTACCAGACAGGTACTTTACTAGGCTACCAGACATGTATGCTACTAGGCTACCAGACAGGTATGTTACTAGGCTACCAGACAGGTACGTTACTAGGCTACCAGACAGGTACTTTACTAGGCTAGCAGACAGGTACGTTACTAGGCTACCAGACATGTATGCTACTAGGCTACCAAACAGGTAAGTTACTAGGCTACCAGACAGGTACTTTACTAGGTTAGCAGACATGTATGCTACTAGGCTACCAGACAGGTACTTTACTAGGCTAGCAGACATGTATGCTACTAGGCTACCAGACAGGTAAGTTACTAGGCTACCAGACAGGTACTTTACTAGGTTAGCAGACATGTATGTTACTAGGCTACCAGACAGGTACTTTACTAGGTTAGCAGACATGTATGCTACTAGGCTACCAGACAGGTAAGTTACTAGGCTACCAGACAGATACTTTACTAGGTTAGCAGACATGTATGTTACTAGGCTACCAGACAGGTACTTTACTAGGCTAGCAGACATGTATGCTACTAGGCTACCAGACAGATACATTACTAGGCTACCAGACATGTATGCTACTAGGCTACCAGACAGGTACTTTACTAGGTTAGCAGACATGTATGCTACTACGCTACCAGACTTGTACGTTACTAGGCTACCAGACAGGTACGTTACTAGGCTACCAGACAGCTACTTTACTAGGCTAAGAGATATGTATGCTACTAGGCTACCAGATAGATAAGTTACTAGGCTACCAGACATGTATGCTACTAGGCTACCAGACAGATAAGCTACTACCAGTCAGGTACATTCTTAAGCTACCAGCCAGATAAGCTACTATGCTAAGACACAGGCAAGCTACTAGGCTAACTACACAGCCTAGGCTAGTACTACACAGGTAGGCTAGTAGGCTAACAGACAGGTATGTTACTTGGCTAAAAGACATATGAACTACTAGGCTAAAAGACAGATAAGCTACTAAGCTACCAGACCGATAAGCTATTAGGCTAACAGACAGGTAAGGTACTAGGGTAAGAGAAAGGTAACCTACTAGGCTAAAAAACAGATAAACTACTAGGCTAAGACACATGTAAGCTACAAGGTGAACAGATAAATTAGCTGCTAGGCTAACAGACAGGTAAGCTACTAGCTGAACAGATAAACAAGCTGCTAGGCTAGGGTACTACTTAGTAAGCTACTAGGTGAACAAACAGATTAGCTTAACGGCTACTAGACAGGTAAGCTAGTATGCTAACAGATTGATAACCTTACTCTTACTATTCTTACATAAAGTACCACATAGAGTTCTTCTTAGAGTCACTTTTTTGACAAATGACAACTGGGCAAATAGAACTGACCTGTCCAAGCTTTACTGTTCTTTCGTAGGAGCCAAGTTGGAGCCTTCTTGTAGTCTACAACACATTTAAGCAAAATATGTCAACTGCTGTTTCTCTTAAGCTGATCTAACTGAAACTAACCAGGTTGGAAACTGCATTGAATTTACTGCCATTACCTAAAAAAAGCTACCAGTCAAAATATCAGAGACACAAGACTGAATCTGTGATCCTAAAGACTCTACAAGTGTGCAGTTTAGAGCTCCAACTGACAAGTCTAAACAGTACATATCCTGATATACCACATATACTCTTAATGTACCACAGTATTATATTTCTCCATATCTCCACCATTAATATATGTTTAGTTGCACTAAAAAACTTTTTTTGGTGCACAGTGTAAAAGCTCAGTTTAGTAAACACTCATGATGGACAGACCAATAGAATTGCTCCAAAACTGCTTAGAAAAAAAAAACATGTTCTATCGACCTCAACTGCAAGTGAAGTTGGTGTGGCGCAGTGGATAACACCACCACACACAAGGAAGCTACTGTTCCATGTGGGAGATTGGGGTTTGATTCCTGGTCTGGGTGATGCTGTGCTACACCAATAAGAGTCCTTGGGCAAGACTCCTAACACTACACTGGCCTACCTGTAATATGATTAACCCTGTAAGTCGCTCTGGATAAGAGCGTCAGCTAAATGAAGTAAAGATCAATTTTGAAGGTTTTTAAGGTGGACTGCGGAATTTCATGAGTGCTATTTTAAAGTTTGGTCTCTTGACTTCTCCTCCTTAAGTAAGGCATTAAGATACTCATAAGCAGAACCTGCTATGAATAACCCTCTATGGATTTTGTAGATTGAACAAGATGTTGCCACTGTTTACCATACTGGATGACCGATTTGCCATATCTACCATTAAATAAGCAATCCTGAGTCAACTGCTCTTCAATGTTCTATTTCATGGCTGTCTGGACTTGTCTCTCCAAATTGGTAACTTTACAGGAGAATGGAAAAACCATTCTGATATTGATGCAAATGAATGATCATGACCATTTTTATTCTGAAACTATAATACAATAAAAAAAACACAAGTGGAGCTTTCTAATTATGCCAAATAGCAAAAATCAACAAAAATGGACATGAGTTTTTGTGCTCGACTGTTTGCGTGCTATGAACAGTATGCTCTACAGTAGCCCTGTGGTTAGAGCCACCAGCTTTTGATGTTGACACAGGATCTCATGCTCGGAGGCTGACATATGGCCAACAGGTCCACCAAAACAGTCAAGACAGGGGTGGCGCCTTCAATCTTTATCTTGCTTCTTGGAATACAATGTGGGTTTGATAGATCAGAGTTGAAAAGAAGCATTCAGGTTTGCAGGGAAGGTCTTTGAGATTCTGTTTCCAGAGTGGTTGGCTTCTGTCTTGACTCTTTTGTTCAGGCTCTCTCCTTCCTCTCTTTGTGGCCTGGGTTTAGTGAATCTGTGGCAGTTATGAGGAAACACCATCAACGTCAGAGCCAACTACAGTAGGCACTTGAGAGTCCCCCATCCATCACTTCACCATATAGGCTACTACACTGATGTATGCATAATGTAAGTATATCTTGTTGCATAATGGACTCAAAGTGGTGCTATTTTTGATATGCTAACCATGCTAATATATATCTAATGCTAATATATATTAGTTCTAACTGTACTATTTTGAAAGACAGATTCACCTGAATATACTTAAGTACATATTAAAATAGTACCTGTAAGTGTACTTAATTTTGTGAGATCAATGTACATTAAGTACATTGAAGTACTACTGAGGTAAAATATACTAGGATATAATTATTATAATAGTCATTTATAAATTTCTTGATGTTTAAACTTTTTTTAATATATCACTTAATCACATGACCTGTTGTTTACATTGTGTGATGAACGGACCAATAGAAATGGCCCAGAATTGCATGGAAAAAGTCAAATTAAATTTGGTTTTTGCCCTTTCCTGCAAAGTTGTATATCGTCGCTGTCCAAAGAAAAACAAGTATCTCCAAAATGGCAACTTTACAGGAGAGGCCAAAAACCACATTCAATTTGAATGTAAGTCAATGGAACCAGACGTCATTCCAAACACTTTTGGGCTATTTCCGTTGGTCCATTCATCATGCAATTCTCACACAGTGTAAACGGCAGCTGCTGTGTTCAAATGATGTACAAAAGTCAAAATGGACAAAATTGGAGATACATGTTTTTCATTGGACAGCAACGATATATACAAATACAACTTTACATTAACTTTATATACATATATTTATATATCCCACTAGTATTTACCACACAAATCAATAATGTGCTATAATGTGCTTGACATGTGCCTGCTGATGATATCATTATACATTTCCACTACATAAAGTCAGACACGGGCAGAAAGTAAACACATGTAATTGGAAAACTATGGAAAAGCTATGGAAGATTGCCGGGCCAACCAAAGTATAGACTGGATCTGAACCACCTGAAACTGAGAAAGGGTTAACCGAGACCAAACAGATAACACGAGTCAACAACAATAAACTGTGGCAGCCTTCTTTTTACTAGCACAACCGTTGGATATTGGACAACACGCTCTTGTGTTTTGAGGGGGAGGGTGGGGGGCGGTGGGCAGCCGAGGGACGCTCCTGCGGGAACCGTTTCCAAGGCCGGTTCACTGAAAGGCCTGATCGTCGCCGTGGCAACAGGATCACTTCATCAGTCGGAGTGAACAGATGGCGGGTGTGCAACAGGCAGCATATGTTCCAATGAGCAGAGGCCATTCCTACAGATGGAGGGTGGGGAGGAGGCAGGCTCTGAAACATAACCTGACATTTCCTCCTCATTTGGAGCTACATTGTTACGAATCACAAAGAGAGATTAGCCCACACCACTGAATAGCTGCACCGAATCTCTTTAAAGGCAAATTACTAACAGTCCCTTGCATTTCTCCACTGCCTCTGCTTAACCAGGCTGGGTGGATTGGCCGTATTTCATGCGGCAGGCTGGGAAAGAGGTGGATCGCTTCGCTCATTCGGGCTGATATACGGCTCCCAAAGGAGCAGCGACAGATTCAAGGAGGTGGGGCTTGGGTTTGGATGGTAGCATACCTTCACGAACAGCAACAGGTCACGGAACCGCTGGGATTGTATTCAGTTCAATCTAGTTTTACTGAGTGTTTCTACAACAATGTCGCACAGTAACTTTGCCAATTGTGTAAACTAAGAAATGTCAAGTTAAATATTTATGTATATATAATATTGCATAACATTTCTCAGTCTCTCTCTCTACTCCCAATTCAAAACGTTGGGCCAGGAGCTAATTAGGTTAACTGGCAACAGGTCCGTAGCATGCCTGGGTTTTAAAAGAGCATCCCAGGGAGGCAGAGTCTTACAGAGTGGTTCACCACTCTGGGAAAAACTGCACAGGCACCAATTTAAGAATTATGTTCCTCAATGTTATATAGCAAAGAACTTGTGGATTTCATCATCTACAGTACACGATATCAAGTATTATCAGGACCCAGAGAAATCTCTGTATGCAAGGGACAATGTGAAGAACCAGTATTGGATGGGAGTGCCTTCAGACGGCACTGCATTAAAAACAGATCTGGTTCTGTAGCAAAACGCGACATGGGCTCAAGAACACTCCTCCAAACCATCCACAAAATCAACAACTGCAGTTCAACACACAAGTTCAACCAGTCCATCATGCAAAGAACAAACTAGATATAAACAGGTCTAGAAATGCCACCACATTCTCTGGGCCTGAGCTCTTTTTTATTTATTTATTTTTTAATTTATCTTTTATGTTTTAGGTGAAGTTAAGACCTCTACAGAGAACACAGATCTGCACATGTTAATGCACAGTTACTGTTTATTTACCAAATTAATCATATCTGACAAAATAAGTCATAAAATAAAATGTATAAAAGTAAAAAAATATGGCATATTTTATGCGCTATGTTTTATTTCTTCATATATATTAAAATTCAGCAGATAAACAGAAACGGTAAAACTTGCCATATTTAATTTGGCAGTTTAAGTTTATTTTCAGCAAACGGCTGGAGGTCTAAAACACTTGCACACTACTGAACTTGAATCACACAGAGATGTACCAAAACATTAATATAAACCTAGACTATATTTAGAGTACTGGGCAAAAGTTTGTTTATCTAAGCAGCAAGTGTTTATGTGCTAAAACAAGGCGAAGATTTGAATAAATACAACTAAACGAATAAGCAGTACGTCGTGATTTCAAGTCTGTCAGTGTGTTAGCTTAACTACTTCCAAAGTTTTCCTTGGAGAAGTCCAGTATTTACAATCACCCTTCAACACCCAGCCCGTTGTTCATCAGTCTAAATCAGGTGTGCTGCTGATGGATGCTGAACAAACCTTCTAAAAATAGCTTTTTATGAAACCACATTTTTCTTTTTACATTGTACCATATTCATAGTTTATTTGCACCAATATTTACTGGCCTAAACACACAAGTACGGCCAAGACTAACAGTGTTCCTGGCTGCCAATACTTTTGCACAGTACCGTATATACAAAAGCATACATTTTTAAACAGGAACGCAATACCATCGTCCACTAACAACATGCGCACTGAAAATATCCCATCAAATTTCTGAATAATACAGAGACAAAAGCAAGAAGGCTTGTTTTTACACTCGGCATGATCCGTGCCCTTACACAACCGAGGCTGAGCCTGAAATACACAATACCCTGCTCTGGAACTGGGACTGAGACAAAAGACTGGGAGTGAGTGCGAACACCACTCAGGGCACATCCAGTAGATATAGTTATATATCCAGTTATATATTCGTCTACTCATAATATCTATCTAAAAGATCTAATTTCTAAATCATATGCTTCGTTCACTGTACGTGTTCTTGGGCGTTTTTCTGTTTTTGCCAGATGTCATCTGCCACTGCCCAAGTTGCATTCCAATACTCAGGAACGCATGTAGCAGGAACGGTTAAAGAACCCAGATGTTGTTCTTGATGAGCCCCAAAAACCAGAGAGGCTTTGATTTAATTTGCCGTCAACAACGAACAGAAATACCTAAGATTCATTGCGCCTGAATCTACGGACTCACAGCTGGACCTTAAGTTAGTTTTCTTCTTTAAGTGCAATATCCTGCTGGAATATCCCATCATTGTGGGGGTACACAAAGTCTCTGAAGGGCTGCAAATGATCACTAAGCACTGAAACTTAGCCAGGACCAGTCAATGACATGTTTAATTGGATCATTGGACCCAATCCATGCCGTAAGAACATACACCACACCAGTACGAAACCAGCCTGCATAGTGCCTTGTTGGCAACTGGGGTCAATGGCTTCATGAGGCCTGCTCAACACAAGAACCCTACAATCAGTCTGAACACCAACGGGTACCATGACTCATCGAACCACACCGGCTGCCACTCCCATATGGTCCAGTTTGCTACCTTACGAGCCACTGGATCAGTGGACCCGATCCATGCTATGAGAACAAACGCCCACGCCAGTACGGAACCACGACCAGCCTGCATTGTGGCTTGTTGGCAACTGGGGTCAATGGCTTCATGGGGCCTGCTCAATACAAGAACCCTACAATCAGCCTGAACACAAACGGGTACCATGGCTCATCGAACCACACCACCTGCCACTCCTCTACGGTCCAGTTTGCTACCTCACGAGCCACTGGATCAGTGGACCCGATCCATGCTATGAGAACATACCCCACACCAGTACGGAACCACGACCAGCCTGCATTGTGCCATGTTTACAACTGGGGTCAATGGCTTCATGGGGCCTGCTCAATACAAGAACCCTACAATCAGCCTGAACGCAAACGGGTACCATGACTCATTGAACCACAGCACCTGCCACTCCCCTATGGTCCAGGTTGCTCCCTCACGAGCCACTCTGGTGGGCCCTCTGTTCCCTTATTACATGGAAGCTAAAGACGCTACACTGACCTGAGGGACATGCTGGTGGGGCCTCCTAAACTGAATCCTGATGTGATTTCTGTCAGAGTCGCTCGCCTGTTGTCATGGACAATTCCAGCCAGACATCGCCAGTCACAATCACTAAGCGTCCATGGGCAGCCACTGCACTGTCCACTGTGGGTGGTAATGCCTTCTGTCAAGGAATGTTAACTGCCAACACAACTTCGGTCAACACAACTTCGGAAATGAAATTGCACCTGGCACCCACTACCATGCCTCATTAGAAATCTACACAGCACTGCTTTAACAGAACAAGGCCCTCAGGCGAAGCTGGCCGTGCTAACTTATCAGTGAACTTTCAAGGGCAAAACAAGAACCATTTTCCCCCCATGGTTCTTTCCTCTAGCTTCTGCCAGTCAGAGGGCATAACACTGACTGGCTTTTCTTTCTTCACTGCACTTGTCTATTTTTCTCTGTCGGTTTTTGAGTATTGGTGCGAGTCCATATACAATTACAGCAGGGGCAGAACTGGGCCCAGTTCCTGACATTTACAGTCCTCTATTTATAGCCGCTACCGTAAATATCGGAGGCTCTGTGTCTTCACAACAGCTCCTTTATTTTTAGGGGGCTGCCTATTCAGCAGCGTGGTTTATAAAGCTGCACTAATACTTCTCCTCACAATACACATACACTGCCTCCAAATCACGACAATGCACGCTGCTACCGCATCCCTGCATACCTGATGCTAAGTTTAAACGAGGGCTTTTTGGGTCCTTTGCAATTAATGTCAAGAAAAGGTAAATCAATGCAGGCCTTAAAATACTATAATTTACGAATTCTCTAGAAAAAAAAAAAAGTAATAAAAAAAAGAACAAATGGGCCCCCCACCGCTTATACCTGTTGCTACGTAAATCTTCGAAAAAGCTATAAATAATAAAACAAAAAAAACAGAAAAAAAAAAACTCTTAAAAAAACAGAACAGAACAACGGCTAAGGGGGCAATTTTTAAAAACTATTGTATAAAATCCGTACTTTGTGTCTTCTCACAAAACAGCTCCTTTCCAATGCCTAAAATCAAGAGCAAGTGAAAAAAGCTTTACCGAAACTGCATACCTAATACCTGTCTAAAAAAAAAGAAAAAAATAATAATACAAAGGGCTTCAAATTGGACAGGGAAAGCAATACCGTTATTCCGAGACTAGATATAAATTAGCATCATAAAGTTTTTAAAACAGAAAAATTACTTTTGTACTTCTTAGGGCTCCAAAAACCAAAACTTTGGAAGGGGGTTCTTATCTGGATCTAAAAATAAAAAAGAAAAAACAAAGGGGTACGAGAAGACATAGATCAATTTCTTTGTGTTTTGCTTCCAAATGCACCAGTACTTTGGCTTCCAAGACCCAATTAGGTTAGGGTTTGGTTATGATTGGAAGGGGTTTATCTCGTAGCTAAAAAACAGATCAGACTATCTATAATTACCATCATTACCACCATCATCATCATCATCAAGTAAACACTTCTATATCCTGGTGTTGTACACGGATATCACAACACCATGTTGCTATAACCAGGGCTTTATTTTGGGGGGGTGGTTCTATTCATGTTAACACTGTTTAGAACTGTTCCTGATTTCCTAATTCCAGTCATATGAGAACATTTTAACACTCCTGGTCAAATAAGATGTTTGGTTGATTTTCCAGTGCACAGTTTTAGTGCACAGTTCCTTCCTATGTCTGAATTGAACATATTTAAATGTGTTTATTTAAAGGTGTCATATATTCAGCTTTTAAGTTTTTCTCTGTCGTCTACACAGAACCAATGCAGCTTTGAGCGAGGTGACAAAATGCCCTGACGTCGTTTAACGTGCCCTTTAACACTCTATGATTTGGTCCTACAATGAAACAAGCTTTTTTTGGTGTGCTCATGTATAATTAAATCCTTAATCCTCCTAATCACTCTCTGTCTCTGTCGTTCTCTCTCTCTCTTTCTCTCCTCTTCTTAGTTAAGCACTAGAATTTCTCCGGAGTGATCACATCAGAACCCCCAGGCACCTGAGCATCAGCGCCACCGTGGGTCTCCTGCCCTGTTTCATCGCCCGGCATGACCATAACCTTTACACTGACCTGCGTCTGGCTCTGATCATGAACTCTATCTATGGGTCGGCTCCATCTTGCAGTTACTCCCTCCTGGACTAATCAGACTGGATCTAATCAGACTGGATCTAATCAGACTGGATCTAATAGATGTTCTTCTCCTGTTAGCTCTGTCTTTCTCTTCATCCTGGTTCGACCTGAGGAGGTTGGGTTCCGCCCTTGAGCCTGGTTCCTCTCGAGGTTTTTCCTCGCCACTGTTGCCTCTGGCTTGCTCAACCCGGTTTTCCCCCACCCTCAAATGTCTGTACATTAACTTTTTTTCTTTCCTTTTCTTTTATATAACAAACTGATTTTCTGTGAAGCTGCTTTGGAACAACGTTGGTTGTAAAAAGCACTATACAAATAAACATTGATTGATTGATTGAATTAGATGAGCTCTGCTCTGATTGGCTGGACACAGCGACGACCACACGCTAGCAACATGTCCAAACAGACAAAATAAAATGAGCCTCTGTGTAAATAAGCTTCGCTCTCATGCTATTCAGTTAGCTCTGCTAGTTAGCTTGGAGCTTGCTAAAAGCTAACGTTACCTATAGTAGCTACCGGCTTTCCACGTGGACATCAACACAAGTTAACTAATGTTGTTCCTCACTATGAAACTCTCATAGTGACACTGGGGGACGGTGGCGTGACACCAGGTCTTCTGGATGCGTGATGCGTGACAACAGACTGGTCATCTTGGGGCTGACCATAGTACCTTCACGCAGGGATTCGTTGGTCGTCTCCACCAAGACAAAATCAGGACCCGTCACTGAAGATGACCCGCTGTCACTCCATGACAGTCTGGCATGACACCAGGGTAGTTGTGGTAACGATCTGCATGCATTCAATTACGCATGAAGACTTGTGAAGGGCATCACTGCCTGCCGAGTGTCTGCAATCGTGGCTGTTGGGTCAGTCACGTACAGCGGTAAGACCCGTCCTTGCTTTCGTCACATGTGCGGCTAGGAGTAGAGCTCGACTCATTTGCATGTCTCACAATGTCAAACCTACCCACCGAGTTTCATTCCTGTCGGCTGATTCTTTCTGGGTGCAGACTTTTGTGGAACTACGTTTTTGACTTTTGACGATATGTGTGCACACACACACACACACATTGACTAAACTTGGAAAAACTGGGAGAAACTGGGTACAATGAAACTGTACATAAAAACGAGGGACCCTACAACACGCGAAACTCTGCACAGCGTTTCATTTGTGGCTCCGCTGGGCCTACCATTCCCTCCCTCCTGCGCTATGAAGGAAACACAGATGACAGCGTGCCAAAGCCTGGGTTCCTGCGGCAAAGCCCACCCCGCCCCAGCCCCTCAGCGCCTGCAGAACAAACGCTCTGAACCTCAACTACGGCTACAGCGATGACTGCCTCTCACCACTGATGGACCAGCACCAGATCCCCTCACGCCAACTCCAGCCTCAACTGCGCAGGGCTGAGACCACAGCGCCATGGGCACACAGTCTATATTTACCATTAGAGCGTGCGCGCACACATACAATCGCACACAAACAAACCATAATTAAACAGATAAAAAGAACAATGTGGTGTCACGTTGCTAATTTTGACAGACGTACACCGTAATTAAATCGATAAAAAAGACGTTCTGTCGCTGCGCTGCTAATTTAGCCTCTCCTGGTGTTTTCGCAAAAGACTCGGGAGCCGCATACAGCAGGAGCCAATCGAGAAGCGATTCATCAGAAAGGATAAACAATCAGTATACTTAGGGGGAGAGAAGTCACATGCCCTAACAGTGAGCCCTGCGGCTGCAATCTGGAGCCAAACACCTCGCCTCAGGTTTCTCCAACGCCAGTGAAATCTAACTCCCACTCTACAAATCTGTGGTGAGAGTGTGACTCTCAAAAGATATAGGCCAATGTCTCAGATCTCTTACACGTGTATATAACCCTGACCGGAGGCTCATATCACATCATATCTGTCTTCATCCCCCCTTATCATTTTTATTAGCAGTTCAGGTTCCATTGTTCATTTTTTCCGCTTGGAACTTACAACAGGCCTACCTACATTTCAGGAGTTCCAAAAGGCCCGTCATTGATCTCTGTGTCAAACACTCAACAATCTGCTCTTCTTTCTGGTGAGAATAAATCCATCGCCTCCACTTCCTGCTATTCCTACATGGTTTACTCATGCCAAGGTCAAGGCATGTGTTTGTATAGCTCTGTTTTTCATTCCAGTGTGGGCTTCATTTTCTGTAGATGGGAGGAAGAGCTGTGGAACTTTCTCCATATCCTATTTCCTCTCTGGGCTGTTTAAGGAATCCCAGCAGAGCCACTGTTTCAGGGCCTCATGGGTAAAGGGAAGAGCGGCCCAGGCTAGCTTCTCATCTGCTTAGTGTTATAGCGCATGCTAACGATGACATTTCGACATTTTGCTTAATGCGATGGAATTGCACATGGATGAAAAAAAAAATGGAATAAAGATTTATTAAAGAGGCCCGACTGAGATTCCTCGACTGCTGTCCAGACAGTATAAACTCGACAGTGTCAAACTTTCAATCACTTCAAATCAGCAGACATCCATTTCAATAAGTCCTTTGAAGGGCCAAAATTTTCTTCTTCACCTTTTTAAATCAAAACAGTTCTAGAACGCCCTTCAGCTCATACATTTTGCAACCTATGCTGCAAAAATGGTATCAATGCTGTTTTGTGTGATCCTTGGCCAATTCAGTCCATGGACATTCAGCCCCAGTCATTCTTACCCATTCATCTAAGAAGTGTTTTGGCATAGGGCTGAACGATATTAGGATATCACAATGATGGTATAAGAAGTGATAAATTATTATGAAATACGACGTTACAAAAGCACCTACCGATATTATATGTATATATATATATATATATATAGAAAATAAGGGGTTGGACACTCTGAAAACCTGTCAAGTTTTAGTGTGAAATCATCTCAGGGGCTAAATTGGACCATGTCCCTGGTGGCCAGTCTAAAAAAAAATCCAAAAATCATTGATCGCACATTTTTAATAAATATTTTTGTGCAGAGTGCTGAATAAGTATTTCAGGAACACCTGCAGGTAAGAGCACAGTTCTGCCCTCAAAATACCTGCAATGCACACAACATTATGGGTCCACATACCACTTAGTTCAAAAGAGGAGCAACTGTTGGTGCACGTTCTTGCATGGCGACATCTGTGACCCAAGACAGCAATCTTTGACTCCAACTACTAACAAGCCAAGACCACGGCTATCCAGACCCCAATGACAATAACTACAGCATACCACCAAGGAAGAAACGAACCACATGCCAACAGCTTGGTGAAAAAACTGTGGACGCAAGAGGAAGCTGTCTGAAAGGGATGTTCGGGTGCTCTCTCAGCATCAAAAGAATGGTTCCACAGATATCTGAGCCCAGAAGGAACCAACAGGAAAGAAACTTGGTGGGTGGGTCTGACATTGCGATACATTTGAATGATTCAAGTTTCACACCCAGCCGCACATGATGTAAGCTAGAACTGGCCAGTTATCATGCAGGGCACTGAATTCCCCCAACAGCACGACTTTCAGCCCATCTTAAGTTTGCCCATGCGATTTGGAAGATCCAGAGGAGTCATGGGAGAAAGTTCTGTAGCAGTTGGAGGACGAAGCACTGCTGGTACCATCCCAAAACACCATCCAGACTGTGAAGCATGGGACTGCATCATTAACACCACGTCTTTGCACATAGTACAGGACGACTGCACTGGCATCGAGAGAGTTTCCGGGGAACTGTATTGGGAGATTTTGGGGAACAACCTCCTTCCCTCAGTTAGAGCTTTGAAGATGGGTCGTGGCTGGGTCTTGACAATGACCCAAAGCACACAGCCAGGATAACCAAGGAGTGGCATATCAAGGTTCTGGAGTGGCCTAGCCAGTCTCTGGCAAATTCAGATTGGTTCCTAAAAAGTACATTTAAAATATTATTACGCTGCCACTGGTTAGCTTCTTCACCCACAGTTGGCGAGCTTCTGTCTTTCTCAGCTAACTAGACCTGCAGTTTAGTGGATGGAGGAGTTTGCTGTGCAGTGTGCGCTTTGTAACTGTGCGTTCGGCCAAATCGCCAAGTTACTCGTCTCCTGTGTGGGAGAGCATGATTTAATCCCACCACAAAGAAGCACTCGCTAGGCTTCTAACAGTTCGTGCGGGTAATATAACGCCGTCTCGCTGGCACAGTGTGTATGAGGTAATTTGATCAGATCTGTCATCGCTCGTCCAACATTGGGCTTTATTGCAGAAACTCATATTGCGAGAACAATAAAAATATGATTATCCTGCAGCAGCCGGCAGGATTGCTTTTCAGAATGAGCCACAATTCAGGGCAACCAATCAAAACAGAGCTCTCTTATGTGGGAATTCTAAAGGCACGTTACCTTAAACAGCCTGTTTGATTCCACAGGGCGAAGAGAGGTTGGAAAATGGTTATGTAGAAATGTATATTGATCGTTTTTGGTGCATAAACACACTCGGATGGTTTAAGTGGAACTCGGTGCAAGAAAATGTACGCCAGAGACGGTGCAATATTTTGCAGATATATTGTTGTGACGCTAATGTCAGCATAGTCTAAACATTCTGTACATTATGAATCAACTCCTGTAAACAGAAACTCGAGCCTAAACAGATCCGAATAAACATCACAGTGTCCGAAAGACATGCTGATGGTATCAGCTTTATGATCATAGAAACACTGAGCACTGGCTTGAAGATGCCATATATCGCCATGGTATTTGGGAATCTGTGCTGAACCTCATATGCTGTAGAATACCTATTTACAGTGATCCGAGACACGAGCCTCGAAAAAATGCCAATCAAAGCTAAACGGTTCACATAACAGCTGTCCCAACATCTGAAATCATATGGCTCTCCCAGCAATGCTCCCAAATACCCTCCCATCTGTCAGACCTTCCCATCGAGCTTCACTATTAATAATCTGCACTGCGATACACATTATCGCACATATTTTCTAAGTCCCAGTTTGGTCTAATTGGAAACCAGCGCCTCCCATCTGTCTGGTGACTCCTCCATGTAGGAAAGGGCTACACATAATAGTAGGACTCGTGTAGCACTGGATTTGCTCCAAACCACAAGGGTTGAAAGATAAGAGATCATCTGAGACTAATTAGGGTTGGAGCTGAATATTCATCGAGGGTGGGTTTGGCACAGACTTCAGGAAGGTTACATGTCTGTCTGATTCATATCATCTACACAATAGGGGAAAAAAGCCCGTAACCTCTCAACAACACACACTGCGGAGGGCAGTTTAGGATATCACTCAGGAGGAGGTGGGGTATCCCTGCCTGCTTGTGAACGCTGCTTTCATCCTTCTTGTTTTTGTGCTGGTTGAGTCCCTGCGTTGAGTCTGCCGGTGACGTGCACATTAGCAGCGAGGGCAGACGCTATGCCTTATTATTACCCAGTTTTTTCCCACCCTGAACATCTTTGGCGAGTTTGTGCTAGTTGCCACTGTGCAGGCTTTCCCACACACTTATAACAACAGGGTGGAAAAGAGTGTCAGCATAACTGCCAAAGGCAACAGAAAGGTCCTGTGCGGTCATCAAAAGTCAAATTCTTAAAGGAATAGTTTGGCGAAAAACCAAGTTTCCATGATTTTCCGTTTACCCCAGATGTACTCCATCAGCCAAGACAGGCTTGTCGTCCAAATTTTATGTCTTTAGTTTAGAAGTGGAGCCGCTAGGTTAATGTTGCTAACAATCACGAATGGTGGTCGACCGTAGTGGGGTAGAAAAATATCCATGCACGATAATATCACGTGACACTGTATCTGTTCTCAAGAGATATAGTTTCTTAATTAATAGTTTATATGCAAAGACTGGTGCAGACAGTGCTTCATTTTTTGTGTTGTGTTTAGACCAACAGACAGTAGAGTTGTAATCCACCTTCAGACATTAGACCCCTCTACTCCAACTTAAACAAGCACAGTTATCTTTACAGTATTTGGCAGATGTTCTTATCCAGAGCCACTCACAGTTCAATCCTCTCTTATAGGGGTAGGCATGGGTAGAGTTAGGAGTCTAGCCCAAGGGCTCCTATTTATATACTGCAGGGTCCAGGTAGGTACCCCAGTCTACAGCATTCGAGGCAGAGGTGTTACCCAGCACACTATACCAAGTACCGAAGGGGTACACTGTTGATATCAGGTTTAGCAAACTTACACATCTGGTGGTGTGTTTCTTATAATGTGACAGTTCAATTCAATCAATCAGATTTAAAATCGCAATATACCGGATTGTTTGCCGCATCGCATTATACTGGATCGCAACCGCTGCATCATGATGCGCATCGTATGGGCTTGATAATACATAGCCCTAGTCAAGTTCCACGCATTTTATAAATTTGTTCCAAATTATGTAAGTTTTGTTAAAATACAACAAAATCAAGATTAAGTAAAATGTCATGGACGGACCTTATTTACATATCAAACAATATTTTAAATTCTGGTGCTATTCCACTTTGGAAACCTGGATCGCAGGAGCTTGTTGTAAAACACCACTGTGCAGGTTGCACAGAAACGCCTCCGGATTGCTTGGGAAAGTTGGGGATGTATTTACTAAAACTGTTTGGGTGACTATTGACTTTCAGTGTTTGTTAGCAGTGTTAGCCTTGGAGCTACAGCTCTTAAATAAACATAGCCAATCAACTCTGTTTGAAAGTCATGTAAATTTGATGCCTCAACAATTCCTTCATGCCTACAGTAGGTAAGGCAGCGCGAACAGACACTTATACATAACAATGGTTCAAAACAAGCGGACATCTCAAAGTTCAACGGTGCTAGACGCCAAAGAAATTGGCCAGTTAATGCCCCATTACTTCAACAGAGCGCCAGAGCCTTCTATTACAGCTTCTCTTCCTGAATGCCTTTGGGTCACTGGAAACCAGGTCTTTGGTTTTGATACTGCGGCCATCTGAAAAACAATAGGTATATCGGAGATGGTAAAGAATGGCTGCTAAAACATTAAACATGTGACCAAACAACCTAACCTAAAGATCGGTTAGTCCCTAACTCACCTTGGAGCAAGCTGGTACCCTCTCCTGTTGGGGTGTCTTGATCTTGGTCTGTGGCTGTATCCTATGAAGGGGAAAAATTAAAGTTTATATACTTTCTGGTTTCTACTGTATGTGGTTTATACTGTATGTTCTCCGATTCCTTTTTTATTCAGGCTTGGATGACCCTTTCTTTAAAATGTTCAATCTTGAGCTTTCACTTTATAATAAGTGCAAAAGTTTTCTATAAAAAAAGCAAATAAAGTAATAATTAAATAGCAAGGGAAATACAGTTGTATAAAAAAATGTCCATACAACACATACGATGCAAAACTGGTCAAATAAAAGTTAACCAGCTTGCAGCACAAAAGTTGAAGACAAAATAACAGGTTAATAAAAAAATTCCAATAATGTTACATAAAAGTCCCTTTACATAACACATACAATTTTAACGGGCCATGTTTTAATTTTAGCAGAAGTATCTAAACAGAACTGGACTGTCCACCTGCCAAGGGTAATGCATTCCACTGTTTAGAAGCATGGTAACTGAAAGACTCCACTTTTCCTAGACTGATGTTTGCAGACCTAAGATCCCGCTTTGGAGCACATGCAGGTAGGCAGTCCTAATAAACTCTGGTGCTAAAGGGTGTAAAAACCAATACAATAATTTTTTAATCTGGCAAGTAAACAAAACAGTGTGTTTAAATACTGAATAAACTTCTTTCTATTCCAACCGATCAGACGTTACTCATTTTTCATATTTCTGATGGGATTAAATACAAGATAATCATGATAATCAGCTTTCATAAGAACGGAGAAAGGAAGGAAGGAAGGAAGGAAACGAGTTAAACCATTTTAAAAGGTACAGAATCCTAACAATCGAGCAGGAACGGGTAGAACACCAGAACTGCCACCATCAGATAAACAGTATTTGCTAAAGGAAATCTGCTGATGAAACAAAGAAGCTGCTGGTTCAGACCTCAGTATCACTAAATGTGCTTGGAATAACTTGGAATGTGGGAAGCAGAAAACGCCAAACCAACTTCTAAGACTGAAATCTGGAGGCGTGGCTGCGGATGTCTCTGAAAACTAAAAAAATGAGTCTCCTAAAAAGACTGACAGCTGTAATACAGGCAAAGAACGACCTCACTGAATGCTGACTAATCTGAAATGATGTTTAGCTGTTGGGACATCTGTGTAGAATTTGTCAAATATATATTTCCTGGAAAATAAATAATCATACATAATAGCTATTTTGACTAAAGATTTGCACAGCATTGTATCTCTACTGTCAACAAGCCTACGACCACACTGGAACGAAAGTCTGTGCGAATGTGCTACACAGTACCTCGCATATGGGATGGAGGGCCTCTCGGGGGCTGCCTGTAGTACTGGTCTGAGGTGCTAAAGGGTTGGGGTCCACTCTCTCTGTGAGGCTTGCCGTCCATGGGCCTCCCTGAGGAAATTACAGTATCATTTAAATGTGATTTTAATTATGGGGTGCAGTCCCCCAGAATAAGCATTTGCTATGGAGCAGAGAAATTGCGAATCACTGGAAACATAAACCATACAATTCTCCGAAGCCTGAACTCCACCACCACCTCCCCACAAGCCTGAGGCAGTGATTACCAGCTCAAATGCAGACATAAATTAAAGACAGACGTTTTATATGAATACTTGAATATCGCATTTCTACCGGCTGAAATGCAAAGTAACAAAGGAGCAATTAACATCAACAAGGGGGAAAAAATCCTTCTGATATGGACAACTATAATTCTCTGCTTTATATATTCATCCAAAATGAATGCTCTGCACACAACATGTCTTCACCTCACTTAGATTGCTCCTTATAATAACAATAAACCCATGACTTGTAAACTAAAGGTCCCCCATTTAAAACAATAAAAGGAAATAATAAAAAGCAGCAGACGAGATATAGCTATGACAGGAACCAACACAGAAGACTCGCCACTGAGACACAACATGCCCCTCGTTCGCTGTTCAACATCAATAGGGAAAAAAACAGATGGAGACAATTTCACCATAAGGCCTCTTTTAATCTTGCCAAGGGACCACAGCATGCTGGATGGCAACCGAAAAGAAACGGGGCTCCAGGAGATTGTAACAACCCCCACGTTATAATTTTGTTGTCTTGTTATGTTACCTAATATAGATCACGGCCTATAAAAAGCAACCCAGAATTATTCTTGTTATGACAAAACATGGTCTGTACCTAAACTTGTCTGGCAGCAGACTGCTTCACTTCCATGGACCAGATGGATTGTATTATGCAGCCTAGTGAATTTTGTATATCTCCAAGAGGTACCAGAACTGAACGACCCTCGGAAGGAGTCTCTAGTCTCTCACTTCTTTCCATTCTTTTCCATTCAACTGAATCTGTACAAAGCCAACAATTTTCAAAAAGCAGGACTGTACTGTCGAGGTGGAATAATCCGGCCCATGGTTTGTAGATAAAGTAGGACAAGAGCAACTGCAGTCTCACCATGCTGTACTCTGCGAGGCCGGCTGGGTATGGTGGAGCCATGCCTCCTGCAGGCTCTGAGGACCAGGTCTCGGAGCGAGAGAAAGAGAGTTGTCCACTCAGGCTGGAACAAAAACATTACACAGTATGTAACTGGGAAAACCTTAAACTGGAACAGGTCATATTCAACGAGCAATCAACAACCAATTTGTCAATCTCAGCATCCATTGGCAGTAAACATCAAGTCCTCAGATTTTACTACCTGAGATGTTCCTCAAGGCTCAATAGCAAGGCCAACTAAAGTTTTGACAACAGGGAACCTTAACTGACTAACTACCACTGACTTTGAAGACGTAGAAGTGGTGGAGGGCTTTTGGTTACTTGGCTCAATTATTAACAACAAGGGATCCAGCAGTCGTGAAATTACCACACCGATTGGAACAAAGATGAAGGAGCTTTAAAAGATCTCCAAATGTAATCATTTGCTTCTACAAACAAAGATTTGAATCGTCCGGGGTTCCTGTGGTTCTTTATTGATGTGACAATAAAATTTATTGAGCTGGATAATAAAAAAGCGGGACTAGAAAACCATCGGCGCCTTTTAACTTTGGTGCTGGAAACGACTTTTGAGAGAACACTGGCCGGCAAAGGAACCTAATCAAACCTCACCTCTCGCATGAAGCACAGATAACCAAACTGAAGCTTTCTTATTTTGGGCATATGAGAAACAGTAATCCATTGGAAAGACAATTATGTATGGAACAAGGTATAAGAGGAAGAAGACAAACAGCGACACAATAAGAGGCATCATGAACAAGTCATCAAGAAGCCTAAATTACAGTAAGCTGGACATTCTGGAGAAACTCTATACATATGGAGTTCAGGAGGCAGCACCAACTCTGCAACTCTTAATTATGATTTCTAAGCTTTACCTGATGTCACCACGTAAGCACATTTAATATTTTTCCATATTCAGCATGACTTTGTTTTGCATTGAGCTGTGCTGTGATTAATAAACACCATTAATAAACATTAGTACATATTAATTGTCTTACTGCATCTTGCATCAACAAACAACATAACCACATGCTTTGAACTGAAACTATATTAAGTTCTAGATGATCTCTATATTCCAGTCCCCCGCCCCTGAGATGTTTACTCACATTGCCCTCTAGAAGCTGCTCCGTAGGACAACCGGAGTGAGCCTGCAGGTACTTGGAATGAAAGAGCATGCCATCAAAGGTCTTCCAAGGCATGAGCTCACTCACTGGAAAAGGAAAACCACAGGTACTGTTGGCTGCAACGAGATAAGTCAGGCCCCGTATAAACAGGGAGCCAAGCTGGACGGCCCTTGGGTCCACCTCAGGAACCTATACGAGAAGCCATGCAAAATGATTACTCAAACAGACAGACTGGAACAGATCGCCACAGAATCAATGCAGACTGCCTTGGTAACGTTTCACAGTCTAAGTAATTACCTGTGTAGACAGTTAAACTTCCCATTTGCAAGTTTCGGGATAAATAAATATACTGAACATTTATTGACATTACATAGTCAGTACATTATATATACACACACACACATATATATATATATATATATATACACATACATATTACATACTATGGAAAATAAAACACTGAATTAAAGGCTTTTTAGGGCTCTTTAAAGAACCTCAGTCGTATACAAATATTTGGCTAACCTTGGTCAAACTAAATAGATGTTCTAAGTAAGTGCACCCTTCTGTATATTTTAATGCACAGATATTGTTTATTTACACTGAATGCAACATATTGGAGGAACAACAACTTACAATTTGGCCTGTGCAAAAGTTGAGGCACATTATATATTTATTATTTATAATTATTATTTATATAATTTATTATTATATATTATAGATTATCTATCTATCTATCTATCTATCTATCTATCTATACACACACACATACATATATATATGAGAGAGAGAGTGAAACAGAGAGAGAGAGAGAGAGAGAGATAGAGGAAGAGAGAGAGAGAGAGAGAGAGAGAGAGAGAGAGAAAGACAGAGATAAAGAGAGAGAGATAAAGACAGAGAGAGAAAGAAAGAGAGACAGAGAGAGAGAGAGAGAGAAAGACAGAGAGAGAAAGAGAGAGAGAGAGAGAGAGATAGAGGAAGAGAGAGGGGGAAAGACAGTGAGAGAAAGAAAGAGAGACAGAGAGAGAGAGAGAGAGAGAGAGAGAGAGAGAGAGAGAGAAAGACAGAGAGAGAAAGAGAGAGAGAGAAAGACAGAGAGAAGAGAGAGAGAGAGAGAGAGAGAGAGAGATAAAGTAAGAGAGACAGAGAGAGAGAGAGAGAGAAAGACAGAGAGAGAAACAGTGAGAGAGAGAAAGACAGAGAGAGAGAAAGAGAGAGAAAGACAGAGAGAGAGAGAGAGAGAGAGAGAGGGCGAGAGAGAGAGAGCGAGAGGAAGAGGAAGAGGAAGAGAGAGAGAGAGAGAGAGAGAGAGAGAGAGAGAGAGAGAGAGAGAGAGAGAGAGAGAGAGAGAGAGAGAGAGAGGGCGAGGAAGAGAGAGAGAGAGAGATTCAGCAAATAATGAAAATTCACAGAAAAATGCCATATTTAATATTGTCCCCTGTACAGGTGGGAAGAGTTTGATTACTCATTTTCACTTCATTTCCCAAAACGCAATATTAAATTTAACGTTCGCATGGTGTAAATGCATTAAAATGGCATAATCCTTAATCACCTACGCTTTCTAACCAGAGCACCTGATAATGCTGCTAATATCTACTCTCTATTTAACTCCATTAGGGCTAGAGGAAGAGCCCTTGCGAGATAACAGGCAAGATAACGGGATGCATGGGGAGGGGGGAGGGGGCAGATGTTCTCACTCAACCGTCCGCTCCTCACCTGGCTTCTCCCCCCACCTCCAAGCCAGGGAAGATAAGAGAAGGGCTGATTAGCTTCTGTGACACCAAAAACGAAAGACTTGCCTGCCACCTGCTCCGCTCTCAAACACAGCTTAAACTAAAGCAAACAAAAGACGGGACAGAGATAAAGCCGCGGCGGCGGAGGCAGTCGGCCGCCCGTGCCTCTGTCTCATCGTCTGAAATATTATGCTCCTTGCACCTGGGGGCTAAGTTTGCTCTTTCAAAGGGCAAGACTGCTTTGTGGTGGTCACTTACTTATTTTTTTCACTTCTTGGAACTTGTGAAGCGTTTGGCTAATACAGACTGAAGTCTGATTGAAGCAAATCCAAGGCATTCAATGCCTGGAATCCTGCCAGGGAATTTTTAGGCAATGATTACCAACAGTAGCCTGCTGTTTGCTGGAGAGATAGAGAGCAAGCAAGAGCAGCAGCTGTTCTTCTAGCGTTTGACTCCATAAACAATGAGAGCTGCTCCGGCCAGATGCCTGGAAGAGTCCAGCGGCCCCTGGGGGCGCGGTTTAACATGAATGGCAACAGTTAAAACTTGTGTGCTGGCCACCTGTGTGGTGACACCTCAATCTCACATCTGTGCCATTTCACCTCTGTAAAAGCAGAGAGGCGCGGGACAAAAAAGGCGAGTGGGAGTGCACGTGTATGAAAACCAAGAGGTCTCCTGGAGCGCCTGGTTTGATTCCTGTCTTGTTAAGACGGTGTGGTTTACTGGTGCGGGTGTCCGAGCGGAGGCATCTTTAGTGCTAGCGTGCATTCACATTCCCTCAGTGTCACAAAGCAGCACAGGAGGAGAGAGATTAGAGGGGGGGGGAATGAAGCAGCCCCTGGAGACTCTCCTGCCATCTGTCCGGCTCTTAAAGCTAGCCTCACACCCTCCAGCCGGCCCCCTCCCCACCTCTCTGCAATCCCTTTTTCACATTTCAGGCAGATGTGACAGTGCCGCTTCTGATGGAGCAACAACAATGGTGCATGCAACAGGTGCTCCTGCCTCCCTCCGGCACATGGGAGGCAGGAGCGCTTCGCACACTTTCATCTGGCCAGCGGCAGGCTGTCACCACCACGCCTTAAACACACACTCGTACGCGCACACACGTTCCCCTGAGTCGCTCGCTCAATCCAACACCTGCTGCTCCGCGCTTACTAAGCACACAGTCCGTGAACGGAATCATTCACCAGCCAAAGTATTGCTGATTGCCGCCAATATAAACTCCCTCGTCTCGCTTCACCCCGGCTGACACGATCGTACATGTGGGACATATGATGATATTTTACTGCTATTGTGATACATATTTTATGATACAATAAGACTTTCTGAGAGTACTGTGGACAGGGTCAGTGTTAAAGGGACACACATTCTCCATTTGCTGGGGGTCATTGACCAAAAAAAAACAAAAACAGCTTATTAATTTTTAATGAGCATTTATCAGCCTTTATTATCTAATAAAGTTAAGCAGGCATTTTTCATTACTAATGCCACTGTAAGACCCATATACAGTGAACAAACCATACACAACTATAAACTAGCACTCATGGAATTATACAGTCCACCTTAAACACCTCCAGAACGGTTCATTACAGGAGGATTAACCAGCTTTCTTAACCTGCAGTGGAGGCTGATAGAACAAGGTTTATGTCTGAGCAGGTTTGGAGCGATTCTATTGGTCTGTCCATCATGACTATTCACTAAACTGAAAGTTTAACTAGAGGGCAACTATATATGTATATATATATATATATATATATATATATATATATATATATATATATATATATATATATTAGAGGTTAGAAGATATGAAGAAATATAATAGCATATGTGGTATATGAGGATATGTACTGGTTCAGATTCTCATCAGTTTGAGCTGTTCACCAACAACATCCATTTAGTTGGATGTATCTAAACTTTTGACTCTATCCAAATGACGAATCACTTATTCATAAATCTCCTCCTACTAATATTGCACATTGTGCCTCATTTAAAAAGTAATCCAGACTGAAACAATCCTTATAACTTGATTAAGAATGGACGGGGCTAAACTGCTGAAGGGGCGGGGCGTCTTTCACCAACTTAAAATGAGTTAATAACTTAAATTTTAATTTAAATTTAAAAGGCTTTGGCAATGTTTACGGACTCTTATTTTAAAAATGAAATAATATTTGTGTTTCTCGTGTATATTGAATCTGTAGATTTATAGAAATTGTATATCGGATAAATAAGGTCAAGCAGCAGACCCCTTAACTATATTCCTCCAGGTTAGAAACACAGTTTCTTTCTCCAAGCAGAGAAAAAGTGGTGATGTTTGAGTTAGGGAAGGAGAGGTAGGCCTTGGGGGTGGGGAGGGGGGTTTGGCTCACGCACCCAAGCAAACAGGACACGCGTAAATCAAGAGGCGGCTTCCTGCATATCTCCCACGAGGCTCTAATTTGTCCCTCTATCGTCCATTATCTCTGCTGTGGGGAGAGTGTTCAATCCGGGCACTCCAAAACCATGAGCTGCCTCGGAGGCCGCGTCTGAAATAGCGTGCATAGTAGGTTTAAATTAGGGTGGGAGCTGAAATAGCCCTGTGGTCACCGGCGGGGACGTCTCGGAGCCCGTCACCAGAGCATTGCTCTCAGGTTCAGACCACAATTAGAGCAGTTTTTGGGAGGAATGTCGCAAGGCGACCAGAAATTATCCCCCCCAAGTCTATCTTTTGCCTTTTTTCTCAACAGTGAAAGAATCAAATCCATCGCTCAAGACGACTCGCTCGTTCAAGAGTGGGGGGGGGATAAAAAAAAAACGCCGGCCTTAATTTTTTGCAACTTCATGAAGTGTCGGTTTGGCAGGGGAGCGAGGTATTTACCAGGAGTTGCAGCTCGGAGCAAAACAGCCTGCAGTGTCCTTGAGAAGACACAGTATAAATGTGCTTTAATCATTCACCAACACTCAAACAACTGCTGAGTTTCTGTTTATAGGGAGGATTCTGGGTAAAAACCAGGAAGTAAACACGGCTGGAGGGCACCTTTGAAATGGATTATGGATTACAATTCTAAGCTTCTGATGACAACAGAAAATGTAGATCACTTTCAGCTCAATGTTCTCATGTCTCCGGGGTGGTTCCAATAGAGGGGTAAGGTCCATGCCACTTACCCTGGTTTGTTGCAGTTCAGAGTAGGACTTGTATCTGATGCAGACAGCTTGGCTTAGATATGCATCTATGTCTTCTAGGGAAAGGTGTTTAGCCTAAAATAAAGGCAAATAGTCCTTTTCAGTTTGCAAGCGGTGAAAACTGAGCCAAAAAAAAAAATCAAGTGTACAAAACAAACAGTCTGAAAAGCATCATCAGAAGCCCATACGTAAAGAAAGACATTTCGGTTGAGGCATAGGTCACTCCTTCGGCCTGATAAGAACTACACACAACAAGCAAGGCTGAAGAACCACTCAAGCTGTAGACGTTAAACAGTACAACACAAGGTTACCATGGGCTAGAACACTGGAATCCCGATTGAGTAATAACAAAAACAACAACAAATAAATGAGCAACCTGAAAACCCAGGAGCCGTGAGGTTAAGCTCACCTGAACAGCCATGTATGCCACAAGGCAGACCACGGCTACCGAAGGGCTGTCTAAATGATTCAGGTCCTGATTCAAGTCCTGTAGGTCAAAGACAGCCAGGAAAGTGGACATACGGACACGTTTCACCTCAGTGTCATTCCCAAACCACAGAGTCGTCAGGTCAGGGGTTCCCTCTGTTAATGACCAATACCATAAAAGAATAACTGCACAGGGTTGGCATGAAAATGTATGCTGCATACAAACAAGGATTTTTATGTAGTTAAACAGTTTCATGCTTTCGGTCACCTTGCTTCATTCCCATAGCATCATCATCTCCAACCTTTTGCTGTAAATAGACATATATTATAAATAGGCCACGTAGAGTGTTATTGGAGCATGAAGAAATTTGATATCATGAGTTTTCTTTTACTAATGTTTTTAATTGTGTGCCATTCTCTGGAAATGGCATTATTATTATGATCCCCTGCTTGATTGCTGCAACAGTGAGGGCACGGTAAGCTAAAGTACAGCTTCCACATGGTGGAGGTAGTTTCAGCAGTATTACAGCTGAGATTCCCAAAGTAAACAATAAGCTCAATGCGTATATTGCTGCTGTATTTATATTTATCTGTATTTATTCCGAAGTCACATGGCGTTTAAAGCAGCAAACACTGATGATGAGGATGTCGTGGTCTATAACTCTACTGGCATCAAACTTTAGATGAGGCCAAAATAGTGAAATAGTGAAATCTATAAAATCCTGAGAACACTAGAATTTATTATTCACCATTAAACATTTCAATTCCAGTTGTCTTAAATGAGATACAGGATTCTGGTGTCTAGTTTGTAACATACACCTGCACTAATTAAATTAGTTTGAATTAAACTAACATCAATTCTGAATGAGACGATGTTCAGGCAACATGCTGTTGATGTTCTCATCTTTGATTGCTGCTGGAAATGGGAACATAAAGGTCAAAGCTGGACTGCCGATTATGTGCAAAGCCAAACTAACAATGTCAAAAAATGTCACTGAGTAGCTCAGTCCTCACCGCGGTCAGCCTGTTTCAGCAGTATTACAGCTGAGATTCCCAAAGTAAACAAAAAGCTCTATGTGTATTACTCAGTATATCTACTCAAAGAATACTGCTGCTGTCAGAACAAAACGTTTTCAGTTTTGCCATGGTTTGAAAACTGCTTCGTGTCTTTCTGACAATCTGACCAAAAGAGATGGCCCGAAACCGGCCCAAAAGTCTAGTCACATTGAGATACTTTAAAAGCAAAGTAAATGGATAATCCGCTAAATGGATTATACTGTACTGTAGATACAAGATTTTGTTCTGAGAGCAGCTGTGTTTTCTAGTTTTTCGTATTCATATATTTTAATTTACTTTTCTAACATGTGCCGTTCTACTTCTTACAAGTACTATGAGGAGGAACTTTTGCACTCACACACCTGAACTGTTCACAAATAGGAGGTGAAACAGAGCTGAAGTAAAGTACCAGAGCCGAAGTAAAGTATTAACCTTTAATAAAGTATTAACCTTTTATTAAAGTATGTACTGTATTTATTAATGCATTGTATGCATGTATTAATGTTTTATTAATGTATGAGTACAGTGACCTCATAAATATGTTCATCTATTACAACACAGTCCATCAGACTGCTTTTCGTACATATGGTGACTGACAACACTCATATGTAACACTAGAAAAGCCACTGCTACGACTGTGTCAAAGACTGTGTCTCACTTTACAAAATATTACACTGGCTTTCAAAAGAATCAAACATATTGTAGGACGTCAGGGAAAACTACGGAACTGGGCAGTATGCTTTTATACAAACAAATGAAGAAACAAACAAACGAATACATAAACAAACAGTAATTATCAGTAATTGTTAGTGATTGTTGTGTGCTAGCTTAACAACGTATTTACAGTTACCATCAAATACTCCCACTGTTTAAATAAATAAATAAATATTTATTTATTTATTTATTTTTACCTAACAGCCCTCCTGCCAGTTACGCTTACATGGTGCACTGGGTCATCACAAACACCTGAACAAAATAAAATGGCTAAAAATAAACGAATACATAAATAAATGTGCTGAAGAACCAGGGGAGTAAACATCAACATACTCAGTATAATATTTAATCTCTCATTAAATTTAATTGGGTGCTGCTGATGGCTGGACTACAGCAGGAAGTCAGAATTAATCATTTCTGTTACAAAATACAAAAATGTTGCTGATTGTTACCTGCATTTATATTTATATGTATTTATTCTGAAGTCACATGGCCTTTAAAGCAGCAAACACTGATGATGATGATGATGTCATGGTCTATAACTCTACAGGCATCAAACTGGCAATATCTATAAAATCCTGAGAACACTAGAATTTATTATTCACCATTAAACATTTCAATTCCAGTTGTCTTAAATGAGATACAGGATTCTGGTGTCTAGTTTGTAATTTACACCTGCACTAATTACATTTGTTTTAATTAAAATAACTTAATTCTGAATGAGACGATGTTCAGGCAACATGCTGTTGATGTTCTCATCTTTAATTGCTGCTGGAAATGGGAACATAAAGGTCAAAGCTGGACTGCCGATTATGTGCAAAGTCAAAGTAACAATGTCAAAAAATGTCACTGAGTAGTTCAGTCCTCACCGCGGTCAGCCTGTCAGCCTGGGCAGGCACTTAAACAATGCAATTCTAGACTGGCTGTGGACAGCAGTGAACACTCCTGAGAGTTCTGCCTGTGTTTTTTTCCATCTCAATGTTGAATATTTCTTACACTTATGTACACCAAGAGACTGGACAGCTACCACTTCGATGTCAGTCTTTGGAGGATTTTGATTGTTTAATTGAAAGGGTGGCTTAAATTGCATACCTGGTAGGTTGAGGGGCTTTGGAGCCACGTGGTTTGGCTCCGTGAGCCGATTCCCTGGATAAACAAACCACTCCTTGACAGACAAAGCATGGTCATAAGAACCTAGAGAAGAGAAGGAGAAGTACTGAGAAAAGTACTTTGAAAATAACGGCATAAATAATACGAAATCTTAGACATAAAACTAAAACTCCTAAGAAGAAACAGGCACAGATCAGCTGTGTCCGTTCTTTAAAATTGATGGGTTCAAAATGTAGGAACAGATTTATTTCTTTTTAGAGGCTCTGTTGACATAAATCGATAAATCGTCTCTGTTTCTAAAAGAAAGGAAAAATGCGCTTTTTCACTTGTTGTATTTTGATCCCATTTCATTTCTTTCTTTTCTTCCAGTTTAAATGGCAAGCTGTAAAAAAGTCGGAATAATTCAATCACTGACCATGACAAAGCCTTTCAGAGTGGTTTCATGTGAAATGAGTCAGAACTGTTCACAGTGGGGATGAGAGGAACCAGATGTCCACCCCTAAAAGCTCCCTCACAGAAAGTTATGAAAGTGATATGATGATAAAGTGATGATAAAGGGCACCCAGAAGGAGGTGTGGGACTGCAGTGCTGTTGGGAAGGAAGATGAAGGTTACCAGGAACAATAACTGATGATACATTTAGACTGATATGGAGAATATTTATTAAGCTACACATACAGAAGTAGTGTCTCTGAGTATGATGCGGGGCCGCCATGTTTGCTAGCTTGGTCATATCCACCAGGTCATATCCTGTGTGGTGCAGCCGTCTGCCCATGGTACTGCACTATCAGGATGATTAATGGAGGCATCACTGCTTACTGAATGGTCGCTATCGTGGCTGTTGGGTCAGTCAAGTACAGCAATGAGACTCATCCTTGCTTACGTCACATGCGTGGCCAAGCTTGAAACTTAAATCATTTGCATGTCTCACCATGTCAAACCCACCCACCAAGTTTCATTCCAGTCAACTGATTCCTTCTGGGTGCAGCTACTTGTGCATCTATATTGTGTAGGTACACTGGTGGTTTTCAACAGGTAATAAAATGGCTACATGTATGTGCACTGGTTCCCATCACCACCACTGTAAATAAATCTAAGTCTGCAAGTGTCACTACAATAAACAACTTTACATCAAACCATGGATGGATGTTCTTTATATCTCAGCAACTGAACTACACAGAAACAAAGAAATTGGTGGAATTCCATTTTAAGCTCCCCAGTGTCTCTAGAATGGAGGATTTCTCACCAACACACTCTGAATGACTTAGATATTAATGGTTTAATCATGCAGGAAATGTGAGCAATCATCAGTAATTCCATTTAAATGCAATGAATTTAAAATAAGAGGGACCCCACCTGGCGATGCTGGCAGAAGAATGCCGTAGATATGCTCTCTAATAGGCTGGTATAAAATGGCCTGTGGTGGTAGCTCCACTTCCTCTTCGTCTTCCAGGGTATTGCTGCACTCCACCACCCCATCGTGCAGCACGTTATAGGCTATAAAGCACTCCGCTCGCACGTGCTTCTCCTTCGCTGCCTGCAACAACAGAAATTCAGATCACTCAAACTTGGTGCTGGTTTAACAAGGCCTATGAAATGTGACAGCGCTTTAGTGCACTTCAGTACCTGTAATATAGCTGCACTCATGTACTTCTCCATCACAAACACTGGCTCTGGGAAATGTAGGCTGTGATCTAACCAAGGGGACGTTTGTCCGGGGAGCAGATAGGACTGGATTCCTTTCTCCACAACCTCCTCGTCTGCTTTGGATAAACGCATCAACGAGAGGCCGAGTACTCCATCACCGTTACGATGAAGACTACTGATGAAATCCGCCACTGCATGGACCTTATCGCCCGGATGTTGCTTCCCATACGAGGTCAAGGCATTTTTGCGGACGTGCTGCAGCCGCTGCTCTGGCACAACATCGTTACCAAGAATGCAGGCCAAGAGAGGAAGATCTGACTTTTGAAGCTTCAGGATGTGGCACAGCTTTTCATGGTAGAAACGGACCGTGGTCATACTGTCCAGTCTAAGTTGTGTGATGGACAGGTACGGAACAGTGTCATAGATGACAAAGTCTGTATCCTGGCCAAGAATACACATACAGTTGTTAGAAAGTGCATACTGGGCAATCTCATAGTCCCCTTCACGAACAGAGCACCATGTTTCCTGACCGAGGGACTTGAGGGCAAATCTGGAGAAGGTGGCAAGTCCTGAGGGGAGACAAAACATTTGCCTCCGTGGTTGCTGGTGGTGGTCCTTAATGTACTGAAACACTTTTGCTATGTCCTGGTTGACTCTCAGACGTCTCTTCACCCATTCTGCCCGCTTCTGCTCCTCTATGGTCCCATCGAAGAAAAACACTAACCTTAAGCCGGCTGCCGTGAACGCGCCCACAAACTCCTTCAGAATATGCATGTACTCCTGCCACTGACCTCCATGGACCCAGGCATGACACTGATACCAGTACCTCAGACAGCCCATTCCGTCTACCACCACTGTAGCCGGAGAGTCACGGTGGGCTTTAGCATGATCTGCAGCCATTTGTCGCAAGTCCACAGGCAAGCAGGTCTCTGGACAACAAGACTCCATGAAGTACTGCAAACCTTTCACACCCATGTTTCTGCATGTAGGGAATCTTGAAAATGTTCTTTGGACTGAGATGCTCCTTGTTTGCTGTTCACTGTGGGAAGAAGAAAGAAGTGCGGATATGAACATCAGCACAAAATTTCACATTTATTACGTGACTCTTCATAAGAAGGTGTGCAAAGGCAATGGATTATCTATGGATATATGAAGAGCTCCATTACGGAATGCATTACAGAGCACTTTCAAGACGTTCCTGTTTTTCATATTGTATATGTGTTGTTTGAATGAGCTTTACACATACACATAATATCAATAGTGTGTTATAACTAATAACACATTTTACTATTCGCTTACAGAACATTATGATTGGGTGGATATACAGCAGCGTCTCTCAACCCTGGTTCTGGAGGCCCAGTATGCTGCACATCTCAGCGTTTTTCCTGCATCCAACACACTTTATCAACCTAATCGAATTAAATCTGATCAAACAGTGCATAACCTTTCCTGTCTTTAGGTATGAGCGCTGGCTTAGGCTTGCTAGATAGTGCTCATATGCTTTTTGCGTGTGTGTATATATACATATATATATATATATACATATATATATATATATATATATATATATAAAAGCCTTTGTATTCTTTGTATTCTTCTTTATAGGTATTAGCACTGGTCCTTGTTGAGGCAGCATCTGAGCTCATGGTGAGTTTTAGACTCTAACCTTCTTGTTAGACGTACGCGTCTACTAAATGTCATAAATGCATATATAATCAGCCCATTAACTGCCCATTACCTAGTTACAGTGGCAGTGGCACATTGGAATTAAAATGTGCAAGCCAGTAGGTCTCAAGGACCAGGGTTGAGACACACTGATATACAGAATTTGTAAATTAATATCTCAGCTTTGTTTTTCTAGGGTTGTAACAATACCCTAGAATACTAGGGTGTCCCTAGAATACTAGGGTATTGTTGAATACTTGATTGAATGTGCAGAACAATACTGCACATTCAATCAAGCCTCTCATCCAACAGACAGAAAACAATTAAGTACGAAGTCTAAACCTGTCTTGCCCAGTTTCGATTTTTGGCATATCCAGATTTACAACTCTCAAAAACCTCTTTAAAAAGAACGTTCCCACAAATGTTCATTGGTAAAGAAGGTCAGAATATGAACATTTGAAATGAAATGTTTGAATGCAAAAACAGTTATTCTTTGAAATGGAAAGCCAGATGTGGTTCAACACAGCCCCAAAAAGTTACAGTGACAGAACCACTTTACACTAAGTGTATCAGTGTATGATGCTAGTGTGTCATTAAAACTATACATCTGCCTTTTATAATGTGGGATGCTCTAATCTAGTGGTTCTGGAAGCACCCTGCCCTGCACATCTGAGAGCTTTCCCTGCTCCCAACACACCTGATTCAAATCATCAGCTTAATAACAAGCCCTTTCAGAGTTGCAGGGGTGTGTGTTAAAGCAGAGAATACACCGAAATGTGCAGGGTAGGGTGCCTCCGGGACCAGGGTTGAGAAACACTCCTCTAATAAGCTGAAATGCATACATGGACACATTAACCTGTAACTAATTTTCATAAACTACTTATTTCTGCTTTATTGAAAAGTGTGTCGAATCCTGATTCATCTTTGTGAATCGGTTCACCTCTAAACGCGTTTTGCATACTAGACACACAATTTCAACCTCGGTGACACCACCTACAAAGGCTTAAACTAACTCCCCCCAAGTTACTGGATGGGCTAATAAATGGATAGACAGAGATTACTGTCAATGGTGATGGGAACGAGTCGTCCTATATGTCAGCTACTAGTTAGAATTTTTCCGTTCCACCTTAAATGGTGCAGCGGTTACATTCTGCTGTTACATCAATCTGCTGCACCATTTAAGGTGGAATTAGGACATTCGAACAAGAAGCTGGCGAATAGCTAAGAGGATGATTCAGCTTTTCAGTCTAAGCTACTAAGTTTAGGTAAATGCTAATGAGACTCCAAGAGAGTGAATAACACAGCAACACGAAACAATGAATAAGTTTCAGCAGCCTACCAAATGAGCTGATACCTAAGCATGAACTCACGGCGCTTCAGTCTCTCTGTTTACAACGCTGCACATACTTCCTGCTTCCGGTGAAGCTCAACCAATCAGGAGTCAGAACTGGGTTAAAGGGGCCGCTCAGCCAATCAATGACTAAAACATGACTGGGAATGTTTTTTTTTCGGTCTGAACTTTCACATTTGAGATGGAGAAGCAGGAATAAACCATCACCTTATAAAATAACACCATAATAATAAGAAGAAACATCCAAAAAGCAATAAGAACAGATGATTTGTAAAAATGCCTTTTTAAAAATTAAATATGATAGAAGCCAGGCCATTCTGGAATGACCTTCACTGTACACAGTCGAGTCAAGTTATTATGGCCACCATCTACTATCCTGAGTAACCCCTAGATGAGCTGGGAGGGACTCAGTAAGGTCCTGGAAGGTCCTGGTCACACGTATTTGGGGTCATGCTGACTGCAGTGCATCCCACAGCTGCTGGAGGATCTGTGGGAGAGGATCCACAGAGTAAACCCAACGATCAAGGTGGTCCCACAGATGCTTAGTTGGGTTCAAGTCTGGGGAATTAGGGGGCCGGGTCAGTATCCGGAAGTCTTGGCCATGCTCTTCCAGCCAATGTCTGACATTTCTAGTTGTGTGACATGTTGCCTTGTCTTGCTGGAGAATCCCATCCGGCCCGGGGAAGACAGTCAGCATGTATGGGTGTACACGGGATGGATTCATACCCAAATCTGTTGAAGGTGGCTTCCACATGGATGAGTGGGCCTGGAGAATACCCTGGAAAAATACCTCAAAGGTGCCACCACCTTCCACAAGTAGGAAGTGATCATAATAATGTGACTCAACTGTGCATAAGCTCTGGAATAAGAGTGACTGTGCTTTTCACTTTCCACCACAAACACTGGAAATTGGACTATTCTAAATTCTGATGCCTGTAATATGACCTATTCTGACAGGTGACAGTTCTTTTTTATAGTTCCAGCCACTCGAGGACATTCACCTATTGGATAACGGCCTTGGCACTGTGTTTTGGGTCACTGTGAAACTGAAAGGTGAACCATATTCCAATTATCTGCTTCCTGGCTGCTTTATTATCCAAGACTTTTTCAAGGATTTCGCAGCATCCTCCCTTAGGACAACTACCAGCCCTAGCAGGGAAGCACTCTCACAACAGGAATGCAGATGTGGAAATGAATTTGCTGTAGTTTTTTGGGCCATGCATGCTTGACTTTTGGTGTTGACCACAGCACTTTTGCCACTTGGCCAGAGAAACTGCAAGGTGCTTTTTCAGCAATGCATACATTAGACTTAATGTGGCTTATGGTTTCTTTTTGCTACCGCTCATGCAGTTCAGAGAGGACTGGTCGTATTTGTCAAACTCTTATAATAATGACGCTACTGCATAGTCCAAAGTGGTCACCTAATATCCCTATACCCTAGATTTGAACATCTGGATTGCTGTATAGGGTACTGTTAAAGGGAACAGAATTTATGAATGTCAAATTTCAAACACTGTGTCATAAGGTTGGTGTAGCTCAGCGTATAACACCACTGCCCACCTTGGAACCACCACCACATGTTGGAGACTGGGGTTTGAATCCCAGTCTGGGTGACTGTGCTGTGCTACACCAATAAAAGTCCTTGTGCAAGACTCCTAACACTATACTGGCCTACCTGTAATATGATTAACCTTGTAAGTCACTCTGGATAAGAGGGTCAGCTAAATGCCGTAAATGTAAACAGTAGATTCCAGCACATAAGCAGTATGATTGTCCTTCCAGCAGTCCCATATGTGCACTACGATTTTGGGTACACCTATAAAATCGCTGAGCCCCAAATATAATACACTAGATGTCAGAAGCTCAAATCTACTATACCACACAGATTATGAATTTAAAACCTCCTCCAGGCAGAAAAGTATCATTTGACCATCATTACATCCACTGTAACATGATTACTTGCCAGTCACAGCTGTGCTATGCTCTTTAAGGCTTGGGAATCGTGCTTCTGATGATGCAACTAGAGAGTGGAAGCATGTTTTAAAAGACTACAGGAGCCTTACAGTGCTAAATCACTAATGCTAGCTTCTAGATCACCCTGGATTGTTTGAGGGCTGTAGGGATTCCCAGTGCATGCTGGGTATTGTAGTGAGACACACTGAAGGGAGACCAAACTAGATACCAGATTATCCATAACAAGTCACACTCGTTGACAGGGCACAAACACAACCACTCCGTGTGGACCGAGACTGATGTACTGATGTGCTTTTGACATGCTTGTTTTAGACCTATAAAGACCTTTCAATAATCACTGTCCACTGTCAGGCGCAGTATCGCCGGTTTAATATTTAAAAATTTGTAAAAAATTTTAACAGAATTAATGGTTAAAGATTAATCATGACCAACGTCACAAATTGAAAGAGTGCAATTTTTAAAATTATTGCAGTTATTATTATACATTTACGGCATTTAGCTGACACTCTTATCCAGAGCGACTTACAGGGTTAATCATATTACAGGTAGGCCAGTGTAGTGTTGGAGTCTTGCCCAAGGACTCTTATTGGTGTAGCACAGCATAGTCACCCAGACCGGGATTCGAACGCTAGTCCCTTACGTAGTGGTGGCTCTCTGGCAGGTTGTGATGTTATCCACTGAGCTACACCAACCACTTCATATAGCCTGTGTTATGAATTATCTCCCCCTTGTCCAAACTTCGACAGCAACAGCATGCAGCTTGTAAAGACCCATCAAAACAACCCATCTGCTGTGTACATGAACACAACTCTAATTAACAGGCAGTCTGTCTGGCAGGTCTGGCTGTGTTAAACCCTCAAGCCAAAAATGGTGGACAGATTAGTCTTTATAGACTGAAAAAGGGCCGGCTCTCAATGTATAGAGAAGTATCATAATTTACATCACAATTGTAATATTGAAAAATCACAATTAGATATTTTCTCCATATCGTTCAGCCCTAGGTAACATATTGCCCAAGCCACTTAGACTGGTTTGGTGTACAAGGCTCAATTCTAGAGAAACTTCTGAACCCAGGATTGTTCACAGTGCTGGTGAATGGAACCAGATGTCCACCTCTAAAAGTTATAACATGTTTATGAACATGCTGCCTGATGACTGAGATGCTGTTTTATGGGAAATTTATGGGAAGATTTTGACGCAAATTTATTTTAGTCAGTTTATTTTAATCTGCTCGTGGTGGAGGAGTATATGAAGGGGGTTCTAAGGCTACATAACCCCCCTCCACCCCCACCACCATCATCAGCATTACATATAACACCTCAGAAGACATGTGTAGGTTTACTTTTTGGTATGGATCGGGCCTAAACTGGGTATACGTATGTTCTTCAGTTTGAGACCCCTGGTTCCCTTCACCACCACTGTAAGGAAGTAGCAGTTTCTGTACAAATCAGTCATATGAGTCACCGTCATCCAAAACACACCCTACGCTGGTTTTGCCGGGTCACCTCAGCTATTAAATCATCCAGAGATGGTAAGAAAAGGGTCGAATTGTCCCTTAAGTAAAGCCAAAGCCCAAATAAGCTGCCCAATGGTCGTGTTCCAGAGCCCTGTAAGGGCCTAAGGAGCCGTGGAGCGCTCCCGTGCACTATTGATCTATTGATTTTCTTTCCTCTGCCTTTCTTTGAGCTGAACTCCAATGAACAAAACCACCCCGGGGAAAAGGGGCAGATGTTCTCTGAGGGACATCGGCACGCGACTGTCTTCAGTCGAAGAATTCGGCCCCTTTGCAATGACGCACGCGCGCGCGCGCGCACCAACGCACGCACGGCACCCCAGGAAAAAAAAAGAGCCCTCTTTTCTCCGTTACAATAGCCTGGCTACTGTGAAGAGTTCATGCCCACTCATAGCAGCTGGCCAGAGTAATCTGACTTGGGATACAAAGGACCTGCTCTCTGCAGTGTTAATCTCACCGGCCTGCCTTTATACACAGCGCGAGGAAGAAAACAAGCACGCAGAAAAACAGATGGCGGCTCGCTCTCAGATGTTTCCATCAGCCGCGATGCTGAGTTGCTTCTTATCAATCATACGATCCTGAGCCACGCGCCTGCGCCTTTGTCATTGTAATGGCGCACGACTCTGCTGCGTCATGGTGCTCCCTCTCAGTCCCCACCTCACAAACACAACACCAGGGGTGAACTGTACGGCCCGTAAACAGTGACCAAAATGAGACTTTGCCCACCCCGCACACCCCCCCACCCCCACAACCTCCAACCCAATGGGTCTGGTCCAGTTATGGAAATCAAGGGAGCCCACCAGCACCCAAACCCGTGTGATCACGCTGCAATGCATGCAGTTAATTTAAGGAGACAAGTGCAACGGTCTCCCAGCCTGCTTTGCGCACCGGCCGAGACTGATGTGCAGGCGGGCAACAGGTCCAACCAACAGTATGGCTCCAAGCCCCCCAACACTGTCCTTATTGTACAGTGCTGGTGTTCCCACGGGCCGCTCGCCCGAGCAATCTAGGTTCCAGCTTCCCCAACCATATGGCCAGTGGCCGGCCATTCTTTAGCATGCTTCCAGTCCAATTTGGAGGAAGAGCGCGCGCCGCGGAGAGAGGCAGTGGAGACATGCAGCTCGAGATGTGAAAAAACGCCATTTGGTTGGGAGCAGATGGCTGGCTTGGGGGGCCGTCCGCGTCTAAAGGCGTGTCGTGCCCTTCAGAGAGAATCCCCAAGGGCTCCCCCCCTCCCCTCCTCCATCGCCCCCCCCACCCTCCCCCTTGTATTCAAAATCAATGAAAATTAAAGCGCGAAGAAAAGATGAATAGTTAGACCTCGAGTCCCGGGCTTTGTTCGCCGCAGCTACTGGTGGGCAGGAGTTAAAGTACAACAGCCCCCTATAGAAACACTTAAGTTAAACAGTCTCTCCATAGTCCACCTCCAGAAAGCAGGAGGAGGAGGAGGTGCACGAGAAAGGGAGCTTTCTGCTTGATTTCACCAAGACAGAATCGCGTGGCATAAATTACGGTGTGAAAAGAATGAACGGAGTGGGCATAAATCCAGGAGGCTGCGCTCGGCCTTTCAGCGCGCGCTTTGCTGCGGTAATCGCGAAATGTGTGCTACGTCAGGGTGAAGAAGGATGGCCCGGTAGAGGGTGATGATAGAGGGCTCGGGGCGGCGCAGTGGTCAGCTGGAAGGTGAATGAAAGGCATGGTCATTCTGAAAGAAGGATGAGGAGGCCTGGTCACTGGAGGGCTGTTCCGGATTGACACCTGTGGTGTGCTATCATCATTGTTTGGGGGCGGGTAGGGGGGGGGGGGTGTTCGGGGTTATCGGTTCAAGTATCTATCTATCTATCTATCTATCTATCTATCTATCTATCTATCTATCTATCTATCTATCTATCTATCTATCTATCTATCTATCTGTCTGTCTGTCTGTCTGTCTGTCTGTCTATCTATCTGTCTGTCTGTCTGTCTGTCTGTCTATCTATCTGTCTATCTATCTATCTATCTATCTATCTATCTATCTATCTATCTATCTATCTATCTATCTATCTATCTATCTATCTGTCTGTCTGTCTTTCTGTTTATCTATCTATCTGTCTATCTGTTTGTCTATCTATCTGTCTGTCTGTCTGTTTGTCTGTCTGTCTGTCTGTCTGTCTGTCTGTCTATCTATCTATCTATCTGTCTGTCTGTCTGTCTGTCTGTCTGTCTGTCTGTCTGTCTGTCTGTCTGTCTGTCTGTCTATCTATCTATCTATCTATCTATCTGTCTGTCTGTCTGTCTGTCTGTCTGTCTGTCTGTCTATCTATCTATCTATCTATCTATCTATCTATCTATCTATACAGTCATTTACTTTGTACATAACAGTATATATCAATAATAAATATATAACAACATCTAGCTGTCTGTTTTTAATAATCAAATATTTTGCTTGGTTTATACATCATATGGAATGTTATGGGACATGTATTGGGTTTATATGTGATAACAGTCGGGGTCCCCTTTGAGTGTGGGGGGGTATATGTCAGTTCAATATAAAGTTCTACAGTAGATAGATTCGGGTTACACTTAATGACATTATGGCATTTCCTTATAGGCCATCGCAACACCATGGAGCATTCCAACACAAAGCCCATTTACATATGGATGTATCAGATGTGCTATAACTACAGCAAAGGCCACATTTAAGATATTAGCTAAGATGATATTAGTTCCAACGCAATACACTTTCATAATGAACCCTGTGTTTGTTTACATTCTGTAAGTCCTGTGTGTTTATATGTAAACAAACAGACTATGATGGACATATTCAGAAAAGAAGTGGGGAACTGGAGAATGTAAACACAAAAGTTTATTAGAGTTCACTGTAAACTGTAGCTTGTATATACACCACCCTAGATACTCCACAAGGTATATGTAGGTATATAGGAATGTATTGGTGAATGAGGATGACCCCCATATAAACCCAACTGTGCTGCTCTGGAAAACAACAGAGCCCCTCCAGCAGAGAATGGTCGGTTAAAACACACACACACACACAGCCATACACACACACACACACACACACACAGCCATACACACACACACACAGCCATACACACACACACACACATATACACACACACACACACATACAGCCATACACACACACACACACACACAGCCATACACACACACACACACACACACACACACACATATACACACACACACACACACACACACACACAGCCATACACACACACACACACACACACACACATATACACACACACACACACACACACACACACACACACAGCCATACACACACACACACACACACACAGCCATACACACACACACACACACACACTGCTCATGGCTCAAACGTAACCACATTCCTCTGGAATTAAACCGGCCAGTCGTTTCCATTAAGACCCGAATGAAGACCACCCTCACACGTGAACACGAACCGGCTCGGGCATGCGCACACAGCCAATTTACGTTCATTCATCTCATAACCACAAGCCTTTTCTTTCTTTCGTTCTTCCTTTCTTTCTTTAGGTCAACCCTTCTGAGAGGATGCCACTCGTGGTATGACGCACTCAGGGCTGCGCTGAGGCTTCGGGTGATGTGCTGGCGGAGGCGGAGCTGTAGAGACAGCAGCGTGCGCCGAGGGGAGCTCTTTCTCCCCCGTTACATTGTGCAGCGAGAGCAGGTGCTGCCCGCATTACCATACAGCTGAGAGCACAAAGAGCAAACTTATCCCCCCCCACTCACCACCACCACCACCACCCCCCCCACCTCGCACAATAACAAAGTGCCTTAATGACAGCCACGCGAGCGACACACACCAGCTCGCTTTTTTACTGCAGGCAGGGGAAACGAGGAAAACATCAACTTTCAGAGCGCGCGCGTCACCGAGGCGCCTCGCACCTGAAGGCCTGAGATACGCAAGCAGTCCAGCTAACAGTCAGGCGCAAGTTTCACGAGCGTGATGAACCACAGACACGGAAGCCAGTGAGGCTCACTGATCATCTCCTCCGGGCACTTTCATTGAATGGGGGGGAGTTAAAGCGGTGTTATACTGAAGCCTATGATGGCAAATAAGGCTGGGGGTCTCTGAACCAGAGGCGCGAGCATGTGATGCAATTTCCAGGCATGCATGCATGTGTAGGATTCTCCCACTGTTGTTATTTTTTTTCTTCTTCTCATCGTATGCAAATGAGACCCCCCAATCCCCCCCCGCCCCCCAATCCATCCACCCCCGCCCCCCATCTCCCCTCCTTTTTAGCAATGGGGAAGGGTTGCACATTTTACAGCTCAGTGACCATTTGGCGATCTTTTAGGGTTGTGTGTTGGGGGGGCTGGGGGGTGGTGGGGAGGCTAGTGTGTGGTGGTGGTGGTGGTGGCTGGGTGGGTGGGGGGTTAGGGGGGTGGAAAGAGTGGTGGAAGAGGAGGAGGGGGGGGTGAAAAAGTGTCCCTTTGTGACAACTCGAGCCAGATTGGGGAGTAGCTCATATTTACCCCCCACCCCCCCCCCCCCCCCCCCCCCCCCCCCCCACCCCCCCCCCCCCCCCCCCCCCCCCCCCCCCATCCCCCCCCACAACCCTCACCCCCCCCCACCCTAGCAGGCGCACTCTGTATATAACGGTGCAGCAGGCGGACCCTCACAGTCACATGGAACCAGGAGGCGCATGAGCTTGGAACTAGACTTGTGGATGCCTACCAGCAGCAAGCAAAGCAAAGGAAAGCCAAACGGGAGCGCGCGCCTGCCGTCTGTTTCCGTTTCTCCATTAACTGGACGCACTTGGGAGTAATCGGCTGAAACTTTTTTTGGGATTTATACCTGTCGGCTTTGCGGACTTACATGGCCCGGGGGAGAAGATAAAAAGACACATTGGACCACGCCAACAGAAGAACACAGTCAAGTGGCTTCCTAGGAGGGTTCCTACATGACTTTTTGAGCAGCGGTGCCGAGCGCGGAAGATCTTTCAGCACCATGGCGCGACTTGTGATAGCTGCCATCCTTTGCGTCATGCTCAGCCAGGTAATGAAGGGTCTCACTGTGATGAAACGGTGTCTAATGTTGTTTGAAGTAGTTCTCGTTACTGATGGTCGTGATTCCCCCCCCCACCCCAACCACCCCTCCTTTCCCTCCCCTTTTCCAGGCTCTCTGCTCTGGAGTGTTTGAGCTGAAGCTGCAGGAGTTCCTTAACAAGAAGGGAATAACGGGCAACGCTAACTGCTGTAAAGGGGCATCTGGGATCCAGCAGTGCGAGTGCAAAACCTTTTTCCGTGTCTGCCTGAAGCACTACCAAGCGAACGTGTCCCCGGAGCCTCCGTGCACTTACGGCGGAGCTGTGACGCCGGTGCTCGGATCCAACTCCTTTCAAGTTCCTGAAAGCGCTTCAGAGTCTTTCTCCAATCCCATCCGCTTCCCGTTCGGCTTCACGTGGCCGGTGAGTACATTTTACGCATAGAGGCTTATCGTGCTTTTTACGCATACTGGCTTACTGACATGGGTAAGATGCTGAAGCACCATTAGGCTTAGCCTGGGCTCATTTGGGACCTCCTGACAAACGCTGGCAGGGGTGGGAAACTTCACATCCCCAGGGATGGTATATAATTGTCAGCGCAGCGTGAAATTCCGGGAAGCTTTTCACTTTACTGCAGTGGGGACGTGTGAACCTGGGGAACTGGAGCGTGAATCCTAATGCCATCACACCTTAGAGCAGCCTTAGCTTCCGTCCCATGCAAAACAACACTACAGACGAGTCTACGGTGGTCTCTGAATGGTCTTCCCTCTTTTTACGCACAGGGCACATTCTCGCTTATTGTCGAAGCGCTGCACACTGACTCCACCGAGGACTTATCAACAGGTAAGACCCCCTGAATCCCCACCCCTTGAAACCCCATTTATAATAACGGTATATTGAATTAGTGGATTAACGGTTGCTTTGCCTCTTTCTAAAGAAAACCCAGAGCGCTTGATCAGCCGCGTGACCACCCAGCGGCACCTCACGGTGGGCGAAGAGTGGTCCCAGGATCTACAGGTGGCTGGGAGAACGGAGCTGAAGTACTCGTACAGATTTGTGTGCGATGAGCACTACTACGGCGAGGGCTGCTCAGTCTTCTGCCGCCCACGTGACGATGCCTTCGGCCACTTCACCTGCGGGGAGCGCGGGGAGATCATCTGCAACTCCGGCTGGAAGGGCCAGTACTGCACTGAACGTAAGTGTCAAGCCAGGTTCTGATGGCATCTCGCGAGGAATGCTCGCGAGCGCACGCTTTCGAGTAATGATCATTAGAGAAAAGAAGCAGGGCCAAATAATGGCACGCGTGCCGTAGATTAAACGTAACGCCCGATTGGCTACTTGGCAAGGCGCTTGGCGTTGATTGGCTCAGCGCGCTGAGGTATTGTTGGAAGCGGGCAGCTGCTGAGTGAGGGAGGACAATAGAGCAGCTGTCCTGCACTGGCACCATGTACACCAGCTGTCCACCCTTATCTCCACCGACTCTGGGACAAGATGGGGAGGGGTCTGTATGAACAGAGTGGGGGAGAAAAAAAGAGAAAGAGAGAGAGGGACTTCTGACCCACAGTTAGGAGAAAAGAGGCTTTTGTTTGTCAATCTTTTGTATGAGTGCAACTGTGTTAAGCGGGGTCTCTTTCCCAGGCTTCCTTCTGACAGAGGCATATTATTTCTAGCAACTAACTAGCCCCTGTTGCTCAGTTCGAAATGTGCCCCCACAATGATAATGTTGTCATCATTAACCAGATGGATATCGCTCTCTCTTTCTTTAGCGATCTGTCTCCCGGGCTGTGATGAGGAACACGGCTTTTGCGACAAGCCTGGCGAATGCAAGTGAGTAGGCTACGAGCTCAAATGCCATCACAAACCTGTTGCATCACACACAAGGACGCAGGCTAATGCTATCCCCTGCTTTGCTTTAGATGCAGAGTTGGCTTCACTGGAAAGTACTGCGATGACTGCATCCGCTATCCCGGCTGTTTACACGGTACCTGCCAGCAGCCGTGGCAATGCAACTGCCAAGAGGGCTGGGGTGGTCTGTTCTGCAACCAAGGTGAGCACTTGCTAATACAGCACCATGGCCTAACGGCCGTATTTGGGTGCATGCTTGGGTTCCCCTAGATAGGTGATACGCCATGGTTGGTTGTCTGAAAGTTCATATGGCTACACATTGAAATACTGTCCGTTTATTGACCACGAGTGTTCACTCGTTGCCTGACCACTGTTCCTGAGGACTAATGCTTTGTTGTCTTGTTCCAGACCTTAACTACTGCACACATCACAAACCATGTGCGAACGGAGCCACTTGCACCAACACACCAGGGGGGGGCGGCCCAAGGCATCTACCCCTGCACAAATGTTCTGTCAGCGCCTGGCCTTTGTCTTACCTCTTCCGTAAACAGGGAAGCAGACGCCTTCGAGATTCCGAGGTCAACGAGGTGCTCCCGATATACCCTTTCAGGAATGGATGAAGCTTGCACGCTCTACGTTGTTCCCCCTCACGTTGAACGAAAACCGGGAGGAACGTGCGGGTGCCAGTCCTTTTACAGACTGGAATTGGCGGCTCCACTTGTGTTTGTTTCAACGCTGTCACGTTAAGATCTGATGTACTAGAGCTACTAGCCAGTGATTTCTCAGCGAAGGCCTTTTGTTTTACCTAACCGTATCTGCTCTCCTTCCTTGGCCACCCAACCACAACTGAGGATCTGGAGAACATCATTACAACGGTGCATCTGGACCCGTCTCCGGTTGTCCCGCTGGCTTCTACGGAAGAAACTGCGAGCTGAGTGCCATGACCTGTGCCGATGGCCCCCTCCTTCTGTTGCATTTTTTTTCAATCTTGGTTATATTCTTTGTCTACGGGATGTTTGACTTTTTAATTGCCTGTGTGTGCTGCCATCGCGTGCCAGCTCAATACGCACTATTACAGGGGGACATGTACTATACCTGTCAAGTGGTCACCGCAGGATACGCACATGCTGCGATGGGAGCATCAACTGCGTGAAAAAGAAAACAGTATGCAACCGGACCTGGGGGCTGTGCATTTTGCTCATGTTGCTCCTTTTCTTTTGTTTATAGATTGTGTTCTCCACGTTAGTATATCTTTTGCCATCTCGGGTCGGGGTTACTAAAAATGATAAGACTCGAAAGCTCATGGTCTGTTTTTCTGGATTCAGAACCCTAAACAGAGTTCAAGAAGATTTCGAAGACATCTTTGAATTCATTCTAAAAATCTCTCCATGGATTTTTGAAGATCAGGATCACTGTCACCATTGGTGCCCATTGGTCATAACCTTGTTGATTCCTAGCTCTGTCACAGTTAGTTCGTGTGTCCCCCCGAATGTTTTCACAGGAACGCCTGTCTGACAGAACGCCAAATTGAGTCCCTATGATTTCGCTAGCACATACCCCAGCTACCCCTGCCAGAATGGAGGTACTTGCCAGGACGGTCTCAACGACTATACCTGCACCTGCCCACCTGGATACACCGGCAAGAACTGCAGTTCACCGGTCAACAAGTGCGTGCACAACCCATGCCACAACGGGGGGACTTGTCACGAAAGGGACCACCGCTACGTGTGTGCTTGCATTCCTGGATACGGAGGACGTAACTGCAGTTGCCCCCCTTGCTCTCCCAGAAACACCCCTCAGCGGCCTAAAATGACATGCCAGGAATTGGTAAGAGGGACACCGACAAAAATGGTGACTCCGACGAACGTAGGGACGATAGCAGCTTACCTATGTGTGGATAGTGGCGGATCCCACTGCGCTGGGATCAATTCCGCTGGGAGGTTTTTGTGGCCTGGGTATTCTGGTGCTGCGCATGTGGGGAAGTGCTGCTTCCTAGTCCTCGAATACTACCTCGCAAGGTGTGCAGGTGTGTCGTGTCCTTGATCGTGTTACGTCCGCGCACGTTAATTAAAACTGCAGCAGAGGAGCCAGCAGGTGGAGAGCCATAACGAGAGTGAGACCATGAACAACCTGGCCACCAACTGCAGCCGGGAGAAGGACTTGTCAGTCAGCATTATAGGCCCCACGCAGGTGAAGAACACCAACAAGAAGGTGGACTTCCAGAGCGACGCCTCCGGCATGGAAAAGAACGGCTACAAGTCTCGCTACTCGTTAGTGGATTACAATCTTGTTCACGAACTGAAGCAGGAGGACTTGGGGAAAGAGGACTCGGAGAAAAGCGAAACCAAATGCGAGGCTCTCGACCCCGAAGCAGAAGAAAAGCACAGGAAGCTTTTAAAAAGGTGAATACCGCTGGACCTGAAAGAAAATGCACATGACTTCTCTGGGTGTCCCGTTCTGTGTTCTAACATTGTTGTATCACCTTTGAATTTCAGCGAGACTTCGGAGAAATGTCCAGAGTCTGCGTGCAAAGACACGAAGTACCAGTCTGTCTTTGTAATATCAGAAGAAAAGGATGAATGTATTATCGCAACTGAGGTGAGTCCCCTACCAGTCGCCCCTCAGCATCACCCCACCGCATGCATGCCCAATGCATCTTTCCAGCATCAGTAAACTAACCCTGCCCCCTCGTCTTCCTTTCTCCCTTCAGGTGTAACGCCGCCAGTGCTCGTCTTGCTCTACAGGAGGTTTTACTCCAGTGAATGCTGCTCAAACCAGAGGGAAGGTTTCCTTCATGTGACTGCTGCTGTGGGGACTTATGTTGATGGTGATATTCAGAATGAGCTGGTTCTCAACTGAAGTAAGCACAGTGACTGCAGAAAAAGGATGTTGGGCCATACTGGCTCGCGCTCTCAAAGCTTGTTTCCCAGGAACGTGCCAAACGGACTCGTTGCACTTCCTGTAGGGAGAGTTCTTTCTTTTTACCTCATTGCACTACGGAGGGGTTGCTTTTTAAACGATGTATTTAACATTCGAGTTAAGTGATTACTGTGTATGAGTATGCACTGACTGCAGTGTCTATGTTGAAGTCCTCTGATCCGTTGCGTAGATCAGCAGAGGGCAAACGCCGCCATCACATCCCGATAGATATTTGAAAAGCTGTATTCTCTTTTTTTTCTCGTCGTTGTTGGTTTATTTAAACGTTATTTGTGATTCAGTTGTTTGTGGAGTTTCTTTGTGAAGTTCAGTTTGATATAATTTAATCTTTTCCTCATTTTTTATGATTTTTTTATTTTTTGGCAAATTTGTATATTGTATATAAGGCACTTCGGGTCTTTGTGACTGTTTTCCTACAGTAATGTATTTAAATGTGTTACGGGAATTGTTTTATACGTGTTCCTCATGAAGAAAATCACCTTAATATTTTTCCAAATAAATCCTGTATGAAATATTACCAAGTGCGTGATGCATTCTAGTGCTGTGTGCTAGTGCTAGTGCTAGCCATGTCGCGGGATATTAGTCACTGACTGTTAATAACTCAGCTATGGATTTGTACAATAAGCGAGATCTGCAGGAATGTTGCTTCATTGCAGCTGGAAATGAGGAATTCTACTTTTAAAAACTTCCTGGATGCCTTTAGCTCGTAGTGGTGGTGGTGATGGGAACCAGGGGTCTCCCATGTCTACAACACGAATACAGCCATTTCAGTTACTAAGCTAAACCACCAGTGGACCCATACATGTCCTCTGAGCTTTAATACAGTACCAGTCAAAAGTTTAGAGACACCCACATAAGTGGATGTAGTTGGTGATCTTAAAGACTCTACAGACTTACACTTAACAGCTCAGACTGATGAGAGTCTGAACCAGTCCATATCCTGATACACCATTTACGGCATTTAGCTGGCGCTCTTATCCAGAGCGACTTACAAGGTTAATGATTACAGATAGGCCAGTTTAGTGTTAGGAGTCTTGCCCAAGGACTCTTATTGGTGTAGCTCAGTATAGTCACCTAGACCGGGATTCGAGGCCCAAGTCTCCCACACGTAGAGGTAGCACCCTGAGTAGTGGTGTTACCCACTGAGCTACACCAACCACATCTACTCCTGATGTACACAGTATGATACTCCTCCATCTCTCCACCTCTAATATATATTTAGTGGTGTAAAAACTTTGATCTCTTTTTCTGCACAGTGTAAAAGCTCTAGTTCTCCTTTCAGGTTAGTGAATATTCATGATGGACCGACCAATAGAATCGCTCCAAACCTGCTTAGTAATAAACCTTGTTCTATCAGCTCCACTGCAGGGTAAGGAAGCTGGTTCCTCCTCCTGTAAAGGTCCACTCTGGAGGGTTTTAGGGTGGACTGTATAATTCCATGAGGGCTATTTTATAGTTAGATGTCTTTCACTTTTATTCTACGGTGAAGCTTTAAGATAAACATGAGGAGAACTGTCTATGAGGAGCCGTGTCTAAACTTTTTGGCTGGTAGTGTAAGTACTGTTGATGATGTTAGTGGAAAATCTGCCAATGTAAGTTTCTGTAGCATCAAAGCAGCCTGCATGTACCTTCCACCACAAGTGAATGCAAAAAAGGTTATAGGGTGAAGTCTTAAAATCTCACAGCTATTATAAAACAGCGTCTCAGGTTTCAGACAGCATATTCACGAACACTCCAGTGAACAGTTTTCTGTGTGTTAGTTGTAGAGGCATTGAACAGCTTGGAAATCTGGCTCTCAATGCCACCGCTAGGAACTATTCTGATGCAATAACGTTCTCTAATGAAGCTTTTTACCTTAAACCACCCTGAATAAGATAAGATAAGATAAGATAATCCTTTATTAGTCCCACAGTGGGGAAATTTACAGTGTTACAGCAGCAAAGGGATAGCAAGGTACTCAGTACAAAAAATAAGACAGGTGAACAGAACAACAATATAAACATTATAAATAATAAAAGTCAAAACCTCTGGAGGATCTTATTTACAGATAAATGCAAAATATTTACAGAAAATTGCACATTTATTCTTTATTGCACATGGGGAATGGAAAGATATTGCACATTGTTAGCATTGCACATTATGCTACATAGAAAACAGCTCTATTTCCTGTGAGTGTGTGTAGTTAAGTGTGTGTGTGCGTGTGTGTGTGTGTAGTTAAGTGTGTGTGTGTGTAGTTTAAGTGTTTGTGTGTGTGGTCCTGTGAGTGTGTGTAGTTAAGTGTGTGTGTGTGCGTGGTCTTCTGGGAGCAGTGCTGGTTGTAGAGTCTAACAGCAGCAGGAGGGAAGGACCTTCGATACCGCTCCTTCACACACTTGGAGTGAAGCAGCCTGTCGCTGAAGGAGCTGCCCAGTGCTGCGAAAGTCTCATGCATGGGGTGGGAGTCATTCTCCAGCATGGATGCCAGCTTGGATAACATCCTCCTGTCTCCCACCACCTGCACTGGGTCTAAGGGGCTTCCCAGGACAGAGAATGTCATTCCTTATGTTCCTGCAGACATTTTGATACATGTCTAATTTATTCTGGATTATTACTGAACACAGTTTTCATTTCTCAGTCCAAATTAGCAGTGCTTTTTGAAAAGTGCCGTTTTCTCTATGGCCAAAAAATCAAAGGCATAAGGCTTTTGGATTTGGAGACATGTCTGGGCTCTAACAATCTAACAGTGGACACGTCGGTGTGGATACAACTCAGATGTACTTAGTTTGGCTCTATTTTCATAGCTATAGATAAAGTTATGATGAAGTGTATAAAAAATGAATACATGAATATAATTCATGTCACTTTAATGAAGGTCACATAGCCAGAGCACTGCTTAAACCAGATGTGCAGCCAGTGACTGATACACCTTACCTGGGGTTCATTTCCTATGTTAATATGCACAGATCACAAGCCTGGGTACGAAGCTGATTCGTTTCCCAGCAGATTGTATTTCTATGGTAATGAGTGCTGTGGGCTGTGCTGTGATATGGTTCCAGTTAAGAGGGAAAGCAGTGAGCACCTGAACCTGGAGAAGGGCCTAGTAGTGGAGGCAGGGAGCCCACAGAGGCTCCAGTGGGGTTCAGTGAAAAGTATTCGCTGGTATTACACAACTGGGGAACGGTTGTTTTCACATACCATGCTAAGCTTTTAACGTAACTTTTTTTCCACTAGCACAATGGCTTTTCGCTGAGTTGGAAAATATCAGGAGACAGGCCGAAAGCAGCTCTTTTTTGTTTCTTCATTCCGTATAGGCCTGTGGCACTGCTCAGTAACCAATGCTGAATGTCGCCTGTTCCATCTTTTAGTTTTCAGGTATTTGAGTCATTTGAATGACAGTAAGTGGAAGTTTGCATATCTCACAGGTGCACTGTGTTTAAATCTCAGTAGCCCTGAAAGTATAATTCATAGTGGATGCATTTGGAGCTGTTCCAGCATCTATATTATTTTTATTGGGGAGAGAAAGCGGTTATACACTGCAGGAAGTGCAACCCAAGCAATGACGTCATCTTGTTACAAGCAACTGAACAAGTTTGAAATTGAAATACATTTTTGGGTTGAATAAACTTAATTCATTTGCTTGTACCAACATCAAGTAAAGCACTTTCTACAGTGTAGTTGTGACTCCATATTTCCATATTTACTGGAGAAAGCCTTTGTATGAAATATATACACAGTGTCCAAACCTACATCAAGTGAAAGTTATGAATTCAGAAATAAACTTGTGGAAAAACAAACAGCAAATGTCTTAAGGGCTTCAACTGACAGTCAAGACATGCTCCTGTTTTACCTGTGGGTAAATGTATTGCTGGCCACATGTTCACAACACTCTGCTAAACACAGGCATGTCAGTCTATGATAGATAGATAGATAGATAGATAGATAGATAGATAGATAGATAGATAGATAGATAGATAGATAGAAAGATGTCATTTTAGTGTGGGAGGTCTCATGGCTAAATTGGACCAGCCTGGTGGCCATTCTTCATTAACTGCACATTGCACCAGTAAGAGCAGAGTGTGAAGGTTCAGTTAGCAGGTAAGAGCACAGTTCTGCTCAAAATACTGCAATGCACACAACATTATGGGACATACCAGAGTTCAAAAGAGGACACACTGTTGGTGCACGTCTTGCTGGTGCATCTGTGACCAAGACAGCAAGTCTTTGTGATGTATCAAGAGCCACGGTATCCAGGGTAATGTCAGCATACCACCAAGAAGGACGAACCTCCACCAGCATCACGTAGTGACCTGGCCACTATCCTGCAAGAAGAATGGCTTAAACTCCCTCTGACCACTGTGCAGGACGCAGTATATGTCATTCCCAAGACCAACTGACGCGGTATTGGCCGCAAAAGGAGGCCCTACACCATACTAATAAATGATTGTGGTCTAAAACCAGGTGTTTCAGTTTCATTGTCCAACCCCTGTAAATGTGCATGCTTGTGCAAGGGGCGCAGTTATCCGAATTAACATAATAAACGTGCACATACTGTGTCCAGATATACAGAATATACAGTAAAGTGTCTGAGAGTGTCCAGGAGTTAGGATATACAGTATATACAGTAAAGTGTAATAGTGCATCAATAAGCCTGACTGATAGACGAATGCAGTTATGCGTCATCCTGCTAGTGCCAGCACAGTCAGCAGACGACCGCACAATGCAGAACTACATGTGTGCAGACCGCTACGATGACTGCCCTTAACACCACGTCAAAGTCCAGACTGTCATGGAGTGACTCAGAATGGCAGAGGGTCTTCTACAGTGTACTGAATGTGTAGAGGCACCGTGGTCAGCACCAAGATGAACAGTTTGTTGACACGCGTCTCATGTCCAGAAGGCCCGTTGTCACTCCACCTCCATCCCTACCGCACCATCTGCAGGAACTATGTGAGAGTATTCAAGCTGCATGGGATGGATTATCACAGGACACCATTAGGAACTTCTATAACTTCATGGTGAGACACCTGCTATGCTGGGTTAGCAAACATGGCGGCTCATTGCCATACTGAGACACTACTTCTGTATGTGTAGATCAATAAATATTGATCATATCGGTCTAGATGTATCATCATTTATGGTTCCTGGTAACCTTTACCTTCCTTCCGAATAGCACCGCAATCCCTCACTTCCTTCTGGGTGCAGCTATTTTTCTGACAGTGAGTGTAATATACTAAATGGATATTTAGAGATGGTTGGAGAGTGATATAGTGCCTTTAGCAGGAGATGTGTCCTTGTCTGAAACCGCAAATCATCTGGATACACTTCATTTCATTCACTTCATCCTCCTGTTTTTAACCTTTTCAGGCTCTTCTGCACACAAATGTTGAGTGATTGTGATGTCCCGCTTGACTTGGCCTCTTACTTCTGCTTGGTTTGGTCCCTATAAAGCCGTTTTCTGCAGCCGAGACCTTCAATGGCAAGTTAAATTTTGACAGATTGCGGAGAGAGGGGAACATGAGCGAAAGAAAAGGGATCTGGCTCCGGCAATGGCCCTGCCTTTGTCCCGGCATAGTGGTCACCTGTCAGCCGTTACAAAGCAGAGCCACCCCCTTTTCAGCTGATGCAACCTGGAGCCTTAGATCTCGTTTGCTGCTGTAGGCAGTCGTGCCAGGGAAGTCTTGGGAAACAAAACTGTGTCGGCCAGAACAATTAACAGCATTCAAAAGGAAGTCAGAGGGTGAAACAGCCAAAGGGCGCTGTTGGAGACAATATGCAGGGCTGTGGTATCTTTACCCAGAGAAGCATTGATCCCCGCTGTGGGTTAACTCACGTATGAGGACTCACAGAACTTACTACATACAGATACACTCACTAACAGCAGTTTTCAAAAACAACCAGTTCAAGTAACAGCAGTTTTTCATGAATCAACTGGGTTATACAGTCAATCTGGTTCGCTATGAGGTTGCTATGGCCATTGATATGGCCATATTTACTAGGCCATTGATATGGTACTAAAGGTGGTGGCTAAGGTGTTGCAAAGGTATCGCTAGGATATTACTATGACATTGTAGGTGGTTGCAAGGTTATTGGTGGTTGTCAGGTCAAGTCAAAAGGCTTGTTTGTTGCTAGGCTAATCCAGGTGGTTGCTCAGGTGCTGCAAAGTTGTTGCTATTTTATCCTAGGTGGGTTATAAGGCTTTGCTTATCTGTTTTTATGGTATCCCAAATGGTTGCTAAAATGTTGCTAGGCTGTTGCTATAGTCCCCCCGGTATGTGCGGTATGTGCAGACATAGTGTACACCATTATGTGTGTATATTTGTATGTGTATGTGCAGTGTATTATTATGTGTATATAGTAATATAATGTATATATGGTACCGGATGTGTGTGTATATATATATATTGGGTGTACCGGTAGTGAGGAGTAACCAGTGTGTGGTGTAAAAGTGGTGACCTGATCTGTATAGTGGTGTACCAGTAGTGTATGTATATATTATAGGGCCAGTATGTGTGTAGTAATATGTGAGATGTGGGTACCATTTTTTTTCAACGTTCCTCGTGTACTGTCCATGGATATGGGGCCCACTGCCCATTGAGAGTGTACAGGGCCCAGAATTGTATATGCTGCAAAAAAAAAAAAAAAAAAAGTTACGCTATACTGTATTGCGGTGTACCATATATGTATATATATATACATATATACATGTATGTATATCTGTATATGCAGTGAACCAGTATGTGTATGTTTATGTGTATATGTGGTGTACCAGTATGTGTGTGTATATGTGGTATGCGGTGTATCCAGTATGTATATATGTACCATACATGCGGTGTACCAGTATGTATGTATATCTGTATATGCGGTGTACCAGTATGTGTGTATGCGGTGTAAATATGTATATGTGTATATGTAGTATATGTAGTGACCCAGTATGTGTGTAATGTGTGATGTATATGTGGTATATCGATATGTATGTGGTGTATACCCTTGTGTTTAATAGTATGGCTGTGGTGTACCAGTATGTGTGTATATATTTATATGTGTATATGTGGTGTACCAGTATGTGTGTAAAGATGTATATGTGTATATGTAGTGTACCAGTATGTGTGTATATATGTATATGTGTATATGTGGTGTACCAGTATGTGTGTATATATGTATATGTGGTGTACCAGTATGTGTGTATATATGTATATGTGTATATGTAGTGTACCAGTATGTGTGTATATATGTATATGTGTATATGTGGTGTACCAGTATGTGTGTATATATGTATATGTGGTGTACCAGTATGTGTGTATTAGTCTCTGTGTATAGGTAGTGTAAAACGCGAGTATGTGTGTATATATGTATGTGTGTATACAGAATAAATGTAATTAATGCTACGCTACAACACACCAGTCAGTCAGGTAACCATAAGCAACCTATTCATGTATAGACTCCATGATTGTGAAGGTATTCTTTAAGCTGGAATGCTCAGGAATGCAAACACCCCAAAGCGTGTGGATCTCCCATTTACCACACAGTGAGATCCTACAACATCTGACTTATCCATTCAAACATTACTCAGCCAAATGGACCAGAGACGTAAGCTAGAGCAATCAGCAGCAGTGCTAACTGCCTATCCCACCGGTTTCAGGTTTCCTCTCTTAATCTAATCCTGTGTCTTTATCTGTTTAGCATCAAGTGCATCACTTTTACAGCATCTTGAATAAACAGCAATAACAAATACGTCACAGGTAGGAGAAAGAGCTGCATGTGACCTCTTACATTATGTCCCACAAGTGCCCCTTGACACAGCTCCTAGGAGAGACCACCCAGCCAGAAGGTGACAGTGCACCTCAGGACCTGGAGATCATCAATCACTCTCTCAGTCTTGAAGCATGACCCCTCGACCTCTGTGCCGAAGGAAGTCCTATTCCAAAATAAACCCACAGACGCTAGAGGGTGGCCATTTTCCTCTTTGTTTTCCCGAACACTCGTAAGGGCTGACACTTGCCACTCTTAGAGGAAAAAAGGGACGTAACAGCGCCTTTCAGCGAGGCTCCTGCGCTCAGAAGCCCATACTATTGTTTGTGCTCACTCCCGAGTCTCAGGACACTGACAGTAAATGCTTTCAGGGTGCCATGTCGGACAACTTTGGCGTGCAGATTGTCCGGCTGGCAGGGTTTAAAACCACATGCTGGGATTAGTTTAAAGCTGACTTGTTTGCTTTTGAGTAATTATGCATTATTCTAGCATATGATGATTAATGATTGCCGAGTAATTGGATACACCACGACAAGCTCATATTTGAGTGACTCCAGTGCCTTTGTTTATGGGGACACCACAGGTTAATAGGGTGCAATAAAGAAATACATCTCTGACAGTTCACCACTGATATACACATTTGGAATTTGTGCTCAGTTAGAGGTTTAGGTAACTTACTTACATGGTAAAATGTATTTCATTGATCCAAAAAGGTTTATTCAACCAAACTGAGGGCTTTAAAAGAACAATTCTTTTAATCTAAGAGCTTTTTGAGTCGAGTAAAACTTGTGTGTAACAAATTAGAGTAAATTTTTAGGTTGCACTTCTTACAGTGTACTTACTTACCTACACTCTAGGGAATGAAATGGCTCAGTTGTTGGTTTTGCTGCTAGCTTTACTTAAGGAATTCATGTAGATCAATGACACTGTGGCCAAAGTTGTGTTGTTTCGATGAAATTAAACGCACTGTACAAAGTGTATCATTGGTCCAACCTGACAAATGTACTCTAATTTGTCACAAGCAAACAAATTAGATTTAGTCAACCTGAAAAAAACAGCCTCTGAACAAACAATGTTTTCAATCAGGAGATTGAAGATTGAGTTTTTTGGAAACAGGAGAATGCAGTCCACGAAGGCAACCAAGTATAAAGGGAAAGCTTAAGAGAGGTAGATAAAGCCGAGCAGAGTTCAGAGACCAGATAATGGACATTAACCGATAAAGGGTAGCCAAGAACCAAAAGAGAGTCAGAACCAGATTAACATACAGGAAAGAAGAACGCTCAGAATTGCTATAGGATAGGCAAAGCTTTGCAAAGAGCATCTGGAAACCCGGACTTTAAATACAGATTTGTGTCAGCTGACTAAAACTCAGGTGATCACGAACGTATTGGCACGTCCGCCGCACAAGCACATGGAGCTGACATCATCAAGCAATGTCCTCTGGGAAGTGGAGTTCGGGAGAGCGGGAGGAGCAGGAAAGCCCGGAAGCGTGACAAGTTGAGAAAAACTAATTCAATTGCTTGTGACAACCGAGGGCAATTTTTAGGTTGCAATTTTTAGGTTGCACTTTTTAAATGCGAATTCTTCTTCTCATTTATTTCTTTACTTTGTAAGTGATTGTGGTCTGTTCTGAGGGTCAGAGTACAACTCACCCTCTGTCCCATTGGCTCTCGGCATCATCTCTTTCAGGGGTGTCCATTCTTATCCACAATGGGCCGGCATGGCCGCAGGTTGATGAATCAAGTAGAATCAGGTGAGCTCCGGCTCATTTAGAATGAAAACCTGTGGATGAGATTGGACACCTCTGATCTATTTTCTCTAAATGACTCTAATGTGTTACAAGCAAATGAATTAGGCTTATTCAACCTAAAATTCTGGGTTGAGTAAAATTTATTTAATAGCTTATAACAAAGTAGAGTCATTTAGAGCAAATAGATGATGCCAAGAGCCTATGGGACAGAGGGCGAGTTGTCCTCAGCTCATACGTATATATGTGTATGTTGTCCTCTTCTCTGGCCTGCCTTCCATCGTGAATGCATCTTTCTCATATTCCACTGTTAACCTCCTAGCCACATTGCGATTGGCTGTAAGTGAAAGCTACCATGCACCCTACTAAGTGTTGCTGTATGACTGCTCAGTAGCACAATCATCTACTAATTATGTAGATCCAACACAAAGCTAACCTTTTCTACCTTTTCAACTTTGTCATTATACTAATACAGGATTGTACAATATAACGAAACACAGTCAGGCTCCTTCTCCAGTGCAGTATAAGAATAAGTGTGTGTGTGTGTGTATATATATATATATATATATATATATATATATATATATATATATATATATACATATATATATATATATATATATAAATAGTGTAGTGTAAAGACAAACAGACAAAAATCAAAAATTAACAACTCTGTAGAACATGTGCAAAGTGTAAGAGCAGTATCAGTAAGTATGATTGTAAACAGTATACATATATAACGTGTACAGTGCAGGTAGTAGTAGCAGCTAAATGTTCAGGTAACAGCTACATTGTGTAAGGGTGAAAAGGTGCGGTGCAGGAGCCAGACACAGGAAAAGGCACTCTCTGAAGATACACGCCCAGGACACACTGCATGCGGGGTAGAAGTGGCGTTTATTGGCCCAAGTAACCACACATCTCACCATGACTGTCCGGAGTAACTTAGAAGCAGCTGCATCAGACGGGAGGCTAGGCTACAACTAGCTCCTTCGTCCCGCGCAGAGAGCTACAGCTCAGCGTGCATGCGCAATAGTCAAGTGCACGTAATCAACCGTTACAATTGCGTAGTACAGATGTTCAGTATAGATAAATAAATAAATATAGATAATAAATGCAGAGCTGAGATGTTCAGGTAAGTTAAAGTACAAACAGTTTTCTGAGGTAGTGGAGCCCGGTGTGTGTGCTGCGGGGTGATAATAGAATATAACTACTATTAAGTTGAATATGAGTAATGCATAAAATATCAGTCCCTCATGTGTGATTTATTTGAATTCACTGAGTGGATCTTAAAAGCCACCTAACACAGCTGCATGGAACCAGTTAGACCAACATTTTTAATTGAATCCATCATGTCATTTTTGGGTAGTACATGAAAAAATCCCATTTGCTTCATTAGAATTTACTCAAATCACTGTAGTGTGACTAATTCCAACTCATTACGCATGTTTTACTCTTGCTCATGCTATTTAGTTAGCTATGCTAGTTACTTGGAGGTAATGCTAGTAGCTATCATTAGCTATACTAGCTACATGCTTTCCATCTGGACATCAACACACGGTAGATTAAAGTTGTTCCTCACTGAGAAAGTCTCAGTTCAAGCTGCTTCAACCAACAAACACGGGTACAATCACACAGCATGCCTGCTACTTATCGGCTGCTGTTGGGTTTGTGATGCTTCTAAAGGTGGAAGGGCTCCTAGAGGGCGAAGCTGTTCCATATTGTTCAAGGTTTGAAAAATTGTCTGGAGTGAAATAGAGCAGAGCAAACTAACAAATTTGGTAAAAGTCCAAGATCTTGTTAAAAATGTGCAATCTGAAGTTGGCCTCCTATTCAGCAGCTTGTTTTGCAAATGTTCGGTTCCACCTTAAATGTTGCTGCTGTTACATTTTGTTGCCTGAATAAACTGTAGCATTTAAGGTGGAACAAAACATTTTAAGAAGCCGGGAACAAGAAATCAAATGCCACCATTGCAGTCAAATTTAAATAAAAGTCTTCTTATAACTCCATCAAATTTACAAGCATATTTAAAATATTTATTCTAACTCACTTTGTGAAATATCCTTGATTTACTCCAGTAGCAGAGATTGGCTCTGTTCTTTAATGGCCTTGTTTCCCTCATGATTATTTTAGACTCTAAATAATTCTGCAACAGCAGCACAAATCATCAACCCCACACAGGCCACAGGTGTTTGTTGTGGTCCCTCTACAATGCGCTGGAGCTTTAATCCAAAGACTTCAGGCAGTATGCTCCGCTTGCTGCCGCTGCCAGAGGGCCCAGTAGTACTAGAGGAAAGAACAGTGGGGAAAGTTTATTATTAACATCTGCTGTGTCTTCACCACCAGCCCCATGGTGAGCTATTCTACTCTGATGTTGTGGAGTAGCTCATTAGGGTCGGACTCCCTGTAAATTTACTGCCTTCGTCTTCTTCCTCTTCATGAGGTACGGCTTTGGAGAGCAAACGCAAATATGAGATGAAGTTGTATGTAAACGTTTGAACACCCCCAGCCAAACATCATGCTTTGTTTATGTTGTAGGTAATAAATTGGTCAGCACATTCTCTACAGGGAACACACTTAATTATGAAAAGGCATGTACATAAAATAAGCCATAACTTTAGCTCAGGCCATATTTTATGTTTTAATCCACCCTCCTAATAAATAATCAGACAACACATCTTCACCATATGACTATATCACATAAATCTAGCATTTCTATTCATATTAATTATTATTATTATTATTATTATTATTATTATTATTTGTTTTTGTTTTTTAGAAACATCCTGCTATTTAATAAATTAAATTTTATTTAAAAACTTAATTTAATTGATATATATATATATATATAGATATAGATATGATTAACAATTTAATTGTTTAATTTTTTGTATGTATATATATATATATATATATATACAAAAAATATATATATTTTATATATTTATATATATATATATATATATATCATTGCAGTAAGTATATCATAAGTATATATATATATATATATATATATATATATATGTATATATATATATATATATATATATATATATATATATATATATATATATAGTATGATGTATGATATATATATATATATATATATGTCTATAAATAAACAATATATACATATATATATCATAGATATTGATTAGCTATCTATCTTGCTCCCTGTCTATCAATACATACTAGGTCGTAGCTGATGTCAGAAAGAGCTCAGGCTCAAACAGACAAACTGCTGCCCCTAAACGTACCACCAAGTCAGAGATTCCATGACATGTCTAAAGTGTTTCACATGTGTCTACATGCCTTCACTTCAGTCTTACTGACAAAACCACCCAGTGTTAGCTGCAACATGAATACGTGCTCGTGAAGGATACAAACTGGGCTCATAACTGTGATCAGCTAAAACAAACGACTGTGTATCAATGCTGTGTAAATATTACCTCCCACTGATAAGGGTTAATTCCCCACCTTATCTACAGATATCATACACAATACCATACAATACACAGTTACTGTTTATGAGCTTAACTGAGCAGGTTTAGGGGAAATGAACATATTCTGCAACCCGTGGAAACAGTACAGCAGCTGTCAAATGTTAAACTCATAATAACGAAACAGAAACTGTGCACTAAATTTGGCACTTCATCAAAACATGCCACTTGACTGGGGCTGTTCAAACCTTTGCATCAGCCGTACATACGTATTCACAGCTGCTCACAGCTTTGCGTTAAATGTTGACGGCATTTTCAAAGAGCAGTTGTCTCTTTATGAGGAGATGAGCACCTCTGACAGTCAGGAGAGTGTGGCAACGTGTCTCTAGGATCTCCAGGCATGGCAATAACTTCCTCTGCATCGTGGGAACCGCCTGTGGCAGACAATGATTGAATTCACAATGGTGCATACAAAGGCCACCTTTGGGAGAAACCATATCCCACAGCATGCTGGGAAAAGGGGAGCAATAGCAGCAGATGTTGTGAAGACCATAAGCAACAGATGCCCCCGAAAGCGAGCATTCAGCCGCCGTGGGCCGAGTGCGCATCTCCGAGGCCAGCTTAAAAGAGCAGCAGAATGCAGAGAAGAATGGGAGCACGCCCAGATAATAGCTGAAGACAGGCTACTTTGAAGAAAGGGAGCAGTAAATTGTGTGGAGATTGATGTTGGTGTACTTACAACAGTCTCCTATTGTGTAGGTTCTCTGAACATATCACGCTGCTAAGAACTTTGTCCAACTTTTACTGTTGTCACAATGACGTTAAACACACGTGTGTAGATAAAGAACCGGTTCCTTTTATGCTAGGCGCTCAAGAAGCTGTCCAAGTCATGCTGTTGTCCATCTAACTTAAACAATGCAATGGGAGAAGATACATTGATACATGGGCTGAGATGTAGATACCAAGCCATGCTGTTGACCATCTACCTAAAACAATGCAATTGGAGAAGATACATTGATACATGGGCTGAGATGCAGATACCAAGCCATGCTGTTGACCATCTACCTAAAACAATGCAATGGGAGAACATGTATAGATACACGGCCTGAGATGTAGATACCAAGCCATGTTGTTGACCATCTACCTTAAACAATGCAATGGGAGAAGATACATGGGCTGAGATGTAGATACCAAGCCATGCTTTTGACCATCTACCTAAAACAATGCAATGGGAGAAGATACATGGGCTGAGATGCAGATACCAAGCCATGCTGTTGACCATCTACCTAAAACCATGCAATGGGAGAAGATACATTGATACATGGGCTGAGATGTAGATACAAAGCCATGCTGTTGACCATCTACCCAAAACAATGCAAAGGGAGAACATACATAGATACATGGGCTGAGATGCAGATATCAAGCCATGCTGTTGACCATCTACCTAAAACAATGCAATGGGAGAAGATACATTGATACATGGGCTGAGATGTAGATACCAAGCCATGCTGTTGACCATCTACCTAAAACAATGCAATGGGAGAAGATACATGGGCTGAGATGCAGATACCAAGCCATGCTGTTGACCATCTACCTAAAACAATGCAATGGGAGAACATGTATAGATACATGGCCTGAGACGTAGATACCAAGCCATGCTGTTGACCATCTACCCAAAACAATGCAATGGGAGAACATACATAGATACATGGGCTGAGATGCAGATATCAAGCCATGCTGTTGACCATCAACCTAAAACAATGCAATGGGAGAAGATACATTGATACATGGGCTGAGATGTAGATACCAAGCCATGCTATTGACCATCTACCTAAAACAATGCAATGGGAGAAGAAACATGGGCTGAGATGCAGATACCAAGCCATGCTGTTGACCATCTACCTTAAACAATGCAATGGGAGAAGATATATGGGCTGAGATGCAGATACCAAGCCATGCTTTTGACCATCTACCTAAAACCATGCAATGGGAGAAGATACATAGATACATGGGCTGAGATGTAGATACCAAGCCATGCTGTTGACCATCTACCTAAAACAATGCAATGGGAGAAGATACATGGGCTGAGATGCAGATACCAAGCCATGCTTTTGACCATCTACCTAAAACAATGCAATGGGAGAAGATACATAGATACATGGGCTGAGATGCAGATATCAAGCCATGCTGTTGACCATCTACCTAAAACAATGCAATGGGAGAAGATACATTGATACATGGGCTGAGATGTAGATACCAAGCCATGCTATTGACCATCTACCTAAAACAATGCAATGGGAGAACATGTATAGATACATGGGCTGAGATGTAGATACCAAGCCATGCTTTTGACAATCTACCTAATACAATGCAATGGGAGAAGATACATTGATACATGGGCTGAGATGCAGATACCAAGCCATGCTGTTGACCATCTACCTAATACAATGCAATGGGAGAACATACATAGATGCATGGGCTGAGATGCAGAGACCCGGCCTTTGACGCTGTTGAGTCCTGGGTCATTTTCAATTGGCCTTTCTTTGTGCCGTTTCTGTACAAATAATTTGTCATGGCTCAAGGAGGAAAAAATACAGGGGAAATTCACACAACAATGACATCAATGAGGGCCACATCAATCAGTCCACCAGCGCACAAAATGTAAATATGCGCTCGCTTAAGTTTTCAAAGGCGCCCTCGAAAAAGACTATGAGGTACCTCAGAATGGAGCACGCTCCGGAAAAAGAGAAAGGAAAACACTGTAAGAAAATGAAGCTGTCATGATGTGATAAATGCAGTTTTTTTGTTTCCAGGTTGTATTATGGTGGCCTGTGTGAACTAAGCTCACCAAGGGCACTGCGCGCAGCTGCTGGCCGTAATGTGAGTGGTCGGTACGGGTCACTCCCTGAATATGAAGGACCAACGGTGACCTGCGAAGGTCATAGCGCACGGCACGGCCAACTGAGAGCCTCAAATCAGCGGCGCACCCAAAACGACCCAAAGTCTCCATAAATAGGCCGCTTGTGTGAACATAGCCATAGATGTAAGGCACATTGACTGTTCCGTAAAAAAAGAAGGAAAAGCCGGATGTCTTGCAATTGGCCACAGCGAGGGGAGTGGGGCGCGGGCATCTAGTGTGATGTGTGGGAATGAGCGAGTGGACTGACGCCTGATTAATGACCACAAACACTGAATGCTCCTTTCTCTTCACATGATAATCGTTTTCAATGGCAGACGGGAAAAGTTGAGCTTCGCCGCTGCTATCGCTACAATGAATGGCAATCCTTCAGCACTGAGGACAAAAGAAGGAAGCCTCCTAGGCTTGCGCGATGTTTGGAAGAGGTGCGGCTGATGCTTGCTAGTGTTTTATGTTTATGGAACGTCATGTTGCTGTGATCCTCTTTGCACAAGCCTGGCAGAATGTGCTTCTCGGTGCTGTGGGAGCTTTCCTGTGTTTGAATTCTTTTGTGCTTATGAATAAATATTTGAGTTGGAATAAGCCATAATATTAAGAGAAGTGTGACCAAAAAGCAGGAGTTTCTCCGTGCTCAAAGGTCTGGCGTCAGGGGGTCATTTGGAGGGGCAATGCACCGCCAACCCGTCATCGTTCCCCCAAATCTACTGGTAGACAAGCGGTGTTGCATGGGATAGCTGACTAGTCAACTGGACTACTTTAATGCTCTGGTTTGACGCTTTGGAGCTTGATGCAGACTAGTTGCTGATCACATGACTATGACATTAACAGCATGGACATCTCAGAGAAGAAGACAGGTGAGGAGCCCAGTGATTCTGGGGTCCGTTTCTCTGATTTCCCGGAGGCTAGCAATACAGATAGAGTATGTCTCACTGTGCTGACCGGTGTCTTGGTTCTAACATTTCGCTGCAGAGCTACAGAGCTTCGAAGGTCATATTTGAATGTTGTTAGCTCTGTCTTTCTGAAGACTACAATTAAAACCTGATGTGTGGTTGGATAGAGAGCATAACACCCTATAGTCCTGTGAAATTGATTGAAGTTAATTGCTCTTACTTAGAGTTATGACACTCTAAATATCTCTGGAGCTCAATGGACCACGGCCATAAGTGAGTATCTTGAAAAGGCTGCATCGATTGGTGAAATCCCAGGGATTTTTGGAAACTGCATATCACACTTTGCTGCTGATTTGTGGAGTCTAGCTTTGTCACAGATGTAGGAAGCTGGATTCTTTGAGTTGCTTGTTGCAAAGTTTTCCCATTGAAGAGTCATACAACTCCTAACAGCAAGCTGGAACAACTATGTGAAACCAACTCTGAGCACCCTGCTACTGTTCGCCGCATGCAAAAGGCTATATTCAGTTGTTGGGCATTTGGAAACCTGTGTAAGACCTCACGTTTTAAACCTGGTTAACAGATCTCCTGAGAGGTGCAGCTGTGCTAGCATTGGCCTTCTATCAGATTTCACCTTCAGTCCCCAGGAGTCCTTGCTGTACCTGGCTGGATAGGATGGGCCTCCATCCATCTCTCAGCATAGTGCTATCCAAAACAAGTGCCTGTTAGCTCATTAGCTAATATGTTGAGCTGTCCAATGGACTCATTTCACACAGTCGGGAGGGTGGCGGTGTGGGCAGCAGAAAAATGATCTGAGGTTTTGATGCTAGTATGGATATTGTTGTGTACCAGGCTATACATCTTTTCTGGATTAGACTGTGAGCATGGCATGCTTTTTCAACGATTTCCGACTAGGTCACCTGTTGCCAGAGAACTGTCAGGACAAACAGAAATGTGGAGATGAGCCTGGTTTCATATTCGTTAGCTAAGCTAGCTAAATCAAGAGCAAAAACAATAGTGTCTAATTTATCAAAGATGAGATTAGGTTACCCTGAGAATAGCCTCTAAGAATTCATAAGATTAATTTACATAGTAACACTAGGAATAGAAATGCATAGTAGGTAAAACCGCTCACCGGTTACAACCTAGCCTAATCATTTGCTTATCAACATGTGACATATACCCTGAAGCTGTTGGAAGTTATTTTCAGGGTAATCAAACATTAGGCTGGCTCTGTTCATCTCAGGAATCCACCGGAGACGCGTGTCTGGGTTACTC
>JAMWET010000294.1:187500-267500 GCA_024036415.1 Prochilodus magdalenae
CAATGTTCCAAATAGTCTCATCAAATAGTAACATACAGATGGGGAATAAAATGGGTCCTCCCATGGACCCCTGAGGAACACCACAGCTGGCAGTAGCAGTTATTACAGTAGCAGAGTGGGACAGTAATGAAATAAATGTAATTAGTTACTGAACTTAAGTAGTTTTTTGTGTAACTGTACTTTCTCAAGTATTTATATTTTGGACAGCTTTGTACTTTAGCTCCTCTACATTTCAAACTCAAATATCTACTTTTTGTTCGGTGCTTATGATCATTTGAATAGACATCAGAGTCAGACTAATCAATGTGTCACTCCTCCGGGCTCTCCTCCTGCCTCTGTCAACTCCTTGGACTACATTTCCCACCATGCACCTGGTCACAATGTCATTACCACATGCTCACAATCCACCAGGCATGACCTTTACTATGAAAGGAAACCGTGTTTGTATAAACGCTGAAAAAGACGCTCGCCAGTCGCAAGTTCATGTGTACATATTTCTATATTATGGTCTATTTACCCACAAAGTCAGGAACAGTTTGTTTGATCTGTTCACTAACCCCATCATGCTTTACCTGCCTTCCTCCAGGTGGTTCTTGATGTAGTCCAAGCCTGAAATGGACATTTTAGTGGATGCCAGGAATCCATGAAAAAGCTTGTTCCGTTTTGACTTGTTGCATTTTTATGCCACATAAAACCAAATGGAAATACAAATTTTGCGAAATGTAGTGGAGTAAAAAGTAGATATTTGAGTTTGAAATGTAGAGGAGCTAAAGTACAAAGCTGTCCAAAATAGAAACACTCGAGTAAAGTACAGTTACACAAAAAACGACTTAAGTTCAGTAACTAATTACATTTATGTCATTACTGTCCCACTCTGCTACTGTAATACTGCTACTGCCAGCTGTGGTGTTCCTCAGGGGTCCATGGGAGGACCCATTTTATTCCCCATTTGTATGTTACTATTTAATGAGACTATTTTATCTTCACTGGAAACATGGCATCTGGTGGACCCTAAAAGCTTTTTGCAAATTAATAGAAATCAACCAGGTGTTATTTCATTTGGTTTACATTTAAGGCATTTAGACCAACCACAAGCACAGACTATAGTGGGAGAGAACTGCGGGAAACCATAGAAATAATAGAGATATATTCAGAAAACCAGTTATTTAATGGGAAGCTGATCTCTAACACACTTTAGTCTTCAAAACCTTAAATATAATTTTATACATTTAAATTTTTTGTTAATTTTTGTTCATTATGGAATAAGCACAGCTTTTGGGAGCTCTTTCTCTGTATCCTCTTTCCAAACCGCCCCTTAAGTTGGAGTCATATTCAGACCAAAGCATCCTGATCCGTGTCCCGGGTGATGGAACAACCTTTAAGGCAAACAACAATACTTCCTCTTGAGGTAGAATAACAGAGAGCTGCTGATTAAGACGGCCACGCTGAAGAGGGACTGCGGAATACCAATATTGCTACGGCAGGAAACTCTGCCTGCTTCCTCCCCCGAGTCCCAGAAAGGAGTAAAAACAAAGAGAAAGAAAAAAGAGAAAGATTTGGATTGGGATTAAAAGATGACTTGCAGCAGTGTTGTTTAACATTATTCCTGCTTTCTTTCATCACTCACTTGACCCGACACGAGGCCGCTCGGCGTGAATAAGTGTGAATGGGGAAAACAATGGGGAGTCTGAAATGACCCTTTCACTTATTCACAAAAAACTGATACTTCAACTCAGTTCCTCAACCTTTCCTTCAGTTATAAAGAGAAACCTCTGTTGCTAAGGATTTAGGGAGTAATGTCTTAATATGCACAAGTTACAAAACTCCAATTGCATTCCACGGCACATTTAGCCTTATGCTGCCATCCCAACACAAAACCCCAGTTACTTAATTAATAGTTATACCAATAATAATAATAATTCCTATTATGTATATGTCTACTCAGACTTACTTATGTATAGGATGTTGACACACATAAGTCCAGATATTCATATTTCTCTTTAACCTCCCTCCTGGCTCTTTACTTTTATTCCTACACTTATTTTGACTTTATATTCTATGTTCTATATACAGTATTATGTCCTATTGTCCTGTCCCCTTAGTGTAATAAGCCTTCGCTCTTGTTACATGTCATACATGTGCGCTCTCACCAAGACAGATTCCTGGTATGTGTGACACACTTGGATGAATAAAGATTCTGATTCTTAAACACAGATAAGACACTGCAGTCATGTCTAAATATGAATGCTATATTATAGATCCAGCAATGCTTGAATGAAAAATATGACTATATATTATAAATATAAATATAAATCATATGAAATACGATAAAACATGGTTTAGCTGAGCGGATAACACCACTACCCGCCAAATAGCCACCACCACACATAAGAGACTGGGGTTCGATTCCCGGGCTGAGTGACAATGCTGTGCTATACCAATAAGAGTCCTTGGGCAAGACTCCTAACACTACACTGGCCTACCTGTAATAAGATTAACCTTGTAAGTCGCTCTGGATAAGAGCGTCAGCTAAATGCCATAAATGTAAATGTTTACCACCGCTGATCAGACCTATCTGAGAACTGTGTGGGCGTGGCTAATGAGCAGCTAGATTAATGCTAACTGGATGAGAAATGTATCAACTGAATGAGTGGACAGATGGATAAAGTTAATGCATGAATGAAGGAATGGATAAGGAAATGATGTTCCTGTATGAATAAATAAGTGACAGGCAGCTACGGACAGGAGGTCTAGCTTGCTAGCTTTTGGTTGCGCTGGTTAACATTACCTCGTCAAGTTTCTCTGACTGTGAAACTGTTTTCTGGTGGGGTAAGAGATGTCAGCCTGGTGATTGGTTAGGACATGCTTATAGAAGCATCTGCCTCCAGGATTAACCTCATTACAAAGAAACCTTTCACACATAAGCTCACTGGATAAAAACGAGTCTCCTGTGACTGAAATGTACCTAATATCCTGAAATACCTCCACCAGCACCAATAACATCTGGATTGGGTATGGGCTGGACAAGTTTCTAAATGCAGGCCACATCAATGTTCAATGTTTTTGTATCAAAGAATTGGGCAGTTGGGTCCAGATTTGATGGATGCCTTCCCGGGCACAGTTCTGAGAAGAATTTCCTGTAGACTGGGATTTTAGCCACTGCTGGTAGACCCGTATGACCGTATGCTTCCATATATCTGCAGTACCATTGTCAGACGGCTGCACCACACAGTTGTTACAACGACTGTCCTTAACACCACGTCAACGTCACCAAAGACTGCAGTGGTGTCGTGTCAGACTGTCATGGAGTGACTCAGAATGGGGGTCATCTTCAGTTATGGGTCACACTTTAGTCTTAGTAGAGACGACCAACTGTGGATCCCTGTGTGGAGGCACTGCGGTCACCGCCAAGACGTCACATGTCCAGAAGGCCCGGTGTCACTCCACCTTCACCTCTACCGTGAAATCTGCAGGAACTGTAGATGCGTCATATAGCCTGGTGTCACTCCACCTCCACCCCTACCCTTGCCCCTAAATCTGCAGGAACTGTGTGAGAATATTCAAGCTGCATGGGACGGATTATCACAGGACACCATTAGGAACGTCTACAGCTCCATGCCGGACCGATGCCATACTGAGAGACACTACTTCTGTATGTGTAGCTCAATAAATATTGCCCATTTCAGTCTTAAAAGTTATTTATCATAATTTATAACCTTTATCTTCCTTCCCAACAGCATTGTAATCCGATACTTCATTCTGGATGCAACTATTCCTTTCACCAGTATTCACACACAGGTCATATGGGGTTTTCATGTGTTTTGGTCTTTCATACCAATAAAAGTTAGCATCCTTTGTAGCCTACTTTAGCCCCAAAACGTGCTTGTGTTGTTCAAAGTTTAGAAAAACAAACAGAAAAACATGTTTTGGCTCAAAAAGCGGTAATCTGAACCTTTATGGTGTGAAAAAACAAAAGGCCGGAAGCGCCAAAACAGCTCCCACTGATAGCCGAGAGGGCTTTCAGGCATTAATCAATCTCTGGGAAGCGACATTCTCCACGGGGCCATAAACAAACAGAGCGCTCCTGCTCTAAGACCCGTTACAAAGCAACAGTGTCAGAGCAGATCAGGCAGCCACGTTCCCCCGGCGGGGCAGGCATTTGTTCGCCGGGACCTCTGCTCGCTGTCAAGAGGGATGAACATTAAAGCACTCCCAGGTCTAACGAGTGCCACTGAAAGGGCTTTCTGCCTGACGGCCTGCATGCCTGCCTGCATGCCTGCCTGCCTAATGGGCACCAGGGCAGGAGCGAGCGTGCTGCGGAGGGAGTGCTGCATGCCCGGATTTGTCATTTATGAGATTTAATTTGTCCAAGAATGAGCCGGAGTCAGAGGTCAGTCGGTTGGAGAGCCGACCTGCTGACAGGTTGACCATTCACGGGGGGCTAATGAGAGCGCTCGGCCAAGTGAACGGAACAAAGGCAGACGGATTACATGGACTCATTTGTTGACTGGAATCAATAACACCGGTCACTCTGACTCACATTTCCTCCTATGTGCAGCGCCGGGGCTGGCAGAGGAGCCTATTCACTGAAGTTCTCTCGCATGCTTTTTGGGCACACGTCAGACACACTCTTTCTTTTGCGCTCCCCTCTGCACGCATGGCGGCTCACGCTGCAGCAGGCGTCATCGATTTTGTGTCCCTTTCCACTCGGCTTGCAGCATTGTCAGAGTCAGGCCTTTTTTTGTGGGCTGGGGTGGAGGGGTAGGGGGTTAGAGGGGGAGGCCTTGATTTTCCACTTGTCTTCTCGCTATTGCAGCTTTGCACATTTTCTTTGGCAGCTGACCATAAAGGGTGAGGCGCACCTCAAAGCTTTAGGTTACCAGAGAGAGACCTTATGGGGTAAAGCCCAGAAATGCATATTCCAGCCGTTTAAAGGCATCAGGAATAAAGCACTGATAACACAAGCCTCCACACAGGCCGAGCGTATGTATGTGTGTATGTGTCGGCACGCTCGCTCCAGTGGAATGCTTCTGATATTGTTCGCGCTGATGAGGCCTGGGCAAAAAGTTTTACTGAGGAAGTGCATCAAGACCTAGAGGAAGCCCTTGCCAGTATCCGCCCTCTATCTACCGCACAGGGAAGGGGAAAAAGAAATGCTAAAGCAAACAGAGCCGCCAGCCATAAAGCGTCTGACCGAATGTGACACAATGTAGAGAGTATTTACTTTTTCGTTCCCGTATGCTGATTGATTGTTGTTTTCTTTTATGACATCACATTGTTTTCGTCTGCTGGACGCTCTCAGTCCGACAGAAGCGTCTTAGAGAGGCAGTGAACGAATGAAGCAGCTATCTGGACAGCTCAGCTCTCTACTGTAGCTCCAGCTTTGTATCACAGCAGGTGGGGCTCCGGCCATGCGAGCAGTGTGTGCCAGAGGTGTCAGCAGTGAAGAAGGAAAAAAGAGCTCTATCAGTTCCAGTTGTTCAGGCCTTTTCCTCTCCTCTGGTTTTAGGAGAGGTTGCACAGTAAATGACAGCCAGCCCCTTAAAAACAAACATGTTTTTCAGTCAGATCCTGATGGTACTCCAGTGTGGAGGGGTGAAAGCTTGCAGTGAAATGAATGTGCTTCCAAAATGAACTAAAATGAGCAGAAAGTAAGAAAATAACACTTGTGATGGTTATGTTAAATATGACTATGCATCATGTAGCAGAGATATCTACTTAGGCTAGCATGCTAACTAGCTAGCTCGTAAAACTATATGTATATATCTCTGCCCCAGCGTCGTATTCTAAACTCTTATCAATCATTCCAAAGTTACTGTTCCCGGTTAGATCATTTAAGGACAGATAGCCAATTAAAGGATAAGGAAATACATGGGATTGCTAGGTAGGGCCTTTATACTGGGATTAACAGTTCTCCTCTCTGGGTATGAGCGATGGATTGGGGATTGCTAGGTAGTGTCTTTATACTGGGATTAACATTTCTTCTCTCTGGGTATGAGCGCTGGATTGGGGATTGCTAGGTGGTGTCTTTATACTGGGATTAACATTTCTTCTCTCTGGGTATGAGCGATGGATTGGGATTGGTAGGTAGTGTCTTTATACTGGGATTAACATTTCTTCTCTCTGGGTATGAGCGATGGATTAGGGATTGCTAGGTAGGGCAGTTACATTGAGATTCACATTTCTCTCTCTGGGTATAAGCAGTGGATTGGGATTACTAGGTAGTGCAGTTATACTGAGATTAACATTTCTTCTCTCTGGGTATGAGCGATAGATTGGGATTGCTAGGTTGTGTCTTTATACTGGGATTAACGTTTCTTCTCTCTGGGTATGAGCGATAGATTGGGATTGCTAGGTAGTGTCTTTATACTGGGATTAACATTTCTCCTCTCTGGGTATGAGCGATGGATTGGGATTGGTAGGTAGTGTCTTTATACTGGGATTAACATTTCTTCTCTCTGGGTATGAGCGCTGGATTGGGGATTGCTAGGTAGGGCAGTTACATTGAGATTTACATTTCTCTCTCTGGGTATAAGCAGTGGATTGGGATTACTAGGTAGTGCAGTTACATTGAGATTAACATTTCTTCTCTCTGGGTATGAGCGATAGATTGGGATTGCTAGGTAGTGTCTTTATACTGGGATTAACGTTTCTTCTCTCTGGGTATGAGTGATAGATTGGGATTGCTAGGTAGTGTCTTTATACTGGGATTAACGTTTCTTCTCTCTGGGTATGAGTGATAGATTGGGATTGCTAGGTAGTGTCTTTATACTGGGATTAACGTTTCTTCTCTCTGGGTATGAGTGATAGATTGGGATTGCTAGGTAGTGTCTTTATACTGAGATTAACATTTCTCCTCTCTGGGTATGAGCGATGGATTGGGATTGGTAGGTAGGGCACTTATGCTGAGATTAACATTTCTTTTCTCTAGGTATGAGCGATGGATTGGGATTGTTAGGTAGTGCACTTATCCTGAGATTAACATTTCTTCTGTCTGGGTATGAGCGATGGATTGGGATTGTTAGGTAGTGCATTTATCCTGAGATTAACATTTCTTCTGTCTGGGTATGAGTGATGAATTGGGATTGCTAGGTAGTGTCTTTATACTGGGATTAATGTTTCTTCTCTCTGGGTATGAGCGATGGATTGGGAACTGCTAAGTAGTGTCTTTATACTGGGATTGAACATTTCCCCTTTCTACGTATGAGCAGTGGTTTAGGAATTGCTAACCTTCCTGTACTAGCTAGCAAACATTCTCTGACCGAACACCAGAGACTTTTGTAAGTCATTCTGAATGAGGGTGTCTGCTAAATGTCAAAAATGTAAATGTAAATAAAACACATTTTGACTGATAAGATTAAGCGATGAGATAAACTAGATTTAACTCGGCAGCTATGCAGGTTAGTCATTTAACAGGTTGTTGTGGTTCTTGTGATCTGTCTGTTGAGCATATAGGCTGATTTTTCTCATCTCATCTCAACCTGTCCTGCAAATATGGCAGCAATTGACGCTGTTCTTAAATATTCTGCAATTTGCATACACAGCTAATGAGTACGCTATCAGTTCAGAAACACCCAACTGAATGGACAGTGTCGGTGATCTTAAAGACTCTACAGTCTCACACTGAACAGCTCCAACTGATGAGAGTCTGAACCAGTCCATATCCTAAAACACCACATCTACTCCTGATGTACACAGTATGATACTCCTCCATATCTCCACCTCTAATATATATTTAGTGGTGTAAAAACTTTGATCTCTTTTTCTGCACAGTGTAAAAGCTCTAGCTCTCCTTTCAGCTTAGTGAATATTCATGATGGACCGACCAATAGAATCGCTCCAAACCTGCTTAGTGATAAACCTTGTTCTATCAGCTCCACTGCAGGGTAAGGAAGCTGGTTCCTCCTCCTGTAAAGGTCCACTCTGGAGGTTTTTAAGGTGGACTGTATAATTCCATGAGCGCTATTTTATAGTTTGGTGTCTTCACTTTAATCCTATCGTAAATCATTAAGACAGACATGAGGAGAACTTTCCAGGAGTAGCCGTGTCTAAACCTTTGACTGGTAGTGTACACGTAAAGAAACAATAGGCCATTCAGGGTGAAATCTGTTCCTAAAAAGCTGAAAGGGTAGTCAAATGCCATCCACAACACAATTTCAAAAAAGTACAATGAGGAAACGAGACGACATTTCTAGGAACTGGCATAATTCGGTCCACAGCCAGCTAGTCTTGATTTAAAGTAAATCAGATGTGTGCTCTGGGGTGAAGAGTTGAGTGTAGCGAGCAGATGTAACAGGCTTAGCTGCCTTTGCCACGTACAAGAGGAATTTCCCTTTACCAAGGAGCCATAAAAACCACCTGAGGGCCGGAATATTGTCAAAAATATTTCACAGCATTCAAGGAATCCAGCTAGGGCTAATGCCAGAGCCAGTGGTGGATGATGGAGCATGAAGCTCATGGGTTCTGTGGTTCAGCACTTCATAAGCCCCAAAGGAGAGGACAGGTAGCATGTGTACACATGTGTACATGTGTTACTCATGCTGGGCTGTGGGCTATGTGGTCATCAGTGACTTGGCTGCTGTCTCTGCAGTTTCTCCTAAAGTCCTACGATGTATGTGTCGTCTTCTTTGCCAAAACGTCACAGCATATTGTCATCATTATGTCCAACTCAGCTCTGACTGGGAGCGTTCAGACCTTAGCATGTGACTGTATATATAAACAAATCGCCCCATTTTATTAAAAGTACTGCTGGTCGTCTTCTCCAAATATAATAAGACTGGCCAGGTTCGTGTTTTCCGTCGCTGTATAAATGAACCCAACAGCACTGATTACCTGGCCTGTCCCAGCAATCTCCGAAGCAGCTGTCAAAGCCACTGAAGAACGGTAAACCGTTCACAAGAGCGCCAGACCGGGCCCAGGTTCTAATGAAGTTCTAATGAACTTCAGTAACCTAGATGGGTAGAGGCTCGACTTTCTCATCACGCTTGACAGCTCAGCAGATTTGATTTCTTGCTGATATATGCGCAGTTGTTTTTGTCTATGCCTTCTCAGCTCTTTTTTGCAAAAACCACAGAAAATCAATGAGTCACTTCCAGAAATGTGTCAGGATCAAACTTACTGAACAGCTAAACCAAACACTTCAGGGGGACTTCAGGAAGAGAACTGTGAAGTAATGACTAGGTCATGGGGAGTTGTTATTGGAGAAGTATAAAATCCCACTATGTATTAGTTTCAGTTTCATGTATAAGGGTAATGCTGATTAGATTCATAGCTCTGTTCTCAGTTTTGTAAGATCATTGGGCCTCATAGCGTATATTCTTATGAACATTTTTTATATATTTTATAACGTATTTTAGCTGCTTATCCTGTTTAGTCATTATTTTTATCATTCTTTTATAATTATATACATAAGTTTTTTTATAATTATACTTTTATTTACTTTTTACTACTTTATTTTCTATTTCTTTGGTTTGTTTTCCATTTTTATTATTTTATTTCATCATGCTTGAATTTTTTTCTTTTATTTCTACTGTTTTCGGTTATTTTACTTGCTCACTTTTATTTATTTATTTATTTATTTATTATTATTATTATTATTTTTTTAATCAAATGTCTGGTGTCTTTGTATATCTTTACAAATGTATTGTATGGCCAGTCATACAGCAACATTGTTCACTGGAATACTCCTCTCAGCTTTGGACAATATTGTTACCTCCACAAAATTATATCATCCACCAAAATCTCACTATGCATAAGTTTCGGTACCTCCAGCACTTCTCTTCACCGTACCACCACACCAGCACTTCACTTTGCCATACCACCACATCAAAACTCCACTTCACCATATCAACCACACCAGCACTTCACTTTACCATACCACCACATCAAAACTCCACTTCACCATATCAACCACACCAGCACTTCACCACACCAAAACTCCACTTCACCATATCAACCACACCAGCATGTCCCGTACCACCACACCAAATCTCCACTTCACCATATCAACCACACCAGCATGTCCCATACTGTCACACCAGCACTTCACCACACCAAAACTCCACTTCACCATATCAACAACACCAGCATGTCCCGTACCACCACACCAAATCTCCACTTCACCATATCAACCACACCAGCACTTCCTATACCACCACACCAGCACTCCACCACACCAAATCTCCACTTCACCATTTCAACCACACCAGCACTTCACCACACCAAATCTCCACTTCACCATATCAACCACACCAGCACTCCACCACACCAAATCTCCACTTCACCATATCAACAACACCAGCATGTCCCGTACCACCACACCAAAACTCCACTTCACCATATAAACCACACCAGCATGTCCCGTACCACCACACTAAATCTCCACTTCACCATATAAACCACACCAGCATGTCCCATACCGTCACACCAGCACTTCACCACACCAAAACTCCACTTCACCATATCAACCACACCAGCACTCCACCACACCAAATCTCCACTTCACCATATCAACCACACCAGCACTCCACCACACCAAATCTCCACTTCACCATACCAACCGTACCAGCACTTCACCGTACCACCACACCAATACCATCATACCAGCGCTTCACTTCAGCAAAGTCAATATGTTATTGCGCACTGTAACTGTAATTTGTTCATTCAGCTTCTAAACCAAGACTGACATGCAGAGAACGTGCTACCTCCACACAGAAAAGACCCCTGACACCCCTGACCTGCTTATTCTGTTTAGTCATTATTTTTATCATTCTTTTATAATTATATACATAAGTTTTTTTATAATTATACTTTTATTTACTTTTTACTACTTTATTTTCTACACACCATTTTTATTATTTTATTTCATCATGCTTGAATTTTTTTCTTTTATTTCTACTGTTTTCGGTTATTTTACTTGCTCACTTTTATTTATTTATTTATTTATTATTATTATTATTTTTTTTTTAATCAAATGTCTGGTGTCTTTGTATATCTTTACAAATGTATTGTATGGCCAGTCATACAGCAACATTGTTCACTGGAATACTCCTCTCAGCTTTGGACAATATTGTTACCTCCACAAAATTATATCATCCACCAAAATCTCACTATGCATAAGTTTCGGTACCTCCAGCACTTCTCTTCACCGTACCACCACACCAGCACTTCACCTCACCATACCACCACATCAAAACTCCACTTCGCCATATCAACCACACCAGCACTTCACCACACCAAAACTCCACTTCACCATATCAACCACACCAGCACTTCCTATACCACCACACCAGCACTCCACCACACCAAATCTCCACTTCACCATATCAACCACACCAGCACTTCACCACACCAAAACTCCACTTCACCATATCAACCACACCAGCACTCCACCACACCAAATCTCCACTTCACCATATCAACCACACCAGCATGTCCCATACTGTCACACCAGCACTTCACCACACCAAAACTCCACTTCACCATATCAACAACACCAGCATGTCCCGTACCACCACACCAAATCTCCACTTCACCATATCAACCACACCAGCACTTCCTATACCACCACACCAGCACTCCACCACACCAAATCTCCACTTCACCATTTCAACCACACCAGCACTTCACCACACCAAATCTCCACTTCACCATATCAACCACACCAGCACTCCACCACACCAAATCTCCACTTCACCATATCAACAACACCAGCATGTCCCGTACCACCACACCAAAACTCCGCTTCACCATATCAACAACACCAGCATGTCCCGTACCACCACTCCAAATCTCCACTTCACCATATAAACCACACCAGCATGTCCCGTACCACCACACCAAATCTCCACTTCACCATATAAACCACACCAGCATGTCCCATACCGTCACACCAGCACTTCACCACACCAAAACTCCACTTCACCATATCAACCACACCAGCACTCCACCACACCAAATCTCCACTTCACCATATCAACCACACCAGCACTCCACCACACCAAATCTCCACTTCACCATACCAACCGTACCAGCACTTCACCGTACCACCACACCAATACCATCATACCAGCGCTTCACTTCAGCAAAGTCAATATGTTATTGCGCACTGTAACTGTAATTTGTTCATTCAGCTTCTAAACCAAGACTGACATGCAGAGAACGTGCTACCTCCACACAGAAAAGACCCCTGACACCCCAGCCTGGAATCAAACCCAGGCATTTAATGTTTCTGGTAACCTTTATCTTCCTTCCCAACAGCATTGCCTTCCAACACTTCCTTCTGGGAGCAATCTGTTTATGATGAGTGTATATAACTGTATATGGTGTATTAGAGATTAAAGATGAAACTTTTACAGTTAGCAATAAACGCTCAAAAGATCTGTCTCCAAGTGTCGCCACGGTGTGTGAATTCAAGTGTCCAGTACCACACACCTAATGAAACAAGGCTGGAAGCCTAAGCCATCGCTAACAAGCCTCCTAAAAGACGAATGTGCTTTTACGTAAGTAAACAAGCTTCTCCGACCCACAGTGGGCCCATGTGTTTAGCCCTAATCAGATGGGATGGGGAGAAGAGGTAATGCCAGTTTACTGCAGCTCGCAGTGTTTATGACCAATTCGCACAGTATTGGAGGCGATCCACGCACCACATTTACTCCAGAAGACATTTAAATCTAAAAGAATTTATGTAGACATTACTCCATTTGCCCTAAGCATCTGCTCCGTGTCATTAGAATAACCATTATATAGAGGATTTATGGCCAGCATTAAACATCACCGTATAAAACCAAATGTTCTTCTGTAATTTCCGAGTCGTATGCACGAGGCAAGGCAGTAAGGTTATGTAGCGGCCTTATTTTAGCCACAGAGTACACAAGTAAACACTGTTTCTACTGTCAACATAGTCCACACTGGATTGTGTAAGGGTGAAAACGTGCGGTGCAGGAGCTATAAAGGGAAAAAGGCCCCTGGCTTCCCTGAAGACACACGCCTAGGACACACTCCATGCGGGGTAGAAGTGCCGTTTAGTGGCACAAGGCACCAACACATCTCACCATTACTGTCCGGTTCACTCAGAAGTGGGTGCATCCGACTGGAGGCTAAGCTACAACTAGCTCCCTCGGCCCGCGCAGCAGAGCTACAGCTCACAGTAGTACAATACATGTAATCAATTGTTACAATTCATATAGCCTGAGCTCCTTCTACTGCCAGTTTTATAGATGGTTAAAGGCGCCAGCATCTTTACTGATGCAGGACTGTGCTGTTCTTTACACCGGCAGATTCAAACAGGACTAAAATCACTGAGAAACACTAGTGGAAGTTATGTTACCCCGCCTCCCCGGGAAAAACTCTTCACTTCTGAAGAGCTTTAGGCTGCCAATTGAATTTAACAGGTCTTCCAAGTTAATATCTGGCTCATTACTTCATTATACGACATAATTAAGACCATGACTGCGGACATTCAACGAGCAGTGATGCCCCTTGCATGACACAGGACTACATGCACGCAGACCGCTACGACAACTGCCCTTAACACCACATCAACGTCGACAAAGCTGAAACCTGCCAAACCTGTAAAAAGCATCTCTGAGCCATATTGGTGTTCATATTGGTGTCAGCATTGCGTGTCTGAGCAATCAGTGGCAGCTATGGCTTCCAAACCAAGAAATCATTTACATCCTTTATTACACTATTACACACACACATACAGGGGTTGGACAATGAAACTGAAACACCTGTCATTTTAGTGTGGGAGGTCTCATGGCTAAATTGCACCAGCCTGGTGGCCAATCTTCATTAATTGCACATTGCACCAGTAAGAGCAGAGTGTGAAGGTTCAGTTAGCAGGTAAGAGCACAGTTCTGCTCAACATACTGCAATGCACACAACATTATGGGGGACATACCAGAGTTCAAAAGAGGACAAACTGTTGGTGCACGTCTTGCTGGCGCATCTGTGACCAAGACAGCAAGTCTTTGTGATGTGTCAAGAGCCACGGTATCCAGGGTAATGTCAGCATACCACCAAGAAGGACGAACCTCCACCAGCATCACGTAGTGACCTGGCCACTATCCTGCAAGAAGAATGGCTTAAAATCCCTCTGACCACTGTGCAGGACGCAGTATATGTCATTCCCAAGACCAACTGACGCTGTATTGGCCGCAGAAGGAGGCCCTACACCATACTAATAAATGATTGTGGTCTAAAACCAGGTGTTTCAGTTTCATTGTCCAACCCCTGTAACTGTCATACAGTCAGGAGACCCCCACGACCACTAGCATTTTAAATCTGTCTGCAATCTGTCTATTTATCTTATTTATACATTCCACACTTTACTACCTCAGTGCTGTGTTTCATGTTTCACGGGCGATGTATGCCGTCTGCATATACGTCATAGCATGTTAAATTTCTATGCACCTTCTATGCACCCTGCACTTATACCCCTGCATTTATTAAAGTCTAATATATTGTATTTATGGTCTTGCACGTTGCACTTTCTGCAGTCTGTCCTGCTCTGTATTGTTTCTTGATCTCGTTTTGTTCCATGTGGCACCATTGTTCTAGAAAAAAACGTAATTTCATTTCACTGTGTACTCGTACAGAGCTGTAATGACAATAACAGCCACTTGACTTGACTTGACTTGACTTGACTTGACTTGAGAACCTCATTGATGTTAATGATATTCGTGGCTACTGGACGGACTGGGTTAGTAGGATGGTCATCACTCTGCAAGATGCTATGCTAGTGTGGGCATCGTTAGCTAACATAACAAATTTAGCTGAAGGTAGTCATTTATGGACTACCGAATCTGCCAAAATAAAAAATAAAAAAATAAATAAAACACTAATACTTAAATTAAAATGGTAAAGAAATAATGATGGTAAATCTAAAAATAAATAAATAAGCATAGAAATAAGTATATCAATAAATAAAAAACTTAAATAAATGTGTAATGTGTATTTATTTTGTTATTTGTGTTACTTAATTAACATTTTTCTTTTAAATTAATGTATTTACCTAATTATTTATTCATAAATTCATTTATTTATTTTTTTTTGTTTTTCCTTACCCTTATGGTAATAAAGGGGCTGTCAATCCATGACGTCAGTGTGTCATTAATATTAATAAAACATTAATAAACAGTAGAAGAATAAATAAAATGAGGACTATATAAATGCAAGAAAAGGAAATAAGCGTATAAATAAAATCAAAGCAAGCAATATATACAAATTCTAGTTATTTTTATTGAAATGTTTATTTTATTTAGTCTTTTATTTATTTATTTATTTTTAATTTTGGCAGATCCGGTCCTCCATAGTCATTGAGTGGGACTGAACATGACTAAATTAGATATGGCCAAGATGCATTATTATGAAATAACAAAAAAAACCCAAAAAACTGCTGTTAGCAATATATTTACTGAAAGTCCTGATGTGGCAGAGACAATCAACTTATCAGGTTTGCCACACATAGAGACATGGCTCATGGCCCATGATCAGAAGCTGGTATATAAATTCTGTTGAACACTTTCTCCTTTACGCCACACACGTATCAGAGCAGCAGACGGCATAGCTGGAGGTGAGTTATTCCATCGCAGGAGGGCCTGTCTAAATTATTAGTCAGGAACAAGACAGTTTCCTTGGAATCTGTGCCCATTTCCTATTTGACAGTGCAAAGAATGAGCCTTTCCTTACTCTGGCCATTTCCCTCCCATATCCTGAGCCCACCCTTTCCATAGAAGCGAGTTACCAACTTAACTGTTTCATCACCCGAAAGGAAACTACGAGCAAACAGCAGCTTACTCACAAGGGACCAATCGCTTCTGTCCACCTCCAGACTCTGGCTAGTCATTCCCTTTGAAGCGTTTCGGGCTTTAAGTTTTATTTGCCATTTGCACAGCATGTCAGGACTTTCATGTTTTGAAATGCTTGTGGTGAGGCTGAGGTTAATACTCCACAGCAGGGCAGCATTAATACACATACTAACTAAACACACTACATAAAAGAGATGAAATATAAATTAAAAAAAAGATAAATTAAATAAATACAAAATACACAAAATGTAAATATAAAATATATATTAAAAAAAAAAGGAGCAACACAGAGGACTAAACAGGTCACATGAAAAACCTTGGGTAAGGTGATTTTTGCCGAGGTGTCTGGCATATTGCCTGGGCAAACATGGTAGCCCAAAGCCATACTGAGAGACACTACATCTGTATGTGTGGCTCAATAAATTTTGCCCATATCAGTCTGGAGACGACCGATGCATTCGGTGTGGAGGCAGCATGGTCAGTGCCAAGATTAACAGTTTGTGGTCATGCGTCAAACGTCCATAGGACATGGTGTCCCTCCACCTCCACCCCTACCACACCATCTGCAGGAACTGTGTGTGAGAATATCCAAGCTGCATGGGATGGGAACACAGGACACCATTAGGAACCTCTACAGCTCCATGCTGAGACGTCTGGCATGGTGCATTAGGAAACATGGCCGCCCGACGCCATACTGAGAGGCAGACTTCTGTATGTGTAGCCCAATAAATATTGAACATATCAGTCTAAATGTATCATCAGTTATTGGACCTTGTAACCTTTATCTTCCTTCCTATCAGCATTGCAATCCCACACCTCCTTCTGGTGGTGATGGGAACCAGGGGTCACCGTGTCTACAGCACAAATGTAGCCATTTATAGTAAAATAGTGAGAAATCAGAAAACATCTGTTTCTGCTGACGGTTTTGCCTCACAATGACCTGCATGTACCTCTCCACCATGAGTACATGCCCCTCAGTAAAATAACTGGAATAATAAGACATTTAATTCAATGCATTTCATTCCAACTTCATTGTTATTATGCCAACACAGGCTTGTACAGTATAACGAAACCCTGTCAGGCTACTTCTCCAGTGTAGTAATTAAAACAATGGATACATAGCAACTACAGTCCAAAGATAAATAGACAAAGTGTAAAATAATTCATTCTATACTCTGACAGAGTCAGATTGTTCACAGTGTTGGCAGTAGGGCCCAAAACCTGGCGAGTGTAATGACACACTAGACTCCACTGGCTCACGGGACTGTGAGCACTGCACTTTGACTAGACCTGTATACCTGAACATCTGAACTCTGTATTATATACTGTATTTGCTGTTCCTTTGAACGTTGAGCTGCTATTAACACTACCTTCAGTGTACACTATATATATATTCATCTACTGTTTACAACCACATACTTAACTGCACACCTGGCTACCTCGATATACTGTACTCTCCCACATGTACACATAAAACTGTAAACTGTGTATGTAAAGCTGTATTCTCCATATAACTAATTTCCTTTATTATGTTTACATCCAAACCACTTAATTAAGTGTAATGTGTTAGTGTACTGTAAGTAGCGTGTTGGTGTACAGTAACCCAGTAAGTGTAATGTGTTAGTGTACTGTAAGTAGCGTGTTGGTGTACAGTAACCCAGTAAGTGTAATGCGTTAGTGTGTTGTAAGTAGTGTGTTGGTGTACAGTAACTCAGTAAGTGTAATGTGTTAGTGTACTGTAAGTAGTGTGTTGGTGTACAGTAACTCAGTAAGTGTAGTGTGTTAGTGTGTTGTAAGTAGTGTGTTGGTGTACAGTAACTCAGTAAGTGTAATGTGTTAGTGTACTGTAAGTAGTGTGTTGGTGTACAGTAACTCAGTAAGTGTAATGTGTTAGTGTACTGTAAGTAGTGTGTTGGTGTACAGTAACTCAGTAAGTGTAATGTGTTAGTGTACTGTAAGTAGTGTGTTGGTGTACAGTAACTCAGTAAGTGTAATGCGTTAGTGTGCTGTAAGTAGTGTATTGGTGTACGGTAACTCAGTAAGTGTGATGCATTAGTGTAGTGTAAGCAGTGTGTTGGTGTACGGTAACTCAGTAAGTGTAATGCGTTAGTGTAGTGTAAGCAGTGTGTTGGTGTACGGTAACTCAGTAAGTGTGATGCGTTAGTGTAGTGTAAGCAGTGTGTTGGTGTACGGTAACTCAGTAAGTGTAATGAGTTAGTGTAGTGTAAGCAGTGTGTTGGTGTACGGTAACTCAGTAAGTGTAATGTGTCAGTGTGCTGTAGGTAGCGTGTTGGTGTACACGAACTCAGTAAGTGTAATGTGTTAGTGTAGTGTAAGCAGTGTGTTGGTGTACGGTAACTCAGTAAGTGTAATGTGTCAGTGTGCTGTAAGTAGCGTGTTGGTGTACACGAACTCAGTAAGTGTAATGCGTTAGTGTGCTGTAAGTAGCGCGTTGGTGTACAGTAACTCAGTAAGTGTAATGTGTTAGCGTGCTGTAAGTAGTGTGATGGTGTACAGTAACTCAGTAAGTGTAATGCGTTAGTGTGCTGTAAGTAGTGTGTTGGTGTACAGTAACTCAGTAAGTGTAATGTGTTAGTGTAGTGTAAGTAGTGTGTTGGTGTATAGTAACTCAGTAAGTGTAATGTGTTAGTGTGCTGTAAGTAGTGTGTTGGTGTACAGTAACTCAGTAAGTGTAATGTGTTAGTGTGCTGTAAGTAGTGTGTTGGTGTACAGTAACTCAGTAAGTGTAATGTGTTAGTGTACTGTAAGTAGTGTGTTGGTGTACAGTAACTCAGTAAGTGTAATGTGTTAGTGTACTGTAAGTAGCGTGTTGGTGTACAGTAACTCAGTAAGTGTAATGTGTTAGTGTACTGTAAGTAGTGTGTTGGTGTACAGTAACTCAGTAAGTGTAATGTGTTAGTGTACTGTAAGTAGCGTGTTGGTGTACAGTAACTCAGTAAGTGTAATGTGTTAGTGTACTGTAAGTAGCGTGTTGGTGTACAGTAACTCAGTAAGTGTAATGTGTTAGTGTACTGTGAATAGTGTGTTGGGGAACAGTAACTCAGTAAGTGTAATGTGTTAGTGTACTGTAAGTAGCGTGTTGGTGTACAGTAACTCAGTAAGTGTAATGTGTTAGTGTGCTGTAAGTAGCGTGTTGGTGTACAGTAACTCAGTAAGTGTAATGCGTTAGTGTACTGTAAGTAGCGTGTTGGTGTACAGTAGCTCAGTAAGTGTAATGCGTTAGTGTACTGTGGGTAGTGTGTTGGTGTACAGTAACTCAGTAAGTGTAATGTGTTAGTGTACTGTGGGTAGTGTGTTGGTGCACAGTTTTGTTGATTTTTACTTTTATGCATCACCTGAATACAGTAGCTGCTGTTTACTCTGTGTGAACCTTGTTGAAGACTGACCAACAGAAATGACCCAGACATGCATGGAAATCTGGTTTCATTGACTTACTTTAGAAATAGGTTTTAAAGTTTTGTCCTGTAAAGCTCGTATTTTAGAGACACTTGTTTTTCTTTGGACCGTGATCATATATCATGTAATTTTATTGATTTTGTGTTCAAGAATATAAAGGTAGAAAATGTTAGGGCTCCAGACTAAAGAGTTCCTTAATCAACTGCCGCTTTCATTATGAAAGAGCTTCAAAATGCTGGCACCCCAACAGAAAGAGAGGGAAAAACCCTGCGCCGAAGAGAGTAAAAGGGCCCCGCTGAACAAAAAAGTCGACAAACTTTCCCAATTAACACGTTTGCTCTCCATTATCCGAGCTGAAAATACAGGGCAGAGTCCAAAAAAAGAGAAATGTGTAGCTGGCAAAGTGGGGCACGCTGGGGGAAAGGGGCTTTTGGAGTGTGTCCCGCACCCTGGTCAGTGTGAGAGCGCCAGCTCAGTGGGTTTATAAAGTGGAAAGTTTAATGAAGTAGCAAGCGAGGGAATGGTGGGGACAGTTCTCTGCGCACAGATGGCCCTTTGTAACTCCTGACACCTGCCAGCTGCCTGGCCTTCAAAATGATGGCGCTAGAGGGGGGGGCGGGGACACCCTCTCTTCTAAGCTGCCTACAGTGGCTGAGGTTGACCCCTTGACCCCTGGTGTCAGACAGGGCCAGCGAATGTTTTCTCTCTTCCCAGTGGGTCTCCAACTCTTGTCTATGGTCCTTTACAATCCCCGCAGTGGCCTGGGAGTCGGCCTCTATTGGCCAAGCCTCCTAAACCTGCTGGAGATTAGATGGCCAATATTCCTGTGTTCACCATGAACTTGTTTAAGCCGGTTTCTATGAAAATAATATGAGCACAAGCATAACTGGTTTATAAGTTATCATGCAGAAGTGTCTCTTCAGTGTTTCCCTGTATATTTTGGCGTCCTGCCATGTAATGATCAATAATTAATAAGCTAGCCCATTAATAAACAATGCTAGTGAATAGCTGAACAGCTGTTAAAGGTGTGATGGTATGTCACGCTGCATGGGGTGTGAATTTGGTCTAGAAAGTGGGGAGAGGGGAATGAGGGTATAATATACATCCAGCGAATTAATAATAACTCAGTAAACTGTATCAATATGACGGTATATACACTCATCATCAAAAAAATAGTTGCACAAATAGTTGCACCCAGAAGGAATCAGCTTGTGAAGCATGTGACATAAGCAAGGACGACCTTATCGCTGTACCTGACTGACCCAACAGCCACGGTTATGGACATTCAGTGAGCAGTGATGCCCTTATGTGCATTTTCATATATGCTGGCATGTCTATGGACACTACAGATTATATTTTACGACACGACTGAAATCATGTTTGTAATCTGTAGCATACGTATGCCAGCATGGCGCACATGCACACGAAGAGGGGTGGGATTCTGTTCTTTCAGCTCGTTAAGAAATCTACATGTAGAGCTGTTCATGAGGGGAACTCAAAGATTTGTACTTACAAACAGTGGAGTAAAAGTAATAGGGCTATAAATACCTGCGGGGTGTGAGTGACGGGATCCATAGGCTGAGAAGAGGTGCTACAGTGCAGTGAATGTCTCATTCCATGTGTGGAAAATAGCTCAGAAGCAGATGTTAATGATTGGCTAAAAGGAGTTACTGAGCATTTGGGCGTGCCAAAGACCATAGTGTGAAGGAAGTAGCTGAATCTGCAGGTGTATGGAAGCGTACGGTCATACGGGTCTACCAGCGGTGGCTAAAATCCCAGTCTACAGGAAACTCTCCTTGGAGTTGCGCTAGGGAAGGCGTACACCAAATCTGAACCAACTGACCAATTCTTTAATGCAAGAGTATCTGAACACTGATGTGAACCTACAACCAGAAACTTGTCTGGTACATGCCCAATCCAATCACAGGCTCATCATTCAAGCTCATGAAGGTACTACATGCTATTACAGAACACAGTATCATTAGACCAGGGGTGCACAAACTTTTGCATTCAACTGTTTGTGCTTTAGAATATTCATAAACTGAAGAACACTGACATTATGGGGGAGTCATGGGCTGGAGGTTAGGGTACCAGCCTTGTGAACAACTGAGGTGCCCTTAAGCAAGGCACCTAACCCCTGCTCCCCGGGCGCCGTGGATAGGGCTGCCCACTGCTCCGGGTAAGTGTGCTCACTGCCCCCTAGTGTGTTCACTAGTGAGTGTGTTTGTGGGTGTTTTACTTCACGGATGGGTTAAATGCGCAGACTAAATTTCCCCACTGTAGGATCAACAAGGGATTAAAATTATATTATTAAAATTAAATTATGCGAAGCCTTTGTTTTACATGCGGATGCTTCATAGCACAGATAAGACTATACTCACATCAGGTTGACTTGGCCAATTCAGACAGCATTTTAACCCCATTAAAAAGCCTTTTAAAACTTGGCTCATGTAGCTACTGTAGCTTCCAACGACAACAGGACATCAGTGATGGAAAAGTACAGATTAACAAATGAGCTAGCCGTCCATGCTAAGCCAGCAGTTTTTTGAACTGTTTTTACTGAGTAGCTTCTTGGTTTCCAAACAACATTGGCTGTTGAGAGTGAAACCCAGACGCAAAGTGCTGAGTAGTGATATTATATTCCCTGGAAGTACTAGTTAAAGTATTCCCATCACTGGACTGAAGTAATTAGCTATTGGTCATGGATGACCTTACCTACCCCAGCAACGATCATAGCAAATGAGGAAACGTTAAGCTTATGATATCCAAAATTACATAGCAAAGCCTGATTCCAGTCCCGGGGATGTGACCACGCTTCACGCTGAAGTTAACTAATGGGCTGAGCTGGGTGTGTAACATGAAACTGTGCCATGTCTAGACTGGATCCAAATAACAGACCAAGCAAGCTAAAGTGACCAGAATATAGCAGAGATGATAAACTAAAGGCTCACATAACATAAAGTGTGACATGATACCTAAATCCCTGGCTCGACAAGCTTTCCCATGGTCTTCTTGAGGTTTCCAGTGGATTCCCAAAAGCAAATCATGTTCCGTTGCTTTGGTCTTTATGACACACCAGTTCAAAAGCACGATATCTTTTGAGAACCCGGCCACGATTTATCAAGACTACGTCTGACGTGTCTAAGCGGTGTCTGCCAACGGAGATTGAAGAAGATGGATTGCTCTTTCTTTGGAAAATTGGATAATTGGAGGTTTTAAGTGACTGCTCTGCCAATGGGCGACCATTCTCGGGAAGGGGGGGGTGTTTACTTAAAGTGTCAAAGCGAACTGCGTATAAACCAAGGACTAGACAGAATACTGTGTGGACGGTGAGGATAACTACTGAAGATAAAGGTTTCAGTGTATTTGCTATATATATGCCACAAACCATACTAAAATAAATATACTATGATTATTACAGACCACTACAGAGGGCCCTGCCAGTAGGACTTCTAATATCACCATAGCTACTTCACAATCATGTGCGCTTCCCTAAAAGGAAGTCTGATCTTCTAAATCAGGGCTAGATTGATGGATGGAGCTCCTGGGAGGCTGGAGTCCTGCTCCAAAACACCTGATTTATCGCATCTGTAAATTGGCAGTTAAACTGAACACACTGTTATACCTCTATTGAACAAAAGGTTTGGATCATACCTGTCATTGATCAATAGAAATATGTATAGGGTATATGCACAGGATAATAATCTCATCATAGAAACTACATGGAGTCATGGAGTTTGACCTACCGGCTCGCCCCCCAGAAAAAACAGCAGCCTGCTCTTCTCAGTACGCTCAAATACTTCAGGAAAACTGTGACATAGTCTAGACTTCGGATCTCCTTCTGTCCACTGTCAGGCACAGGGAGGGATTTCAGCACAGTGGGTTTCCTATGATGATCAAAGCAGAAGAGCCGAATGACCTCTCACAGTATTGTAGCTTCGGCAAGCAGTGAGAAGACTCAGGAAGCATAGCACTCCTAACATGTGCTCCTGTAGTGAACGCAGCACCAGGGGAGAACCGCTGTGCATGCTGGCTGAGAGAGCAGTCAGGTCACTTCAGGCCATACAACTCAAACCCCACTCCAACCTTCCCATTACCCAGCACAGTATAGAACATGCAGCACAGGTACCTGAATCATATTTTTTAAACTTGTAAAAAAATAGTTTTGCACCAATACTGATACTGTATTATTACCAGCATCGGTACTGGTATTTGAGTAGAGGGGAATGCCCGCCATCGACACCACAAGCTGACGAAAATTTCAATAGAAGCTAACAGCACATTAGCAATGTGGGACGGCAAGCAGCAGTAAAATACTCACCACCGGGAGTCACTTAGCTGAATGACTCAGTCGCTTCCTTCAGTAGTCACTGATCTTCTGCTGTGTAGCTCTTACAGTTTGAGTTACGATTGGCCCTGAAGGTATAGCCTTCGGCCTTGATTTAGGCTTCAGCTAGCAGAGCAGTCAGCTAGCCATGCTAATGTCTCCACCTGTATCACCTGCAGTGTGCCTCCGCCGGTCAGCTGCATCGCTCGGTGGGGTCTCACAGCTTCAACCATGCTGGAAAAAACACTGAAAGTTGCTCCTATTGACAGCATGAATGATGGTGATGTTTACTAAACTCCTCAGAGATGTAGCGCTGGACAACACACAGCTCTGTTATTAGTGAGCCAGAGAAATAGCTGCCTGCTTACATGTACACACCACAGGTTTATCTACAAACTGCTCAGTTTTTACATGTAGCCTTGTTAAAAATGGTATGTATATGTGTGTGAGAGAGAGAGAGAGAGACAGAGAGACAGAGAGACAGAGAGAGAGAGAGAGACAGAGAAAGACAGAGAGAGAGAGAGAGAGAGAGAGACAGAGGGAGAGAGGGAGAGGGAGGGGGAGAAAGAGAGATATCCCATGTAATACACCTCCATGAGGACGAATAACAGCTGGGACTGGGCATAACCTGGACAAATTTCTGGATGTAGCCACATCAATATTCAGACACTCTTCTATCAGAGAGTTGTGCAGTTGGTCCAGATTTGGTGGAGGCCTTCCCTGGTCTAATCCCGAGGAGAATTCCCTGTAGACTGGGATTTTAGCCACTGCTGGTAGACCCGTATGACCGCACACTTCCATACACCTGCAGATTCAGCTACTTCCTTCACACTATGGTCTTTGGCCACGCCCACATGCAGTCACTCCTTTTAGCCAATCATTAACATCTGCTCTGGAGCCATTTTCCACACATGGAGCGAGATATTCAATACACTGTACCACCTTCCCAATCTATGGATCCCATCACTCACACCCCACATGTATTTTAGCCACATCATCCTCAGGCAGCGCCATCTGCAGGAGCCTGAAGTTACTACCACCTTAAACAAGCAGGGTGACTAATCTGGTAAGCTCATATAGATACATACAAATATAGGCTTCAAATATAGGCTTCATATATAGGCCACATAGATAGATAGATAGATAGATAGATAGACAGATAGACAGATAGATAGATAGATAGATAGATAGATAGATAGATAGATAGATCTTCTATTTCCTTCAAGAGGACAGTAATGGGAGGGATCATTAGAGGAACAAGCTGTAACAAGGGAAAAAGCTAATTCCCTGATACCTGATAGGAGCTAGGCTTGGCCTTTAGGTCCTTTGCTATTCACTTATGATGTGTCAGGTCACGCTATGTCTACAACATTACATCTCACCTGGCCACCGAACAGCCCAACCAACAGCTGGATTTATGGATGTCTTAGTGTCTCTATGGATGGCTGTAGTGTATACATGGTGAATGTTGTCGTGCTGTCAGAGAGAGTTGTGATTGAATGCATGGTAAAGGTGACAGGAAGATGGGCCTGAGTCTGTAAACACTAGCTACTAGAATTACACCCACAGTGCCGCAGAAAGGTCCGGGAAGTGATGTCAGACCCACAGCTGTCATGCATGAGCAGAGAAGGTAGTGGAGCATACGGCTGGTAAAATTCCAGAAATAAACATCCATTGTGAAACATCTACGGGAGTTTCGTGGTGAACCTACACACATGAACATGGAGCCATATAAGGACAGGTCTAGTAGAAGCAAATAATAAACCCCCTCTAATAACCCCTCCACCCGCCCGTCTGATAATGTGATCTAATGAGCTGAAGGAAACATCTGGGAACAAACAAGGCAGCTTGACAAACAAGCTTGTGAACAACATGCAAAGCTTCACGCAGTTAATTACTGGACCTGGTTTATGGTGGGTTGTTTATGTGGATGTTTTGGGGTTATATTACACCCATCAGCCATACGATTCAAACCATGTCTGTGTTTCTACACTCATTGTCCATTTTATCAGCTCTCCTTTCCGTATACGAGCACTTTGTAGTTCTAAAGGTACAGGCTGTTGTCCATCTGTTTCTCTGTATCCTTCGTTTCCCTGTTTTTCAAAGGTCAGGACCCCCATAGGACCACCACAGAGCGGGTATTATGTGGGTGGTGGATCATTCTCAGCACTGCAGTGACACTGATGTGCTGGTGTAAGTGGATCAGACACAGCGTCCTGTGGGCATCATCCTGTGGGCAGCGTCCTGTGCCCACTGATGAAGGACTAGAGGATGACCAACACTGCACTGTGCAGCAGCAGATGAGCTATCGTCTCAGACTGTCCATCTACAAGGTGGACCAGCAAGGTAGGAGTGTCTGATAGAGTGGACAGTGAGTGGACACGGTGTTTAAACACTCCAGCAGCACTGCTGTGTCTGATCTAATTAAGAAATATTTAAAAATGTATCTTTTTAAGCAAATTATTAATATAAATACTCTGAAATACTCACTTTTATACTCCATAACTTAATGTTATTATAAAAATTCTTTTTGAATTATACGTTATTGTAATTCTATCTTTAATATTGAATATTGAATATAATTTTTCAGTGTTTTTTCTGCTTTTTTATGTCTTTTTGTTATTCAGTCGTAATTAATCTTCAATTGTAAAGCACTTTGAGATGTGTTTATTATTATTATTATTATTACTATTATTATTATCGTTATTATTATTATTATCATTATCATTATTATTATTATTATTGTTGTTATTATTATTGCTGCTGCTGTTGTTGCTGCTATGGTGTGTTTTGCTAGGGTTTTGCTGAGCGGTTTATCTGCTATTCCAGGTGGTTGCTAAGGTCTCGCCGTTTGATTTCTATGGTATTGGATGCAGTTGTTTGGTAGTGGATTTCTATGGCACTGCATCCCATAATACTGTTGGTGGAAGTTAAGGTATTACAAGTGGTTATTACTATATGACTGCTGTCAAATTCCTGGTGCATGGTCCTTGGGGTGTTGTAAGTGTTCCCCGTGATATCCCAAAAGGCTTCGATGGGTTGTTGCTTTGGCACTCTGGTGGAGGCTTAAGGATTGCTGGGTAAATGCTAGTGCATTGCTATGTGAGGTGGGTGTTTGTGTGGGGGGATGCTACAAATGAATAATTGCTCCTAAAGGCACAAGCATAGGTCTTGGAAATAGGTTCATGTCACAAAGTTTGGGGGTTCTAGTTTAGAAACTGTGGGTCGTGAAAAGTTTAGAATGACCAGCGTCCAATAATAACAAGCAGAAAAAAGGTCAGCTGGTCATTTCAGGTCAACTTAATAAGCGAGAAAAAATGAGCTTCTGTAGAGATCCTCCAGCTTAAAATGCTGGGAACCAACTGTGACCTCAGTGACTAATGGGTGGTAGCTGTCGGCCTGTTGTTGCTGTGCTCAAAAGAGCGTGCTTTCACTCCTAGGTGTCCCCAAGCACTGCAGCGTGTTGCCAGAGACAGCTGGCCGGCTGCGTCCCTTCCTGCAGATCCCATCATCTTTTCACTGTGGGCCAGAGTGAATGAGTTCTCTCAGAGGTCAAAGGTAGCGCTCCTCTTCCCAAGAGTCCACCCTGCCAGAACAACATTGCCTCGAAACAGGAAGCCAGGGCATTGTCCATATGTTGTCTTCACTCAAAGGGGTGCGGCGAGTTTTGCAGCAGACCCGCGAGGCTGCTGGCAAAACCAGGAACTCTGGAGAACATCTAAATAGGCTCTCAGAGAGGCTGAAACAAGATACAATATCTGAGTCGTTGGATTGTTAGGATTGAGAACTGTGAAAGCTGCAGTTACTGTTGAGCTCCACCCAGGGCCCCTACATTTGGTTGACCAGCAAAGCCACCGGAACCAAAAACAGCCGTAAATGGGAGTTTCGGCAGCTAGTCATGCAGGAATGAGCATCTGCACCCACTCTCTCCCAAAGAAATGAAGCATCTGTAGTTCATTGCTACGGACCACAATGTAGCTGTGGCACTCACGCAGTCACGTGACACAACAGCCGGGGCCTTACTACTGACAAAGAGTGGGTACAGCCATAGAACAACTGAAACCAGCTGTTGACATGTAATGCACATGCTGACTAATAGGCCCTGTATCAGCATCAGGTGTTGGTTAAAAGTGATAGAGGTGCTGATAGTAAGCAATGTTGATTCCCAAATACAGTGCTACTGCAAGTAGTAAGTAGTAGTAAGTAGCGTGTTGGTGTACAGTAACTCAGTAAGTGTAATGTGTTAGTGTACTGTAAGTAGTGTGTTGGTGTACAGTAACTCAGTAAGTGTGATGTGTTAGTGTGCTGTAAGTAGCGTGTCGGTGTACAGTAACTCAGTAAGTGTGATGCGTTAGTGTGCTGTAAGTAGTGTGTTGGTGTACAGTAACTCAGTAAGTGTGATGTGTTAGTGTGCTGTAAGTAGTGTGTTGGTGTACAGTAACTCAGTAAGTGTAATGTGTTAGTGTACTGTAAGTAGTGTGTTGGTGTACAGTAACTCAGTAAGTGTAGTGTGTTAGTGTGCTGTAAGTAGTGTGTTGGTGTACAGTAACTCAGTAAGTGTAATGTGTTAGTGTGCTGTAAGTAGCGTGTTGGTGTACAGTAACTCAGTAAGTGTGATGCGTTAGTGTGCTGTAAGTAGCGTGTTGGTGTACAGTAACTCAGTAAGTGTGATGTGTTAGTGTGCTGTAAGTAGTGTGTTGGTGTACAGTAACTCAGTAAGTGTGATGTGTTAGTGTGCTGTAAGTAGTGTGTTGGGTTACAGTAACTCAGTAAGTGTAATGTGTTAGTGTACTGTAAGTAGTGTGTTGGTGTACAGTAACTCAGTAAGTGTAATGTGTTAGTGTACTGTAAGTAGTGTGTTGGTGTACAGTAACTCAGTAAGTGTAATGTGTTAGTGTGCTGTAAGTAGCGTGTTGGTGTACAGTAACTCAGTAAGTGTAATGTGTTAGTGTGCTGTAAGTAGTGTGTTGGTGTACAGTAACTCAGTAAGTGTAGTGTGTTAGTGTGCTGTAAGTAGTGTGCTGGTGTACAGTAACTCAGTAAGTGTAATGTGTTAGTGTGCTGTAAGTAGTGTGTTGGTGTACAGTAACTCAGTAAGTGTAATGCGTTAGTGTGCTGTAAGTAGTGTGTTGGTGTACAGTAACTCAGTAAGTGTAATGTGTTAGTGTGCTGTAAGTAGCGTGTTGGTGTACAGTAACTCAGTAAGTGTAATGTGTTAGTGTGCTGTAAGTAGCGTGTTGGTGTACAGTAACTCAGTAAGTGTAATGTGTTAGTGTACTGTAAGTAGTGTGTTGGTGTACAGTAACTCAGTAAGTGTAATGTGTTAGTGTGCTGTAAGTAGTGTGTTGGTGTACAGTAACTCAGTAAGTGTAATGTGTTAGTGTGCTGTAAGTAGCGTGTTGTGTACAGTAACTCAGTAAGTGTAATGTGTTAGTGTACTGTAAGTAGCGTGTTGGTGTACAGTAACTCAGTAAGTGTAATGTGTTAGTGTACTGTAAGTATTGTGTTGGTGTACAGTAACTCAGTAAGTGTAATGTGTTAGTGTGCTGTAAGTAGCGTGTTGGTGTACAGTAACTCAGTAAGTGTAATGTGTTAGTGTGCTGTAAGTAGCGTGTTGGTGTACAGTAACTCAGTAAGTGTAATGTGTTAGTGTGCTGTAAGTAGTGTGTTGGTGTACAGTAACTCAGTAAGTGTAATGTGTTAGTGTGCTGTAAGTAGCGTGTTGGGTGTACAGTAACTCAGTAAGTGTAATGTGTTAGTGTGCTGTAAGTAGCGTGTTGGTGTACAGTAACTCAGTAAGTGTAATGTGTTAGTGTGCTGTAAGTAGCGTGTTGGTGTACAGTAACTCAGTAAGTGTAATGTGTTAGTGTGCTGTAAGTAGCGTGTTGGTGTACAGTAACTCAGTAAGTGTAATGTGTTAGTGTGCTGTAAGTAGCGTGTCGGTGTACAGTAACTCAGTAAGTATAATGTGTTAGTGTGCTGTAAGTAGTGTGTTGGTGTACAGTAACTCAGTAAGTGTAATGTGTTAGTGTGCTGTAAGTAGCGTGTCGGTGTACAGTAACTCAGTAAGTGTAATGCGTTAGTGTACTGTAAGTAGCGTGTCGGTGTACAGTAACTCAGTAAGTGTAATGTGTTAGTGTGCTGTAAGTAGCGTGTTGGTGTACAGTAACTCAGTAAGTGTAATGCGTTAGTGTGCTGTAAGTAGTGTGTTGGTGTACGGTAACTCAGTAAGTATAATGTGTTAGTGTGCTGTAAGTAGCGTGTTGGTGTACAGTAACTCAGTAAGTGTAGCGTGTTAGTGTACAGTAACTCAGTAAGTGTAATGTGTTAGTGTACAGTAACTCAGTAAGTGTAGCGTGTTAGTGTACAGTAACTCAGTAAGTGTAGCGTGTTAGTGTACAGTAACTCAGTAAGTGTAATGTGTTAGTGTGCTGTAAGTAGCGTGTTGGTGTACAGTAGCTCAGTAAGTGTAATGCATCAGAGTATGTATATATGGAGAGAGAGAGAGAGAGAGAGAGAGAGAGAGAGAGAGAGAGAGAGAGAGAGAGAGAGAGATGAGCTTCATCCCACGGAGCAAGCACCGTTATCGTGTCGTTAGCGGAGAGGCTGGGGAATTGTCATTGTGCTGCAGCAACAGGTGTGAGGCAGGTGCCTGAGTTTACAGCCCGCTGCTCAAATATGCATGAGCTCCATCATTGCCTAACTGCTGTCTGCTGCCACAGTTTTAACAGCATGAAAACAGAGCAGAGGGCGGGGGTAGCTGGGTGTTTAGTGTTATACAATCCTCCACTCGACAAGCAGGGGAAAGGGAAACCTTTCAGTTCAACCTTGTAATGGGCTTTCATAGTCCATGAGCTTAACTGATGAATAATTGATACACAATGCAGCTGTACAGCTCTCAGCCCCTTCTCTGGACACTGGTCGGGCACTCGTACCGCAGGATGGTGCGGGGGTGGTGCTTCAACAACAATCCTACACATTTCTGAAAAGCATTTTTCCTGTTACCTCTTAGTCATAAACATAAACTCATAAGTTTCATTACCTTCTGTGATGACATCTGTTCAGCTTTGCCACACCAGGAATTCAGGAACTCCAGGGTTTGGACCGCTCTGTCGCCGTCTATTTAAAGGGCAAACTCCCTACTTCAAAATCTCCACACGAGTCGACCGCCATTCAGAGTAATTCTGATCAGCATTTGATGTAGAACCATTTGTACCAGAGAAACTTACTGACTCAGACTTCTTTACAGAGGTGGTGATAGGAACCAGATGTCTCCAACACAAATATAGCCATTTTATTTACTATCCAAACCACCAGTGAACCTCCACGTGTCTTCTGAGTCTTTATATGGAATTTTAATGGCAAAATAGCGGCAAAACTGGGGGGAAAAGAAAAGTTTTATTTGGGGACTATTTTGTCTCACAACGCCTTGCATGTACCCTACCACCATAAAGGGTTTCTGAAAGGGAGGCTTAAGGCCATATGTGTATTTTAAAGCTGATGCAAAACAATGTTTCACACATCCAAAACCAACTTTCATAACTTTTTCATTTAAACCTTTCTAGAAGTCTGGCTCCGGCCACCACCACCACCAAAGTGTGCAACACATGGGGTCCCTGGGGGGTTATTAACTACTGGGATCTCTTGGAAGCTGCAAAATGTAAATTCTGGTGGGTCCCTGAAAATAAAGCTATAATGACGTAATGCTGTTATTGTTTAGCTGCTTCACTGACAATCCCTGAGCTTCTGACGTTCTTGACTAACTACAACCGCAGTGCTGGTCTGCCTCAGGGTGGCGCCGTAGCAAACTGGCCCTTCATAGCGGAGCAACTGTAACTATGCCTGATATACCATTGAAAAACTTTACAGTATGCCATAGCACACATACGAGCCCAAACATGCTGTCAGTTTCCAGAGACTCTGATGGAAAGACTGAATCATTACTCATTTCTCACTGAAGACAGAAGACATGACGTGCTGAAGACCTACCAATCTATAACAGAGCATTTCCAGGAGTTGCTGAACAGCAATGAACAGCATTACGGTAAGTGAGCAGCCATCCGACACTGGATTAGCAAACCAACATGGGACTCCTTAAATACACTCATCAGCAAAAACACATTTTGATATATAATGGTGACTGCCCCAGCACCAAGTCAACGTCCCCAAAGACTGCAGTGATGTCAAGCCAGACTGTTATGGAGTGACTCAGAAGGGCAGTGGGTCATCTTCAGTGACGAGTCCCGTTTTTGTCTCGGTGGAGACGACCAACGAATCCGTGTGTGGAGGCACTGTGGTCAGCACCAAGATGAACGATTTGTCACACGTCCAGAAGACCTGTTATCCCTCCACCTCCACCCCTACCGCACCATCTGCAGGAACTGTGTGAGGATATTCAAGCTGCATGAGATGGATTATCACAGGAAACCATTAGGAACCTCTACAACTCCATACCGAGGCGTATGCATGTTGCATTGGCACACATGGTGGCCTGATGCCATACTGAGAGACACTTCTATTTTAGAGTCACTGAAATCTACTAAATACTTCTCTCTCCTTCTGGGCAGATCTGGTGATGCAGTGCGGAGTCTGAAAGTCTAGACAAAATGAGTCAATACTGAATTAAAGTTAGAGATGTAAGGAAAAGGAAACCTGCAGTCCTGGATCAGATAGGCGCTTGCTCTCCATCTAGTGGAATTCCAGTAGAAACACATTTCATCAAAACATGAGATATACTGAAAATACAAACCCACAGCATGTTTGAAACCACCACTGAGAAACAGAGCCTGCACACTCCCAGGGGTTGTAAGCATGTGCAAGCGTATTTAGTTCCCCCAGAGGCAGGCTTTCAAAACTAAACCATAGCTGATCATCTCAAATTACACAACATAGGGTGGGTACGGACGTCGCCATTGACTTGGCCGACGACAAACACCACCTGCTGAATGAGAAGCCGAAGCCTTTAGAATGGGTGTAGACAACAAGTGTAGCTTTCCTGAGGAGCACTCTAGTGTGGCCATTACAGAGCACGCACGGCTATCAGGTGATGGACTTTTGTTACGCTTGTATTCTTCTGGCCCGCCACGTGGCGTCTGTTCCATGGCACTTTAGAGCGGCATCATGCTTCGTAACTGGCAAGGGAGCAGAATGTGAGTTAACCGAAACTGTTTAACGAAATACAAAATACCAAAAGGTGCAATTTTGTGCTTTATTTTACAAAGTTTTTTTTTAAGTATGAGTAAAAAAAACATTGAACGTCAAGTATAGCTTAACAGCTGATCAGGACAAGCTACTGAGAACACCATCACTGGTTGATTTCATGTGTAGCCCTGCAGTCAATAAAAAAAAATAAAATGGGAATCATTATCAAAATTGTCACACACAAACAGTACAGCTGATGCACAACAGTTACGACATTATTTGGATTTTTTGGGTGTTTTCTGGGGCCCTTTTTTCTTGGGTGTGGAGGAATCTTTGTTGCAGCAATCACAAACCCAGCAGCCTGTAAGAAAACAACAACAACAACAACAACAACGCATAATTAGCTTCAGGCAACAAGCAAAGCAACAAAGACACCACATGAGGACATTCATTCAACAGGAAAGCACCCTATAGAGAAAATATGAGTCGGCAGAAGACCCCACTGCGTAGACCCGAAAAATTAATTACTTTATATTATCAAAAGCAGTTTAATATCATTTTAATATCATTTTAATATAATTTTAAGAGTGACTGTGCAACTTAAGCAATTTCCAGACAGTGGATAGGATGTTGCCGGATGGTTCCTATAGTATTTTAGGTGGTTGATATATTATTCCTGGTGGTTTGACAATTGGTGTAGTGTTGCGACATGATTGTTATGGTATCCCAGCTGGTTGCTAGGTGCTCTGAAATGTACAATCAGTAATTACAGCCGGTCATTAACAAATCGCTGTAAAGGAACAGTGTGGCTGCAAAATGCAGACTTCAGAACCTTCCTCAAACCTCTCTTCCCTTTGCTAGAACCTGCCATTGCCTCAGCATCTCTACGTCTTCCTGTCAGTGCTACAGCACCACGTAAAAATGTGAAACGTGAAAGCCGTTCTCTACAGTCAGTGTTTGGACTGGTCATTCTGGGCTACCGTTGAAACATTGTGGATCTACATCGTGGACTCTGCTTCCCTTTAGATATAAAGGGCTCATTATAAGCTAACAAAAACACAAGGACTTGTAGTTACAAGTGATTCTAGACTAACAACATGTCATGTTTACTATATTACATTTCTACTAATAGACCCCTCTAAATCTTCCACACTGCTCCTTTAAGCTGCCTGTAGGTTAGCTGGAAGGCAACCAAACTTCCCCACGCTGATATTCTATTCTTCTCAGCCAACAATAGCAGTCTTACAGCATAATTTAGAGACAAAAGGTACAATTTATACCGCAGTCACAAAATTGACCAAAAAAATCACAATTAAATATCTTACAGCTTTACCAGTGCCTGACTAGATGGGGCTTACCCAGTGGAATTGAGTCCATGCCTACGCAGAACGTGTGGAAGCCACGATCACACTTGTCACAGAACATCATCTCCTCCTCGTGATGGGGCTGCTCACAAACAGTGCAGGTCTTGCACTCCATACACTGCCACGGGTAGGTCTTTATCAGCGCCACCAGCTCTGCACTCATGTCCAAGCAGGACGGGTGACCTGAACACACAGATGCGCCTTTCTCAACAACGTGCACTCTGAGCAGCATAAACCAGGACCAGAGTTAAAAGTAAGAATGACCACTCTCAAACTGTGACAGGGTCTGTAAGTGGATTGCTAGCTAATAGGGAGATGTGCACTTGTGTAATTAGAGGAGGAAGGTGCAAAAATGTTTATGCGTGTTACAAGAGTAGTTTTCAGTACAACAGCAAAGATACTAGGCGAGTTAGTGACATGGCCAAGCACTTCATAAGACATCATCATTTGAATTAATGTAAATATATATGTCTCACTATAAAAACATCTCCCGGAAGTAACCATTACAACCGATACAAAAATCTAAGAGCTCACGAAAGCCATGGAAATGGCCACAGATGCTCAGTAAACAGTGCATTCACTGGTCGGAAAATGTGCTCTAGCACCACCTTCAGGAGAACTCCTCCAAAGCACCGAGTTTACAATGTAGATGTAATGTAAAGTCGCCCTCTGCTGGACAAATTTAGATATCGACGCAATAGTTGGAGACATTTACTTACCGCTGTTTTGACATTGGGAGCAGTGGATGAGTGCCTCTGGTTTGCCCTTCTTGTTGGACTCCTTACCCTTCTGGCATATGCCACATATAGCATTGGGAATGACCTTAGGCTGCAAGGGCAAAGCAATGCTATAAAAGCCATGGCAACCAAAGGTCCTACAATACCCATTAGCCTCTGTGCTCACAGTCTCAAGTTCAGTATAGAAGTCTAAATGAAGGTAACAACATCAGGCTATAGGTCAGAGGTTTACAGCACATTTCTGTCAAGATTAGCAGAACAGTTTATCGTCACTGTCCAAAGAAAAACATGTATTTCCATTTTAGTACATTTTTACTATTATGTATTCGAACTCAGCAGCTGCTGTTTACACTGTGTAAAGATTTCATGATGAATGGACCAGCAGAAATGGCCCAAAACTGCTTGGGAAAAAAGTCTGGTTTCACTGACTTACATTAAATCTAAAAGTTTTTTTTTTAAAGTTGTTTTTTTTTTAAATATTTATTTATTTATTTATTTTTTATGTTTTAGCCTCTCCTGTAAAGTTGCCATTTTGGAGATACATGCTTTTCTTTGGACGGCGACCATATAATAATTTAATTCCCCACATTGCATAAAGTGTTTCTTCACATAGAAGCACAACTACTCATTATTACTACAGTGTCTTAAAACATGACTAACCCTGACATCAGCTTCTATATACATCAGTAAATAATAACTCCACTGATCCTTCCAATAAACGCTGCTTAAAACACAATCCATTTATAAAACCGTGCCATGTGACTTTCCAAGTGTCCCCAAATGGGTTCCTGCAGTCACGCAATGCCTGCTACACAAATAGTCAAAGTAAAACAAAATTCCACGCTTTAGGAGCACATGGCATAAAACACGACCTGAAAACAGGCAGGATACTTTCATTCAGTTTCATTTAAAAAATAAAATAGATCTACAATCTAATTTCTTTAAAACCTTTTTTATTCAAATTATTAGCTGAGATATCTACTCTAAATACTAACATGTCAAAAAGCCCTACTATAAAACCGCTGTAGAGAGAAGTAATAACATTTAAGAAACAAACAGCAAACAGAAAAACGGTGGCAATCTGCGGGTCAGACAAATCGTAGATGTTAGTAAAGCGCACAGTGAGGTAAACGAGATGGTGTAAGCCTTCATTTTGCCACAATAAGACTTCTAACTGAATTACTGCCATTACAACTGTATTTTAAAACTGGGGAACAATAAATAGGCAAAGAACATGGTAGTTACACTATAACAACACATGTAACAAGACACAAGCAACAGTCGAAGGGATGAAAAGTAACTCAACACCCTGTACAGGAAAAGGATCAACAGAAGCTGTACCTACGGCGGTTTACACCAAAAACGATGGTGTTTCAATGCAATATAACAACTTAACATGTGAAATGATTAAGAACCAAACTTAAATATTAATTAGCTAATCTATAGACTTTAAAAGAGCATGCCACAAAATCTAAAGATGTCAAAATTACAATCTCCGTATGGCAAACTGCAGAGCTGGTGCAGTTATAATAAATCTATGGCAATTTTGGATTGACGCTATTTAAAAATTGGGATATTTGGGACATACCTTAGGCTAGGTACTAAATAGGTGCACGTAAAATGTTCTGGGTTTCCAAAACTAACAGTATCAACTATTCAGCTAGGTTTTCATTCAGAGGTAGATATAGTAAAATAAAAAGGTGATGGACTTAATATGGGACACTCCTATACAGTGCAAAAAGGATCCATCTAGTTCTAAAACAAGAACGACTTCTTCATAAAACAACACTGGGAAAACGACACAAGTTTGCTCAGTTCAATCACAGTCTCCTGTAAGAGAGTCCTGTATTGATATACCTACTTACTAAATTCTAGTCATTATTGCGAAGATATGCAAAGTACATTTGTTATGGTAGCAGGTGTTTTTTTTTCTGTCAGAAGAAATAAAAATAGTGTTGTAGCTTACCTTTTAAAAATAGTGTTCTCTTAGATTATGTTAGTGAAGGTATATCTTTTGTTGATCCATCAAAGTGCATTGACAAGTAGAATAACACAAAAGAACTTATCTATGGGCAACCAAAACATCCGTCCAGCATTAAGTGCTCAACTGCCCGAAACCTTAAAAAGTCATTGGCATTCTGCTTGACAAGTGATTCATAACAAGAGTTCCTGCTATTTAGTTTTACAATTGCATGCTAGAACAGGTTATTGGTCTAAAGGTAAATTCTACCCAAAAATAACTGTGCATCATTCTTAGCCGTATGCAACCAATATTCTTACTGCCACACACTTTTTAACACAGAGGTTTTGTTCCTGGATTGGTCCAACATGTGATCCAACGATTCAGAAATCAGAGTAATACACTCTCTAAAATAAAATCTTGTTGCTTAATTCAAGCTAAACCTCAAAGATCTTGTCTCTTAAACATATCAGTGACCAACAACTATGGTAATATTGCGAATTTTAATTTTTGAGTGGAATTTCATTTAAGGAGCCAAGAACCTGCTCAAACCGGCTAGTTGCACAAGATGGTGCGGTCATATTCAACGGGATTGGCCAAAGATCAGTGATGAACATCACAGCATTTAGATCATCATCTGCAGCATTGGCGAGTAAAAAGGAAATATGGCTTCAGAACGTAGGCAACGATTTGCATGATGGGTGCCATCTATGATATTCAGCTGTGGGATCATCGCTATCCAGTAAAGTCAATGCTAAATGTAGCTAGCATCATAGTGTTTGAGTGCCTCAGAATACACACAGTCACAGCTACCATAACAGGCCCGTTAAACAGGCTGTGGCATCTTCAGTCTTAATGGCCAACAGCTACTTTAATCATATACACAATCCACTCCATCCGGGATTCTCCTACACAAAGCCAGAAAGCACCATGAAAGAAAACAACCAGCAGTGCCACATCAGTGGCAGCATGCACATACGACTGACGGGCAGATTGTGCCGCATTCGTCAAGTAGGTGGTCCTAGAATTATGCACAGAATACACTCCCATGGCATACATGTTTGTAAATCATATGTCATGAGGTCTTTCTGTATGTAACTTCGGTAGCACACCACTCGAGGCAAGCTGCAGAGCAAAAAGCAACGCAGCATCAGCAGTGAAGGTGCATAGGATATTAAAGTACTCCCAGGCTGAAAGACACATGAATAACTTTCTACTTGTCATGCAGATGAGAGTCCGAATAACGTAATATGCATCACTGATCATGTGATCTTTGGCAGATACTGCTTAAACCTCTGTAGATAGTCAGGGTGGATAACCGGCCGGTGTGCCTGGTTTTATAGTGGCAGTGTTCAGCACCGTCTTGGTGCAACTAGCCAAAACATATTTTACTTTCAATGCTTTCGTAATTTAGATCTATAACCTAGCAGCTAAACATATCTGCACATTTGCTTCTTACTTAACTGACAGCCTGGCAGTCAAGAGGTATTTTTAAAGAAAAGAAAAATCTGAGTAGTGTTCATATGGTAAGGATAAATTAGAAGAAAAAAAAAAGTGTGCAACTCAGCAGTAAAGCCTTAAAGTTATGGCAGTGCCACGCAAAAAAGTTATTGCTCCAAAACTGTGGAAAACATGAACGCTCAGAAGGGCCGAGTGGCAAGTACCACAATCAAAAAGGATAGCCAAGTTCCGCTGATGAGTGCAGTCCCAGCAGAGAGCTGTAACTTCTAGATTTGTGTGCACGTACTGTGTGTGTGTTGGTTGTGGATGAGTAGGATTGAGTCAGATGAAGAGAGGGTTTCTCTGGTGAAAGTGCTGGAAAAAACTGAGAGGTAAAAATAGGGGGAAAGGGGAAGAAAAAATATATCAGGGGCTTTTCTCTTCTACCTTGTACCCAGGGACAGATTTGTGTTGGAGGGGGCGAGGAGTGGCGTCTTTGCTCTGGGTGCCTGCCCGGTCCTTAATCTTGCCTTTGGATTGAACTCCACTGTCCTGGCTGTCTCCATCGGAGGTGTTTCCAGACGAACTATCCTGTACGGAAAATAGAAACAGCTGTCAGCTGAAAATCAAACATTTTTGATCTGCACTGACTGTGTGAAATAACACTGCCAACAGGCAGCCACAAGTTAAAACTCTTACAGAAGAGCCCTTGGTTTTCTTGCCGTCTTCTCCCTTGCCCTCCTCAGCATCATCCGAGTCCCCATCACTGTCCAGGGCGGGCAGCTCAGGGTCCAGTGGGGGCTCATACAGTGCTGTGTTCAGGGGAAGGTAGCGTAGCTCGTTTGGAGAGTAGCTGCAAGCATACACAACCAAAGAAACCACTTACAGCCTGCACTAAAGCAAATCAACTCTACACCTGTTCTCTAACTGTCTTTTAACAGGTGAGTCAACATCACCTGGTCACAAAAGCCTGTAAATCTACCTATCCACAAAAAAGTTTCTGTTAACGCAGACATACAAAAAATTAAGTTTTGAAGTTCTGTTCCTTTTTTTTACCTTTAGTGTGATGTTAGCATTTTTGGCAAATTTCTGAACATTTACTGAACACAACATTTGAATATAATTAATTTTGCAAAATTACTAATTAATGCAGTTCTTAATTTTAGTCATTTTTTCAAAAAAAAGTTAGATTAATAATATTATGACTATTATAGTAATAACAAAATATTTAGGCCTTTAACATTTTCCATCGTCCATCGTTCAAAAGTTTTCCTGAATATAAATAATCACATGTAAAAAAATATGTATTACTTCTTACACATTTCACCAAAAACAACACAAAGAAATGTTGTTCTTTATGAAAACTGACTGAAAGGTTATGTATTTCAATGATGAAATGACAACGACTTTGTCCATTAAACTAGCCTGTTGTAGGAATTTATTAAGATGATTTAAAATAGAATATTATAAAGCGTTTGGTATATATTTCAGTCAAGTCAGTCACTCTTTATTAAGTCCAACCTCCAAGACACCTGATGGTTTAAACCTAAAATTGAAATTCCTAAAAAAGAATTTGAGCACAGCTTTGCCTGGACTGTAATGGAAACAGGATTCATCTGACTGGGTAGGCCCTTGGTGAAGTGGTGGGGAATGACCTGTGCGGTAAACAAGCATACCTTTTGTAGTATTCCTGGAACTGGCCTGGGATAAGAGCAACAGGATATGGCCCTGTCTTAGTTCTTTCTGGTGGCAGGACTTTGTATTTCCCTTGAGGTACCTGAATTATCTGCAGGAAAAATGAAAAATGGTTTCCGGGTGTGCACAAAATTGTAGAATTTTTTCATTAAGTAAAAAAATAAAAAAAAGGCTTACATGCGTTTGAAGATCAAAATAGGCTCTTCGTTCCTCCATGCGCTCCCTGTTGAAATTACTGTTAAACTCAGCTGCCTTTTTAGCAGCCTTCTTGATGTACTCTGGCACTTTGCTGGCTTCAACCTTCTGAGGATTTTGCTGCTGCATATGCTGAAATAAGAAAATACATACCATCATATAATGTGACAAAATTTATGATCGCCTGTCATAAATCCACAATTTTTTTTAAATGGTAATATGATCAAACAGATGGGAAATAAACCTTTATTTACATTAAGCTTCTCCATTCACAAACTAAACCAGTTGTGTACTGGTAGCTTAATCTCTGACCACCGTTCAACTACAATTAGCATATCATCACCCTCCAAAAAAAGCATCTCCAAAATGGCAGCTTTACAGGAGAGGCCTAAAACCACATTACATTTGAATGTAAGTCAATAGAACCAGAATTTGTTCCCAACAATTTTGAGCCATTTCTGTTGGTCCATTCATCATGAGATTCCCACACAGTGTAATCAGCAACCGCTGTGTTCAAATGGTGCACGAAAGTAAAAATCAACACAAAGGAAGATACATATTTTTCATTGGACACTGACAATATTTTGTCATACATCTTTTCTGAACTAATGCTTAAGTTCGGTTACTTAATTGAGATTTCCAAAGGCACAGAGAAAGTCTGCTACTTACAGCACTTAGAGTGCTTACTGAATATTCTTTAGTGATCCTTTGCCGCTCCCTCTCCTGAAGGATGACGGAGTATTCTGCATGTTTAACTGGATATTCCTTAATCATTAAATCAATGACCTCATCACTGCGCAAAGCGGTAAGTCCTGGAGGAGGAAAAACAGGAAGCATTTAAGTGCAGGTACCCGATATTAGACTAGGTCTCTTGAGTCATTTAATAAAACGTTTTATCTTTTATTGTGAACAACATTTACATCTGTAAACAACATGGTTAAAAGGCCTGGATTAGGAATTAGGCAACAGCTGCCATAACGTCTTGGTTAATTAAAGCTCACCTAAAGTACACTGTGTCTCTGTGATGACATTTTGTTCCCGCAGGTAAAGTTTCTCCTTGTGAGACAGATCTCTCCTTTCCAAGTCTAGGAAAGAGCAAAACATCAACATACAACGTGCACATCATCTTATTTTCAAGCTTATCAAGAACAACTAACAAGGTCAGTAATACAGTTATTTAGGTTGCAAGTTTTAAGGCTACGTTTACATTACAAACCTCATTACCGAAATCAGATTTTTTGCTCATATCCGATCTCACTAACGTGATGGTGATGCTGGTCTGTCATTACCGTGAATGAACCAGCATCATGAAACGCCCTGCACATTCACATCCAAACCAGTAACATCAGATGAATTACCCATCAGTATGACGAACAGCTACCTAACCAGCATAACCCGCCTTTTCTCCTTTCCGATAATCGACTCTGATCAGCTTACAGCCGTTCATTATTGGTGCAAGACGAAAACGAAAGAGTTGTGTTGCATTTCCACCATTTACAGGTGCTAATTTCACATTTGGCTCTGCTGTTAAGTTTAATGATGGTGCCTGTACGATGAAATCAACATCATGTGAAATCTGAGCTGAATGTTCACACTTATGTCACATGCCCACAAATTCCATACAGAGATCTAGGACACATGTGAAAGTGATTCAAATATAATTCCAAAAAAAACTCGATTTGACATTTGATAGCTCTGATTAAATCAGAGGCAGTCATTTCAGCCTGGTACTGTAAACAAGACACTCCTGACCAGATAACATTTTGTTGTTTGAACTAAAAATAAATAATCAACCTCTGCAGCAAAACATTTTTCTTCATCTATTATTGCACCGTAATTAACATTTGATTAACGTAAAAGATAAAAAACAGTAATTGTGGCATGTACATAAATTTGGACGCCCCTCCAGTGGTACAGTCTCAGAACTAGCTTTCATTGACTCATTAGGACCAGCTAGGCAAGTCAAGGACATTAGTAACTGTCGGCTATAAAAAATATCATAACATGCTTCCAGCTCACAATTTCCACTATGCGCTCTGCCAATAAGAAAAGGCAGTTTAGGGTAACCGTGGAAGCGCCGGTGGTTGGTGTGGCGCAGTGCATAACACCATTACCCACTAGAGAGCTACCACCCCACGTGGGAGAGTGGGGGTTGATTCCTGGTCTGGGTAACTATGCTGTGCTGCACCCATAGGAGTCCTTGGGCAAGACTCCTAACACTGCACTGGCCTAGCTGTAATATGATTAAACTTGTAAGTCGCTCTGGATAAGCGCGTCAGCTAAATGCCACAATGGAAATGGACGCCATAGCAAAAGCATTCTCAGATGCTAACAGTTCAAAAGACCGAGAGCAAAAGAGAGCAAAAGACCTGCATGATGGCTATGCTTAGTCCAGCACAGCTTGAACAAATATGATCTGCATGAAAGGGTCATGAGAAGGGAACCTTCCTTGTGACCTTGTCAGAAAAGTCAACGGAAGTATGCAAAACAAACATCTAGATAAGCCAAAGCTATTCTGGAAACAAGTGATGTGGACTGGTGAAGTAAAAGTGGAGCTCTTGTGACACGATCACCAAAGGTAGGGTGATTCCATTATGCTAGGGGTTGCATGGCATCCAGTGGTGGGAAAAATATTGTAAACGATACGTCTGCTACCCGGGAACGAGCATTAACAGGCCATGACATTTGGCCAAATGGATTAAAAAAATAAAATAAAAAAGTAATTAAAAAAAAAAAAACCTTTTGCATGTTACTATTACACATTATTATTATTATTTTGAAGTCAATAAAATGTAGTTTGTGTATTAACATATGACGATAATGTTATGTTTTTTAAAAAAATCTTTTTTTTCCAACTTTTGAACTTTTTCAACAGCATGTACTGTGACCAGGGGTACTTCTGCTTACTGTGCCTAGCAGATGGAGTACGCAGATAAATCAACCAAAGAACAATGCAAATTACACAACGCAAGAAGTCTATTTTTAAGTTTGTGAGAAAGGGTAACATGCGAGGTCATCATGGGTGTTGTACCAGGATATTTCCGCTTGAATGAAGTAACTCCTAAATACTCGCTGACTTGTTCTTGTAGCATGTAGTACTCTCCTGTATCATCTGGAGGCCATTTGTACTCTGTCAGATTTTCAGCGGGAAAATAAGTTGCCCTGTAATAAATCACAAACAATCAGGGCTTGCACAGCACAAGTAAACATACACTACAGGCTTGCTATAACGGCATCACGCAACTGACGCAAGGTGTGGGATAAAAGGTCTTACCCGAGTTCATGAGTGGATGTGTCACAGCTCCTGGAACTGTCTCCTGAACCCATCCTTCGTCTCTTTGGTGCTTGGCTGCCATCACTCGAATTCTCTTCAATGTCATCCTGAGGGAGCGCAACCAAAATCAAACAAATATACTTGGCAAAGAGGTTGAAGGAAAAATCTTTTGTGCCTAGACTGAAAACACACACATACAGGTACACTAAAATACACACATACACTCATCATCAAAAGAACAGTTGTACAAATAGTTTAGGAATTAATCAACCAGAATGATATGACATTTGAGACATGCAAATTATTCAAGTTTCACGTTTGGCCAAGCAAGGATTGGCCTTATCGCTGTACCTGACTGACCCAATAGCCACAATTGCGGACAGCACCATTGGCAGACGACTGCAAGACGCCGGACCACATGTATGCAGACTGTTACTGCGACTGACCATAACACCACATCAACGTCATCAAAGATGCTGCCATGCCAGATTCTCATGGAGTGGCATATACTGAGACACACAACATCTAAACGTATGAGTATTAGTCCAAATTCATTGTAATTTATTGTTCCCGGTAACCTTAACAGCTGCAATCGGACACTTCCTTCCATTCTTTTGATATTGAGCGTGTATATATACTGTCTATTAAACACTATTAAATTTAGTGTTTACACTATTACAAGTAGTAAAACTGAATAAGAATAAAAATAAATATATATTTTTAATACAAATTATATAAATGGAAATTTGTTTATTAGGTTATTTAAGTTTATTATGATTTAATAATTCTGAATATGACAACAAATTTTAATATGGTAAATTATTCCAGACTTCTGACAAGCAGTTAACTACAAATAGCGCATACAAATTAAAACTATACAGAGCTAGCAATCGTTTGCATTGGTTTAGCCTACTCACAAATTTATTTTTTATGAAAACGTATCCATTACAATAATACAACAATATAAACAAATAACATATTATAAAATACATGTAGGGATCTCAGCTCCAGTTTCCCGGTTGTTTTGGTTCCTAGACGTTACAGCCAGACTGTTATGGCTGCACTAAGATGAGGGGAAATCGTTTATAATATGTATCTGCTAATGTTAACGACAGCATACTTAGCGTCGATATTTTAAGCCATGTTTAAACTTGTTTTTGACCTAAACCTCACACGCCGTTAAGCAACACAGTTCAATTATTCCACTCTTTTCCAGCCTGTGCCAGTCGGTTAGCTTAGCGTTAGCAGGTACAAAGAGAGCGGCGGCGAAGTGCGCGCGCTCGTCTCGACCTGAGTTAAACACTGTGCTTTTAATTTTTATAAATATTACAATTAAACTATTGGACAAAACCCATTCGTGTTTTCGGACACACCTTTAATGACTGAGTTCCAGGCGTTGCAGGATTGCTGTCACATTGTCTCGGCGATAAAACAGTTGCCATTTTACGTTTAACCACACAATTGCAACAATTACAGTCCGACTAGAAACCGAGGACACATAAATAGTTCCGCCCCTGACCAAAGCGCATGTTTTTTTGGTGGTGCTGGACACATTCAGTGTTCGCATAAAACAATTAATACATTTAGTGTATACGGCCAAAAACAGCATAAGAATCAAACAGCACCACTCATTTATGGGCTTTACCTAATGGTGATAATGTCCATTATATACCAAATATGTTGCTAAAACTAAATGTGATTATCCTGGTAAACCAGAGGACAATATATCTCCCAGTACTGAGGATATAGTGTATTAAACTAAATCAGGTAAAATGATTAAATGTACTGTATTTCCAACTTATCGACTGACATATTTTTATTTAAACGGGCTAAGGTGTTGGATTTAAACTCCACTTGTTTTCATGAGCTCAGACCTAATTCTAACCATATCTGCTCAAGTAAAGCACAGTCATTCAAGAGCTAGGGCTGTGTTGGATTTGTTTTGGTTCTGTTCCTGGAGTATATGTTGTCCTTTCTGTTCTATTGTCTTGTGTATTTATGTTATGTAAATGAATTGTGTGGCATATTAATTGTATGTTCTGCACTCTAAGTAGTCATGCACAATGTGCAGCTGTCACGTGTAATGAAATTTTATTTTGATGTTATGCATTAAAATATTGTTATTTTGAGGTATTTTAAAATAAAAATCACTGTTCTGGACATGGAGCAGAACTCTGCATGTCTTGGTTTATTGTATCAATATTTTAAACCAAGTTTAACACATTAGTTCACCTGAATTCATTAGTTAAAACTCTCAAATGTGCAGGGGGCGGGGAATGATGGTGTGGGGGAGAGTGTCTGTTGCTCCACCTGCTGGTTCAACTGTGTATCTACAAGCATTTGTCAAAATATTTGCAGAGAAATATTTGTGGACATTTACTCATGCTCATCAATGACAGTACTGATTGTATGTGTTTAATTTTAAGCATTTTTCAAAAAATACAACTATATATATACCCAATAGCCACTGTAATTTGTTTAGACACAGGATATTTGTAACTTTAACTTATATATTTACCCAATATGCTATTTCAGCAAATAAGCTTTTATTGTGCATTAAAGTGTATGGAAGTGTGCTCTTTATGGGAATGTGTTAACTTGTTTTCATCACCCAGCTATACTCAGACTTTTGCATATGACTGACTGTCCTACAGTGACCTAAAACAAGTTTGACCATAGTGTATAAAAAAGGAAAATAACAAATAACCCTAGAATATATGTACACACAATCCACCCCTAGGTTTTTTGTTCATAAGTACTGAGTCTATAGGGTTACATTATGATTACTATTTAATACTATCCCCTTAATATATTGAAGTGTAACCTCAACATGAAATTGTCACCTTGGCATAGGAAATTGTGGCCCCGGTATAGAGTCATTTACAGCCTCAGTATAGTAACTCATGGCCTCAATAAATGAACTGGTGGCCTCAGAATAGTAATTTGCCCCGAGATGGTGAGATGGACAGGCGACGTGTCCAGGAGGTTTCCTGTGCTTTAGAGGACGAATGAATAAATGTATATAGTAATTTGTGACCTCAATATAATAACTTGCCTACATATATAAATTCTTAACTACAGTATAATAAAATGTGGTCTCAATATAATAATTTGTGTCCTCGATAATTATTGACCTTAGCATGGCCACTTGTGGTCTCAGTAATAATAATTTGTGGCCTCAATATAGTAATATGTGGCGACGCCCTTATTTTAATAATCACAGTTTCACACTAGGGACTAAGTATATAAGACTTGGTACTTTATTAACAGTAAAAACGCTGTGAAAGTCTGGATTTGGGTTGCAATGTGTTCGCTGGACTGAGGAGGACGCGGCTCTCTGACGGGTCCTCTCCAGTTCTCTCTCTACAGGAAGTTGAACCCCGCTGTTCTGCTCGGGCTCTGCTGAGTGAGAAAGTTGTTCGGGGTCTGTCGGTTGCCTGGTTTGGAAAAAAATGGACAGCCAAGGAAGGAAAGTGGTGGTTTGTGATAACGGCACCGGGGTAGGTGTACATACCTTGTTTCTGCTCTTCTGGAATGATTTAAGCAAGCTGCACAACAACATAAAAGAACAGACGCTGACAGGAAGTTAGCCAGCCTGCTGTCAAAGCGCTGCTAAGCTAAACTGAGCTAAGCTAAGCGACTACTCTGAGGAAGATGTGTCAAGAGCCGAGTGCTAAGAAACAGCGAACATATGTTCTTCCATCTCACAGGCTACGAATTAGGCATGTGCTTCAGCTGTGAAGCTAAGCCATTTCATCCTACTCGTCTTCCTTCGTGCCCGGTTTTTCCATTTTCTCTCATTAACGTTAGCAGGCTAGCTAACTTGGAGCTAGGTTTCGTTAGCGCGAACTTCCTCCACCCAGTTTGTGTTGAGACAGTGGCCGAATAGATCGAAATGAATCAGCAGTATCCAAAGAAACAAGCTTATTAAGTGGGACAATGTCTCAAAGTGAGGATATAATGCTGCTAGCTAGAGCTGTGTTGGTGAAGCTGAGCGAACTTTCCTAGCTAGATAGCTAACAGGCAGTCAGTAAGCTGGCTAATGTGTCAGGTGTACAGTAGAAAACTAGCAGTGTTAGTGTGGTGTTGTAGGGTTTGGTCTGCTGTAGTAGTCCAGCTACATATTCATTTATCCAAAACAAGTAAGTGTCCTACAACCAGGCTATTAAACATGGTTACCACATATTACTGTAAAGCTACTTCCTTAGCTAACTAGCTGCTAGTTTGCTGCTGAGTCTCAGAAGTGAGTAGGTGTGTCAGTTCCATGTCATTGTCCAGACCTTATCTGTAGGTTTCCTTGCACTGTGATTGAATGGAAATGTTTTTGTCTGTTGTAAAGGTGGCGATAAGTTATGCAAAATAGCTGCTGAATATATGAATATGTCCACATACTGATGGGCTATCATCGTTTGTATACATGTGTTAGCACTAAACTTGGAATAGTATGAAATCAGCAGCCCCGACAGCTGAACAGTTTCTTCTCGATAGTTTGAACTCCTTGTTAAAGCACACTTTCCTGCTGTCGAGAGGAAGTGCAGTGGTGTAGCGGAGGCAGTTATCAGCCCCTGCATCAGGAGGAAGTGAGATCTGCCTTAAAAGCCACAGAGCCGTAGACTACACGCGTGTGACCCAACTCGGATGACCATGTAAGGTAGCCCGTTTTGTCACTGAAGCTTGGACTTCAGAATCGACATCATGAGGGCTCATTTACATATCCTGTAGTACAGATAGTGCACTTTTGATACCATTTATTTCTTATCAGATGCTCATGTGTCTCTACACCCTTAGAAGTGGTTCAAAAATGGTTCTACACTGGAGGCAGTTGTTTAATTTACACTTTGGGTCAAGCTTTACTGTGGGCCACTATTCAAAGGCTAGCTTTATGACACATACATAAGCATGATATGATAGCTGACATAACCCTTCATAAATGCTTATAAATTCTTAATCCAATAGGCATCACTAATTGTAAGGGCTGCATGTATCCATTAGCTAAAGTAGTCTCTTGTAGCCTTTATGACAGATGACGTCACAGATAAACATTTATGTGTGGTTAAGGTGTCATGACATGCTTATGTGGCTGTAATGTAGCCTTATGAATAGCACCCTACAGTAGCACCGAGCAGTACCAAACCCTCATGCATAAAAGGTTATCTGGATTGTTAAATTATAGAAAATATGATGTTATATCGTTCTTCAAAGAACCTTTAAAATGGTTCAGGGTCTTTTTGCAACAGGCTTTTTTTGCCATATGTCATAAGATTGACCATAAATCCATATTGGAGACTTGGAATTCAATGTGAAAAGATTTTTGCTGTACTTTTAAAGTAATTGGACTGTTTTTATTAATTAATTTATGATGATCATCTCCTACAATTTAAAGGGCAGCTGGCATGTACCAGGTGCATGGCCCCCAGGCACAAGTGTGAACCATGAGAGGTGGAAATAAAGGTGGTGCCTGAACCATGCTGAGTGCAGCGGGACAAGCTGAAAAGCTTGTGTGGAAGTAGGTCTAGCTTGAAGCTGTGATTTTAGCTACTGTTTGTGACTGTCATGTAAAGACATGGTAGCTGCCACAGCCTCTCCTGCCTCCAAACATGCTTATTCACCCCGGGTTAGCACATGGCATGCAACAGTGGTGCCAAAACCTAGGATGTGGATGCAGGTACGTCTTCACAGCAGACAAAGAAGGCCTCCAGGCCCTCATCCACCTACACCTGGCCAGCTTTCATCAGCTCATAGGGTTTGGGCTCTGCCTTTCTGCAGTCAGCCTCTCACAGGTGCCTGGGGGATGGGTGCCTGGTACATACTCCATACAGTGTATGGGGAAAAAGTATGATCGAAATTCCCCAACATTTCTGTGTAATGGTCTCCAGAAGGTTAGGATACTTCAGTAAAAGCCAGTTAATTTGTCAGTTCACAAAAGCTTAACGTAATTCTTTCCCCCAGTCTAAAGGTATGCTTGTTTATGCTTCATTCGCTCTCTCTCTCTTTCCCCCACAGTTTGTGAAGTGTGGCTATGCAGGTTCTAACTTTCCAGAGCACATCTTCCCTGCCCTGGTGGGCAGGCCTATCATTCGCTCCACAGCTAAAGTTGGCAACATTGAGATTAAGGTGAGTTCCACACAACACGGCAGACCATATACCCCTCACTACTACCCCTGCTACTGTACTGAGTTCTTCCAGTCATCACGAGTATCACCAATTCTGAGAAATGACGCAAGAAGCATTGTGGTCTCAGTTTCCCAAAAGCAATTTAGTATTAAGATCATTTTAAATGGGAGAGAGTGTGTTGAGTGTGATGCTCACACTGTCACTTAGGAGTCGTCTTTGTGCTAAGCTGCTTTCGGGAAACCCAGTTGTGGTTTAGTTGAAATGAAGATTACGGTCTGTTCACACTGACAAAATGTTTTTCGGGCAAAAAAAACAACAATGCATTTATTTTTTTGTAGTAAAGATGGTGTAAAGATGCAGTGCTAATGTTAGCATTAGCAAGCATATGTTGGTGTGTTGTTTGTACTATGACAGCTTCCCTACAATTTAATTTAAAAAGCGCAAAAATGTTAAATAATACAACCTTGCTTACAGTTTCACAGTATGTAGTGATATATGGAATTGTAACCTTGTATCATGTTATGCATTGTATTGAGATGCTCCATTTTGTAACAGTTACCTGACACAAGCAGACTAAAGCCATATTCGACTAGGGTGGGTCTGTAAAATGTATGGCTGATTTGTAAAGGATAAGAAATCTCTGCATAAATGACTAAGATGGGAGTGTCTACTTGATTCACTTGAGCTCACCAACCAAACCAGTCCATCAACCAAAAACATCCAACCAACAGCGTCCTGTGGGCAGTGTCCTGTGACCACTTATGACGTGGAGGATGATGACCATCTTATAACACACCTATGTTAATATTGAAATGTTTGTAAATTAGCAACTACATGTTCATAACATGTACATAGGCTGTAGGCGATGCTACACAATGATTAACCTATAGCTGTCAGAAGTGTGCGTCTCTGTGGAGGCCTTTGGCTTGTCTTCTGGATGTAACTACTGTAACTTGAAAGACCAAGGTAACTCCATAGATTTTTTTATGGCTCGTTTTACAGATAAAGGTAAAAGGCCCTGGAATCTTTAATGATGCAGGAGGCTGCAGTTAGTAATAATGACCGACATGGCGCATTCGGGCAGTACTGAAATCACTGGGAAAGACTCTAAGCCCTTTTTGGAGGGTATTAGCTTTATTTGGGGTGGTGGGGTAATTTAGTATTACAGCAAGGTGTCTGTAAAAGTGATGACCGATTGGAATAAGAAATCTCAGCGAATGAGATGGGAGTGGCTACTCGATATACACACTTGCCCGGAGCGTTGTGTAGCCGTATCTGCAGTGCCCAGGGAGCAGTTGGGACCAGTTGCAAGGCTGATTCTCTAACATCTGGCCCACGACTGCCCAAATCAGACTTATGACTTACCCCACCTACTCCTTAAAACTGATCCCACCCGAATAGGCCTTTGGTAAAAACATATGTTCTGTTAATTCTCAGTGCATTGCTGCTCGCTGACAGGTCGCTGTATAATTATTGTTTCAGGCTTTACAGGGCAGTTTGCAGCAGTGCACGCTCGCCATGTTTTATTGTTATTGGAGATGCTGGAGCGAAATCAATATATAAGTCGCCATTAATAAAAGAAAACTAAATCTGAGTTTTGTTTTGTCTGTAAAAATCAGAACAGGCCAGTGTGAACAGGCTAGATGTAAACAAAGGGTTGTTTGTCCATTCTTTTTTATTTTCCTCTTTATTTTGAGGGTGTACCTGAATGTGTGATCGATCCAGAGTCTGCATTTGGCTGGTTCTGTTTGGCCTTCAGCCAGCAGCTTTGTGCAAATGTGGCTAAATGTTTCAGGATCAGATTTTCTCTTCTACAGTCATTCCTCTCTGTCCCAGCTTCTTCCTGACCCTTCCTCTTTATACTCTCTCTCCTGTGTTCTTCACATGTTGAGGTAGAATAACAAAAAGATGGTAAGTGCAGACCGATGTGTGCGTTTGCACCGATCGCCTGTCGAGGAAAGTGTGATGCTCTATACCCACATATGAAAACTCAATTCCATAGTGTTTTTTTTCTAACGATTTTTTTTCTAATTCGTTTGCTGTTTGTCCTTTATTATGGTTCGTCTCACCCTATAACTCATCTTACCCATGCCATGTTTGCGTTGCTTCTCCCTTTCTGTGGATTTTATTTAGTGACTGTTTTTTGTTTTGCTGGTTTGCCGTGAGTGAGTGTTTTCTAACCGTTTTGGTTTTCTTGGAATTTTTCCAAGTGGTCTCATCCAAAACTCAACCACCTTCTTAAGAACAGTAAGTTTGTTTGCATATTAACGAAAGGAAATCTTCAGTAAAACTGCAGCTGCAGTTTTAAAGTCGCAAGAGTCTTTCACAGAACGTGGCAGTGCTTCAAAGTCTGACCAAACCTCATAGCCCAAGTTCCTCTTCTGTGTTCTGAAATAGGTTTAGCAGAAGTTGATCTCAAGATGGAAGGAGTTATTTAGATGTCCGCATTTTACCCAACCGAAAGTCTGTTTCCTTGTTGGCTTATCTGTGCTGTTAGGAGGGTAATCAGTGAAGGCTTGGCCAGTATAATGTGCTTTAGTGAATTAAAATGATAAGCTCAAACTGTAAAAATGTACCCACTCTAAATTCGCTTTTAACAGTGGAGGTGAAAGCAACAAGGAGCACAATCCAACTTAAATATTAATTGAAATGACGTAATATTAAATAATAAAATAAATTAAATAATATCTGTTTGCCCCATGAGTTCTGTGCCCACACGGCTGTGGATATCCTTACAGAGGTGTCAGTTTTGCTGTAATAGTTTGAGCCAGAGTCTGATCCTCAAAGTCAGGTTGAACAAGTAGATCCACCTTCACAAGCTGGACTGGAATGCTTGCTGGTACTTGGGAAGTAAGGACTGTGTTATGTTATGATGTCACCTTGTAACAGAGAAAAGGGCTGGAATTCCAACAAGGTGTTTCAGGTAGCTGAGTAAAGGGTTTCTGTGGGACAGGGTTACTCCTTCTGGCATGTGCTTTGGGCTTTTCCGGCAGTTTACATGCACAAAAAGCCACAACGCACTAAAGAAAAGCCATAAAACTAGCTTATTTATTTACTATCCAAATATGAACCGTTAATCTACATGTATCCTCTGAGTTTTCATATGTAATATTGATAGTACAATAGTCCATATGCATCTCTCCACCATAAATAGATTTGAAAATGCATAATAACTTCTAGAGGCATTCATCTCTTTGGCCCTTGGTTTCTATCACCACCACTGTGAACCATTCTGTTTTTCACCAAACCAATCTGAGTGACTTTCCTTTATCGTCTTAATATTTTATATATGCAGAATTCTTTGTAAAATCAGTGTAATGCAGTAACTATATGCGTCTGTCAACTAGAGATGTGTTATTAGCACTGTGTTATGACGCAGGGTCAGGATTCATATAGCTTTTGTGTAGGTTGTTCCCCCAGTACAGATGAAGTTACTGTAGCTCAGCTCTGACTGTACTCTACCCAGGAAGCAAGTCAGACAAATGAATTTTAAGCAGGGCGTTATTGAAAACACATGGCGCTGCCCAACTGGTGCTCCCTCAGTTTCAAAGCACTCTCAGTGCTCGTGCGCGCTGACGTTTTAAGATGATAGCATTCGTAGACAGCGTAACATCAGAAGAACCAGTGCTTGTTATTGTACTGTGTCAGCATCCATGTCTGGTAAAGCTTAGTCTTGATTTGTGTGTATAATATTATTGCCTGAATATGGAGTCACATACAACAGTATATAAAACTACCTGGTTAAATTACGAGTTCAGATTTATAATGATCTGTCACTAAATGTCCATCCAGAATAAGAGCACCTGATACCAAGATTAGGGTGAGGCTTCATCTCACATTGGCTGTATCTTTTTTAATTAGTTCTAGTGAAACTGTGCTACAGGCCTGGGTTTGAGTAGGGGAGAGTTGGTTATATTCACTTTACAGCATGTGGTGCCATGACAGATATCTAGTGTAAAGTATGGATGTTAGAGTTGTCATAGTATGCTCATTTTCAGTTTTCATAATTCGTAATTGTGTACTTGGGTACTTGAATAGAATTCTGCTCATGTGCATTTGTGTTAATCCTTTGTCCAAAACGCCCTGTTAGAGCTCCTCTGTCTGTAAGCCCCGCCTCCTAATAAGCCCAGTGTACTCTTATTGGTTAGTTCACCCACTCTGTTAGCCCTATGAGCTCTACCCCCACATCGCTGTGGATGTTTTTACAGTGGTAGCCCTTCTGCTGTATCAGTTTGAGCCAGATAACGATCCTGAAAGTCAGGTTGAACAAGTAAGTAGATCCACCTTCACAAGCTGGACTGGAGCAGGATGTTTCAGAGTGCTCATTTTTCAGCTCCCTGTGTGATGTGTGAGGGCGTGCCAGGCTTGCTGATAGGCAGGAAGTAAGGGCTGTGTGATGTGATGATGTCATCTTGTAACAGAGAAAAGGGCTGGAATTCCAACAAGGTGTTTCAGGCAGCTGTGGAGATGTATCATGTGGGAGAGAGTTTCTCCTTCTGGCATGTACTTTGGGCTTTATAACTCAGACAGTTCACATGCACAAAAAGCTACAACCCACTATGGAAGTGCAAAGGATCCCCCTTAAGTGGTGGATGGGGATGATTGCAAGACATTGGTTAACTCAAAGTGGAAGCATGACTGTTGGCATGAACCTTAAAGCTTTTATGGACTTTTATGTACTTAAATAAATACAAATAGTAACCTTTAAGTGTGGAAGTGCACCACCAAATCTTAGGATATGATGCAAACAAAGGCAGAGCTTGAGGGTTAGCACAGTTAGCATTCTTAAGAGCAGGAGAGAAGGATACTGAGGTCACTATCAACCATTTGATCATGGTTTCAGTTGTCACTTACTGAGGCACAAAAATAAACCAGCGAAGCCTTATAAGATGAGAGTAGAGCGTGTTTAAGAGGGTCCGTGTGCGGTTGTGCGTGTGAAATGAATGCGCGTAAACAACTAACAGATGAGTTCAGTGCATGAAGAGTTTGTGCTATATGCATGCTGTTTGCTACTGTTAATGGTAAATGGCTTTGAGGGAGTCCATCTATCCATCCATCTCATCTCAGTGGCTGTGTGCACCGTGCTCTTGCTCGCACTGAGCCACTGTGGAACATTTGTCTGTGCATAAGTCACCTAGAATGCAGATGGTGGACGGTACAGGCAGGTTTGCGATGCAGAAATCCCAGTGCTGTGTGCATCTGTTTGGACATGCTGTATGTGCTATCCAGAGTGGCACCTGCGCTGTCACCTGAACATCCTGTAAGGTCAGGATGGAGTCTGGTATGTTGTTTTAGAAACCTTCTTGAAAATTTTCTAGGAGGGTTTCCTAACCGAACCTCTGATCTATGACCTTCTAGGACTTGATGGTAGGGGATGAGGCAAGTGAACTGCGCTCAATGCTGGAGGTGAACTACCCCATGGAGAACGGCATTGTCCGGAACTGGGATGACATGAAGCATCTGTGGGACTATACCTTCGGCCCGGAGAAACTCAACATCGACTCCCGCAACTGCAAGATTCTTCTTACAGAGCCCCCAATGAACCCTACCAAGAATCGCGAGAAGATTATTGAGGTGTGTGATTTGATTTTTTAATTTCATGTAGCCACTGAATGTAGCAGAAATGCTGTTATATCATAGACAAAGTAGCCCAACTGTAGCCCAAGGTGCAAGTTACACTTTACGTTTATAGAACTGATGAAGATGACGCGCAGTTGCGATGACTAAGTTAAAAAAAAAAGTCTTTGTTAAGGTAGCACAAAAGTAGAATCCTGATTTTCATTTCAGTGCTCATATCAACAGAATGGCATCTTCATACAGGCTGCACAAGTGAAGCTGTGGTATTTTAGAGAATAGACCAGGAGCCAAATTTTGCAGCACATGTCCCACAGCAAAATAGGCTAAAATCAGCCATGAAAATTAAACAGACAACCCAATTTAATTCGATTCATGAATGTTGTTATACACTTATCAAACATTCCCTGCTGGAAAAAGTTTTTCTTGTTGGTCTGTTTGTTGAGGATGAAGAGCTATACCTACGCTTTTGTGTTTACTAAGCAGAGTGACTGGCTTGACGGTTTATCTGTCTTGAAAAGTTACGTGTGTACAACTTTCACACTGCTCCACTCGGCACCTCACACATTATTTATATCAAGGTCTTCACAGATGATGTGATTTAATTTCACCATATTGCCCACATCAGATGCCGTGTATTGTTCAGAACAGGCAGAGTAAGTAAAGGCCTGAAACATACTTAATGGTGTACACAGTGAAATGGTAAACGGTCTTTACAAACACAGTAGCTGAGGCCTGATAGAAGTGCAGACGTTTTTGTTGTACACTTTTGAACAGACTGTCTGCAGCAAGAGCTGTCAATTCATCAGCACTCATAAAGAAACACTGCTGTGTGCCGGACATACAGCTCTGGATAAATTTAAGAGACCACCTCAAAATGATCATTTGCTGTAGTTGTACAGTTCCTGGGTTTGTGTTGGACCAAAACGTTTGATTCTCTACACTACTGGAAACATGTCTCCTGAATTCCAGATCAGATATTGTATTAGATCTGTTTATTTAGAAAATCACTAAAGACCTCCAGAAGCCTGTTTTTAGAACCATGCTCGCTGTGCGTTTCACCCCAGCCACCGCTCCACAGTCTCTCTGTAGGTCACTTGAGGTCATTTTACGGTCGGTAAGGGACAATGGGATGAGGTGGCGCTCCTCACGGTCAGTAGAGAGGGGGTTTGGCCCTCTGCCAGTCTGTAGCTGTGTTGTCCTGTGTGTTTGCTGCTGGACCTTGTTCTTATGAACCAGACGCTCACTGTATCTGCCAGTAAAGCTAGAACCCACCCTTCTGTTCCCCACTAAGAACCTGCTGTACATGTGGAGATGCTGGTTTAAGAAGAAACTGGAGTGGCCTCCAGAGCTGTAGTGCATTACTGACTGCTCCGTCGGTGATCTTTACGATAGAGGGGGTAAAGATGGGTTGTGTCTCCGTGTTGATGAATGTGATAAAAATTAGGCAGTGCATGAGTATTGTGGACCTGAGCTACTTAGTGTTAGGGCTAGACTTTGGGTTTGTATCTAGCTTGTTTTCATACTATTTGGCAAACACATCTGTATATACATCTGCCTACTGTGTCTTTTGAATGATACATGTAGTGAATAATTATAGATACTGTTTTTATTTTATTCAGTATCCAAAACAGTTAGTGAATCTGCCCTGCAGGTACAGTACCTCTCCACCATGAATCCTAAATACATAGGGATTAGAAAGAATTTCTTAATTCATAGCTACACAGTCGAGTCACATTACGACCACATCCTATGCTTGACAGCAGCAGCACGTGACTTATGAAAGAACTCCCATCCATATGAAAGGCTTGTGTATCATGTACACCCATGCATGCTAATTGTCATCCCTGGAGCAGGTGGGATCTTTAAGCTAGACAATGCAATATACTGCATGCCCCGAAATGTCCGACATTGGTTGGAAAAGCATGTCCAAGACGTCAGAGTTCTACCCTGGCCTCCTAATTCCTCAGACTTGAACCCAATCAAGCATCTGTGGGACCCCCTCGATTGTTGTGTTCGCTCTATGGATCCCCCTACACGTACCTTCCAGCAGCTGTGGGATGTATTGCAGTCAGCGTAGCTCCAGATACCTGTGACAACCTATCAGGACTTTACTGAGTCACTTCCAGCCCGTCTAGCTGATGTTTGTGCCACGCGTTGCAGCTCTGGATATTACTCTGGATGTTGATCATAATAGTGTGAAGAAGCACCGTGACCATTTCCAGTGTGGTCCTTCCCCAGAATTGGCATTTCACAGCAAACTGCTCCGACTGACCGACTTTACGGTTTAACCATTTAATTATGCAGAAATTTTGTAAATCTGTGTCTGTGTCCTCATTCTTTGTCAGTTGTGGAAATGTTTGTGAAACATGCCACACAAAAGGTCCAACTTTCTAAAATGGGGAAATCTCAGTTGTCATATATTGTCAACCATATTTTATTTTAGCTCATTAATTTTTTCTTTGTCCTTCTTTTCACAACTACTCAAGGTGGCTTATTATCAGATAAGTACAGTTGGCCGATAAGGGTTCAAAAATTGTCATCACTTTACATATAAAATGTCTGTAGGACCTCAGTTCCACCGTGGACTAGTTCTGAAATGAATTCCTTACAGAAAACTTGGGAGGAAGTTGTGTGTCAATGTTGCATGTTGCAAAAATTGGTTAAGAGTTCCTCTTTAACGGTTAATCCTTGCTTAGGTGTGGGTAGATGTGATGGTTCCTTTCCCATCCAATTAAAGAGTAGCTGCTGAGTATTGTTAGTAATGCTCTCTGTTTCCACGCCACAGCCGCTTTAAGTGTGTTTTGCTAAATCCACTGTTCATCTTAAGTTACAGTTTACACACGGCAACAAAAAACATCAGAAGCTGGGATGTATATCCTTAATATTCACCAGAAATAAACCAAGACCTGTTGGAACTTGGAATGATTAATTGAATGTATTAATTATGTATGCTGTACAGTCCTAGCTTGAGCGCCCCTGCTCAAATGACAAGCTTTATTATTTTGCTATAAAAATAAGTTAACACATCCTCTACAGAGAACAGAGACTTCTCACCATTGACATGCCTAATTAATTAACCCTATTAAACTGACTAGGGGAAAAAATAAAACATAGATGTGTTATTTGCATTGTTTAGTTATGTTTTATTTTTGTTCAGCAATGTAACTCGAAAACAAAATGTGGACTGAACTTCAAAAAAACATCAACATGGCCTTTTACGTTAGACTGCAGGCATAAGTATGTATTTGGGGCTCTACATGTACAGCACTGGTAAATATCTGAATAAATGATGAAGAATTTTTTTTTCCTAATTTAACATTCACTGTAGCGTCTGAACCGTCAGTACTGCCGACTGGATTGGTGTCTTTGTATTGTATTTGATGTAACGAGAAGAGACGATTTGCAATTATGGTTAGTGAGTCTCCAGTAATTAAAACATATGTAACATGTAAAGGCTGTTAAATTCTTTTTGGTATGTCTATGGGTTTAGAGTATTGAGTCACGTAGTTACGAACGCATGTATACACAGATGATGACAGTGGTGGATGCTCAACTGGTTAACTGGTAAGTCAACCGGTAAAATTAATTTTGTCTAGCACAAAAAAAGTGCTAAAGGTTATTTTTAAAGTTGTGGTTAAGATATAAGGTTGCACAGCGGAAGTATCGCTCATTACTGTCATCACGAAACGTCAGTTTTGTTCTGTTCTTATAATTTAATGTCCTGTTAAAGGTCACGAGGCGTTTCTAGGACAACGTGCAGTTTGTGGCTGTCTCTATAGCCGCGTGAAACTGACAGCATGACAAGAATGGCAGCATTACGAGCATATGAGGCTCCGTACTTAGAAAAGTCTGCACGTATTAACCGTTGCCATGTATTACCATTGCTGTCTGGGTTTTTGTCTGTACCTGTACTTTATGTGTGTGAGTAATTGGTGTAGGCTGTAATTAAAGTCCTCTGTGTAAAGTGATTCTTACATACAGGTCCAGGTTACTGCTTTCATTCATTGCCACATTCCCATCATGTTGGGATGTTATAAGCATTTAACGTAACATGGCTAAGCATTTAACGTGATTTGATTCATGGTAGTGAGTCCGTGATTTGATATTCTCACGATACACTGAGAACATAATTTGACTGACGAATACTGACTGATGTTGCACAGCTGGCTTACGTTTACAAATATTGGTATTTTTAACAATGCAGTTCCAGTTACAGGCATAATTACATATTTAAAGGGACACAGTCACAGTTTTGCATTGCAGTATCATGATTTCAGGATGCGTTGTTACACCGCTACATTTAAAAAGATCTCTGTTTTGCTTTGCGGGATGTTTACATTTACATTTCTGACGTTTAGTTGGCGCTCCTACCCAGAGCAGCTTACAAGGTTATTTGTGTTGCAGGTAGGCCAATGTAGTGCTAGGCGTCTTGTCCAAGGACTCTTATTTGTTTTGTACAGTCACCCAGACCAGGAATCAAACCCCAGTCTCCCACATGGGGTGTTAGTTTCCTGGTGGGTAGTGGTGTTGGCCTCTGCACCACAATGCTGTAACCATAAATCACTCAAAGCATGCTTTTTCTTATCTTCTGAAGCTCCTAACTGTTGGTAGTTCTTTCATTTTGTTCCTACACATGTGTGTAATTATTTCGACTGTTTCCTTGTAGGTTATGTTTGAGACATACCAGTTCTCTGGAGTGTACATCGCCATTCAGGCTGTGCTCACATTGTATGCCCAAGGTATGGAGCCTACTCCTTCTTAATGTTTCTAAAGTACATCATATGTAAATTTACCGGCTGAATCTTTCTGTCCAGCTAACTGTTCAACACACGCATACAAATGTACACATGAATGCAAATATACTGTATGTAAACATTCCCTCTTCTGTTGATATTTCTTTGCTCATGGTTGACTGTTTTCGATACCCAGGTCTACTGACGGGAGTGGTGGTAGATTCAGGTGATGGTGTCACTCATATTTGCCCCGTATATGAGGGCTTCTCTCTTCCTCATCTCACCCGCCGGCTGGACATCGCAGGCAGAGACATCACTCGATACCTTATAAAGGTGCTGCCCTCTGATCTGCTGGTTTATGATGTAGTATTTATTAACAGCTCTGTTTTGCTGTATTACTGGTTTGCAAGCTATGCAGTAGCTTTACCATGTTCATTATGTCAGAAAGTCTTCATTTTTACTAGCATTTGGATTGTTTGTGCAGTGAAATCTCATGGTTTGTGAAGTATTGCCCTTTTCTTGCCCTTCCTTAGCTGCTACTTCTGCGAGGCTACGCCTTTAACCACTCTGCAGATTTCGAGACTGTACGCATGATGAAGGAGAAGCTGTGCTACGTGGGCTACAATATTGAGCAGGAGCAGAAGCTTGCTTTGGAGACAACCGTGCTGGTGGAGTCCTACACGGTCAGTCCCCATAATACCTCACAGTGGCAAAATGGGATTTAAATGGGCGGGTTTGATGTACTTTGCAGACCTCATTTCAAAAGGTATCATGCACCTTCCCGTCCATCCACGTAGAACCTAAAGGGTCCGCTTGTTTTAAATCGTATAAGGTTGTGATGCCGCTATGAACATATTTATATATGTATCTGCATTAGCCCACAGCACATTAGCCCATCCATTCATTTTAGCCTTGAACCAATAAAACAAAGGGCAAAAAATAAGAAGTAAAATGTAGAATATGGGCTTTTTAATTAGCGATGAGGAGGATTTCAGGAGCTGACTTCCACGCTCTGCTGTCTACGCCACAGGAATCCACAGAATTGACTGGAAAATATATAAACCCAAACGTCCGCTGAACTGATGATGGAAGGATACATCAGAGATCAAACCATTTAAAACATAGTTTACCAGCTTTTAGTGATATTCGTCTCATTTTACATAATGAGGGAGGAAGGAAAGTTAGAAGTGAGTCATAGTTCAGTCATATAATTGAGTGAGTCATTACTGTTGTCAGAATTGTTTAGAAAACCTTTTTAGTACTTTTAAGGTTGGGATGTGGGAGGGGGGTGCATGGGATCTTGCTTTTAAGAGGTGTCTTATTCGCCAGCTTCTTATCAGACATTCCTGGTTTACCTTAAGTAACTCAGCAAATACCTTAATGCGGTGCCAGCTCCAAAACATAACCGCAGCTGGCAAAAATATGAACGAATATCCGCTTCATCCTGTTTTTCATGTTCTAATTTCTAGTGATTGCGTCACAAATCATGAAGAAAGTAAGAGGTTGGCTGCTGGTGTTGTTTAAAGCTGGTAGTTAAACAAACCATTGCTCCTCAAATTCACTCTCTATTGCTTTACACTTGCTTTTAAGCACTTTGGCCAGAAGTGGACCCGGCTCCCAGACATGCTGAAGTCCTTATCACTATTTTTTTTTTAATGTCAGAGAGCAAAGATATGAGAAAGGTTATGTGGAATAATGCAAATGCAGTTTGGTGGCTTGTGGTTTAACAGGCTGTCTGTTGGTGTGAACATATTTTGTGTTATGCAGACGTATGTATGCCTGTTTATTCTTCTGCCCTCTGATTGGCTGCTATTTGTGAGGGCTAGTGGCACATGCTCAGTGGCGAAAGGTGGGCTATAGGGTGGGCTACTGTAAAGGCAGTATGGGGTAGAACTTTCCGCTAGAGGTGCTGCTTTCTTTCCAGCGTGTTTTTCACAAGAGGGAATGAGGGGGAGAAAGAAACCAAAATGGTCGAGCATTGAAACAAGGAGGCAGTGTGGCATTGGAGGTACCTAACTAGCATGTAACATCATTTCCTGCGTGGTCACAGTCCTTCCCCAGCTGGGCCTCTGGGTGTTTCCTCCGCTGGACACCCCTCAATGGGCTCCTTTATACGCCCACGCACCTTTCCGCCGTCTTCTCATTACTCATCACAGCCAGACTCTGGGATACCACTCAGCAACTGACCAGTCATCAAAACAGATTTGATTATTGAGACGGGTCTGAGGACAAAGCAGAGCCAAGTAACATGTTCTAAGAAATGAGCAGATGTTGTTATATTACACTAATAGTTCGGTGAACAATCACATTGCCTATTTTTCACCATCATAGCTCAATAGGTGCCTCCTGTCTTTGGTCAAACTCTGATGCAGTCCTGTTCATCTTTCTCTCTAGCTTCCTGATGGTAGAGTGATAAAGGTTGGAGGAGAGAGGTTTGAGGCACCAGAGGCTCTGTTCCAGCCCCACCTGATTAACGTGGAGGGTGTAGGAGTGGCCGAGCTGCTCTTCAACACTATTCAGGCAGCAGATATCGACACCAGGTGACTGAAGACTACACAACACCACTAAGGCTGTGCAATTGCCATCATGATAACGTGCACCAGTATAGTGTGGATATTAGTAGTACCGGTATAACACTAACCAACTACCGTATACATTATAAAGAGACAGCTAGTCATTAGATTTAGTGATGTATTAAATTAAAATTGTTCTGTTCATAGTTTTTCCGTAGTATTTCTTTTATAGTATCTGTAATATCTATTGTGTTACTGCTGGTTCACCACTCCACTCCGCTGTAATCCACCTGGCCTCCAGAACTTTTTTTGCCTCTGACTTTGTTAGCCAGGTGCAAGTTACTCTGCATCTGTAGGGCGTTTTAACTATTAGGTCAGTGGATGGCTAGATAAAGCCCAAAAGGATAAAAACTCTCTGCCATCGTTTTAAGATGATGTTTAATAAGTCAACTGATTTAAAACCATTTTTATTTTTGCGGGGCAAACTTGTGACAAGAACATTATTGCCTGGAGACAACATTTGGTGCTGCACTGTGGATAAATCACAGGCAAACAAGAATATGCCCATCCCCCTCTAAAACTCACCCTCATATCCCTCTCGTCTTTGTTCTTTTGCTTGTGTAATCGATTACACAAGCAAAACAAGACAGCTAACGCAACACGATCACTAGCTAAATAAACTCCCTATTAATTATGTTTATTTTTAGCACATGTAATACATTCTCCTCAAACCTGACTCTCATCTAAATGCTCAAATGTAGTTTTATGGGGGGAACTATTCAGCCATCGGCATTTCATCATGGGCTAACAACAGACTGTCTGACAATGTTGGCGAGGAGACCATCACCCCTGCTGAGCTCTGCCTTCAGGGCACATTGGAGTGGTTTAAAATAGGGATGCACCAATCCAGCTTTTCCAGTTCTGATACCAGCACTGATGCATACATTTTGCATATCTGTCGATACCCGATATCGTTCCAATACCATTTCTGATTGAATAAACAGTATACTTTACCATGTTGGAGCGAGGTAAGGCACCAAGATTGACAAACAGTACCTTTACTAAGCTTACTCATTCACCTTACTCTCTGGCTCGCTCCATGCTCTTGTTCCTGTTCGTAAGTCAAGTCTACCGTAAAGTCTTGGGTTGCTGCAGAACCGCCTCTGGCCACTCGGGACAGACAAAGGTCGACCAGTGAGCAATCGTGTGGCAAACGCTAGCACCTGCAGCTTATGCTACTTAACCGTGGGAGTGCCGGTCCCAGAGCGCACTAGCATCGCTAAATACAGAGGGGAAAATATATATATATATATTCCAGTCGGCCGTTAGGGGGGTTTTATTGTAAGGTTTGAGGAAATTTTGTTTTGCTCCGTTGAGTACACCAGTGTTTTTGTTCCAGCGGCCTTAGTTTGTGGTACGCACAGTTTTTAGATTTCTCGGGAGTGAGCGAATAGCTTCTTTGGGGGAGCGCACTGGTATATATTGGATCTTTGTATCCCTAGTTGGTAAATTTGGATCACTGCATCCCGAGTTTTCCTCCTTATTAGCCAAAGTTCCCATCCCTAAAGTCTAGCCCTAACCACACCAGCTGCAGGTATCTCAGATTAACTGCTGTAATAGTTAATTACTGTGAAACTAATATGCGAGTTATGCAGTAATGAGAGTGCAGGATTACAATGTGGCCCCACATGTAGGCCCTTTAAAGTTTAAGGTGTTAATACAGGTCTGTTGTTTCATTACCTGTCTTTTATCATGTAACCACAACATTGGGCTCTCTCCTTGCCTACTGTATACAGAAACCTTCATCTCTCCCTCTTTCTCTGCCTCTTCCTCTCTCCCTCAGGGCTGAGTTCTATAAACACATTGTTCTCTCAGGAGGTTCCACCATGTACCCTGGCCTGCCCTCTCGGCTGGAGAGAGAACTTAAGCAGCTCTATCTAGAGCGTGTGCTTAAAGGCGATGTTGACAAACTCTCGGTGAGTATTTGTGAACAGCAGGGTGGCAACACTAGCCTCAATTGTGATTCAGGACACCAAGGTGCCAAACTGGAATTAATCTTATTTTTGATTTTATGATTTTTGTGGCCTTCACAGAGCCAGTTTAGCCTACCCAGCGTGCACTTGTGAGACCTATCGACCTACATCTTTGTTTCACTGTCCTTTAAACTCCCAGGCTTATGATGTTCTAGGGTTATCATTGAATTATTATACAGGAATATTACAAGTGATGAATAACATCCCAAACTACCCGTCCTTTTTACTTGTTATGTGTATTTGTTCTTTATTTAACATTGTAAAAAACCCAACCTATAGTGTTTTTTTATTTATTTTATTTTTTTTTATTAACGGTTCGTACTGTTGACATTTTTCATCTTAAACAAACGATGCCTTATGCATGAGCTCATATAAACGTTCAGGTATGCCATTGTCTATGTTTCCATGCAGAGGATATTTTGTAAAATATATTGTGGGGGTTCACCACATCTGTAGACTATGGAAACAGAAATTGCCGGTAATATTTTATGATCATCAAGAACTTTTTATCCAGTTCAACTTTTAGCGGTTTATCAGTCACAGAAAATTCATTGGAGCGGCGGAAAGAGCACTTACTCAAAGTTAGCATCATGTGGCAAATTCTCACAGGGGTCTCTGTTACAGTAAACACGTAGCATAGTGAAGCAGCAGAGGAGAAAGACCCCAATGCTGCCACTTTCTAGCTCTTACAGAGAGAGGTGTTTGTAAACGGCTACAGCCTTTCTAATGTGAAGGTCCTGAAATGGTTCTCACTTGCAATGTGCACAGAAAGTGAATTTGTTTAAAGACTGTGTGGACTGTCTTTCCACTCCTCAGGAGCAATTTGAGTAACAAAAATGTCAAGCACATATCGGCAGCATTCTTCTGTTAAGCTGCAGTTCTGTAAACCCTTAGGCCGGTTTCACACTTCCTACCTCTACATAGGACTGCGGCACTGTGGTAACTGTATGTTTGCTATTTATATGTACAGCATTTGGCTAAAGGGAATGGTCTTTTAAAGTTATACTGTATATTCAATTTGAAAATGGAAAATCATTTGTTTTATTTTGCTTAACAAAACAATAATTTGCATTTGTTTACTCTCCATGGTTTTCTTGTTATGTCTACTAGCTTAATATGACTGCACAAGTGTATATGTAGTATGTGTTTAAAGTTGGAAAGAGCCGTACGTCAGATTTCTAATTTATAGCATTCCACAAGGGTTTTGATGGAATGTGAAGAAATTACAGGTTTCATCGGATGTCAAAGACATTTCTGTATTGTGTTGCAGGGATACCCACTGAACTTAGCATGCTAACCAGCTAGCCCTAGCCTGTCCTGTCTCGTGATTCTGCCTCAAGAGGTGTTAGCGAGTCGCTGTAGCTCTGTAGGAGTGGAATCCGTCCAACATGAGAGGATGAAGAAGTAGCGCTGCTGTATTCTACCCTCCTTTTAGTCATGTTAAAGGTGCTGCTCCCAGTTAGACTACTAAGGAGCAGGCAGCCAATGAAAGGAACAGTGAACACAATGATAAGTGCATGTGCATGATAAGTGCATGATAAGGTGCATGTGAAGAGATGATGACTGTTGCCTACATGCAGCACAGCTTCTGCTGCTCCTGTAATACACTGCTCATGCAGGTTGTGTGAACGCTTTGACCTCTTAACCAGAAGGCCAAAATGAAAAACAAGATGCTCTGAGTCCCTCGTGCCACGCTGAGGTAGTGTACATGAAACAGCCCCTAACTGTTGTCCAGTAGTTCCATACTTAGTTTTCGAGTGGCAAAAAGCTGAAGTACTCATGTTGACCAGCAGGTGGAACTGAGTGACCTCTTTGAGACCAGGCCTGCTACACTGGCCCAGGTTACACATAGGCTGTCTGCCTGTGCTCTGTCTCATTTAGGAACTGGCCGTTGGCCTGTAAAAGCATTTTGGGGTGGTTTGAACTGCCCGCTTGTCAGAACTCTATTTTTGGATGATCAATTACAAATGGGTTGCCCGGTACGGCAGAGCAGCATGTCAGTCTGTCTCAGGGCTGATCCCAGGGCCAATTCTAAACTCAGTGAACGCTTGTGTAATTTCTTTGCATTCACTTTAAATCACCTGTTTTCAAACTGTTCATGGTTCGAGTGGCTCGACTCAAAGACTCTCTCAGAAGGCAGCATGTTTATACACTGCCCCTCTGGCAAAGCACCACAGTTAACAAGATTTATACTTCGCTTTTTTACTTACTGGACGAATAATCTGTTTATTTCTCCTGTAGCTGCTAGAATGTATTTGTTAATGTGTTTAATTATTTATAATGTATTTATGTATCATAGAAATAAATTAATATTCATTTTATTTTTTTCATTAATTAATTGTTTTTTCCCTCCAATGCACTTTCCTCACACCATATGTGTTTTAACACCCTGTAGAAATTCAAGATCCGGATTGAGGACCCTCCACGGCGCAAGCACATGGTGTTCCTGGGTGGGGCTGTGTTGGCGGACATCATGAAAGACAAGGACAACTTCTGGCTGACCCGGGAGGAGTATCAGGAGAAGGGTGTGCGCGTGCTTGAGAAGCTCGGAGTCACAGTCAGATAAACTCTGTTACAGTGTCCCAAATCCTCCGTGCCCACTTCACTATCCCATATACCGGATCTCCACAGCATCTGTCCATGTGTGCGTTGTTCTACCTCCCATCTCTTGCGTTCTGCTTCTCGTGCCACTAAATCATGTGATCACCCTTAGGAAAGAGACGAGGGGGAAGAGGGTGTATTGTATGGGGGTTACTGGGGAGGGAAGGTTTGCAAGCTTGACGTACAGTTCCTAGAGTCCTCTGTCATTTATTCCAATGTGCCAGTAGCAGAAGGCCGTCACGAGAGAGGTCACCAGAAGTCATTTCGGCTTATATCAGTCAGTCTCCATTGCACTGCACATAACGGTGGGTTCTCTGCAGTATTGCTATGGAGGTCACAGGTACACCGTAACACCAAAGCTAATACTGTCTCACCATAGCACAGTTAGGACCATCCGTTGTATGCATCATGACTGATACTGATGCCAGCTGTAAAAGATTCTGGTGACGTCTCTTAGGGAAACTCTGTCAGCCTAATGGATGCGGATTCGTATGCTGATTAGAGATGATTCGAACTGCAACCAAACAATTGAACTTAATGACAGTTATTGGTTTTCTCTACTGTGCATTCGTCTCTGAATGACGGGATGTGGCTCCAGTCCTCCGTTTCTCTCACACTCTGTCTGCTCTCCTTATCCATGTTGGCAAGTGCTGGTCCTTAACGAGTTCTCGTGCTCAGGGTCTTGGTGTGTTGGGCTAAAACACAGTTGGACTTGTCTTTCTTTCTAGCTTCCAGCTTAGCATTTGTATTCCGGTTGCTTACTTTTCTGTACATTAGCATCAACTCAACAATCCCTTTAAAACGGGCATTGGCTAGATCTTTCCAACTCCCAGCTATTCCAGAAGATGGTCAGACGTTGTTATTTGAGAGGGGGGTGTTTTGCTTTTCTTCTTTCGAATGTTCCTTTTTTTTCTTTTCCAATTTGCAGTGCATTATTGACATTGAAATTGTGTCTGGCATAAAATACACAAATGTGTAGTTGTGTAAAGTTTATTCGAATGGCTCCCTTTTATATTACAACAAAACAATTACAAATATAAGGGTCTCAGTTTGTAACTGAGGTTTAGGGTGTCTTTCCAGTATGTCTGATGATGATGATGATGATGATTATTATTATTACCAAGAACCGAATAGATGAGTGACGTGCACATATCATGAAAAGGTTGGTATTATTTTTCTTGCTTTGTGTTTTTTTTATTCTTGTTTTGAGTCTTGGGGCCTCATGTATACTAGAGGTACCTCATGCTCTTGTACGTTTCCATAAATGCTCATCCAGTGCCAAGGGCAGTTGATCTGACTGGATCTCAAATGTTCTTTTTTTTATTATTATTATTACTATTATTATTATTATTATTATAGCATAACTGCCTAACGCTGATTTAAATAAACAACATGATTTATAAATAACCTGATTCTTCCCTTCATGTCTGTCTCATTTTGAAGAACACCTTTTTAACACCAGTCAAAAATACACTGAAATGTTACTGGGTGAAATTTCTTTAGGTTTCCAGGCTGAGGTGTGGGATGTCCTGGTTTTGACCAGTTGGTGGCATCCAAATGACATTTTCACCAGTCATCAAGCCAACGAGGACCATTCAGGCTGATTGGCCAAAGACGTTTACAATGGTTGATCATTCAAGGCCACTAAACAATAAACCCATCTCTGTTGTGTTTATTGGTTAACACTGCAAGACAGTCATTCAACATGCATTTGAAAAAAAAAAAAAAAAAAGATCCAGTGATTGATCATTTGGATCCCTGATTTAAGCCTCTATTGCACAGTGTTGCCTCGGGGCAACAAACCCTTTTCCCATTTTTCACAATGATGTGACCCATTTACTGACCATCAAAGGGTTTATACTAAATGGGGAGAGATGGATTAACCAGTAAGAAGTATGGACTTGGTCACATTATCATCTGTTGGGCATTTTAAATTTTTTTGCAGCTTGTAGACAACACGCACCGCACCAGAAAATTCTACTCAGGGAAGAAAACAATACAAACTCACGACTTCAAAGCCTAGTCAGACATCTGTTGGAGTGTCAGAAGTTCATTTTAAACCTTCACTAATTAGACTAAATAAACAGTTGACAGAAATAGTTGAAATATGTTTGTTGCCTAGAAGCAACATTGTGGAATAGATTATTTAGCTAGTCGCAAACTCAGTGTACCATACACAGCCACTTAAATAAACACTGCTGTCAGTGTACATTGTTTTCCATCTACAATTATGTGTCTGTTTATTTACCCAAATTGGACTCATTTGGTATTAACATGTGTGCGGTATTAGGAGCCGCTACCCCTCAATAATGCCATGCAGAGTTCAGTATGTATGCCATGTATACAGGATCATCGGTTTTGTTTCGTGTTTTTTAGTATTTAAATAAATGTAGTTTCTTACTTTTACTCCAAATGTTTACATATTTATTAAAAATACATATTTTTGCTGACGTCTATGAACTTTTTCCATCGTTGCCTCAAGGCAACATACTCCAAAATGACCCATGCACACTCATTCCATTATTTATTACTTCTTTTATTTTAAAAGTCAGGTCCATTATATGGCAGAAAGCCGAATCAAGCATGTGTCAATGCATAATGCATGCAATAACAGGGCTAAAGTGATGATGAGTGAGGAATGTGGACCCCTAAAAGGTCCCTGTTTAGCCTACCTGTGTAAATGGCCTGCTCTGGCCTGATCAAAGCCAGCCTTTATCCTCGGCTTTCTCTCACTGTCAGGGGAGAGACAGATAAAGAGCCTGCGCTGTCCACCTTTGCTCCTGATTACACGTCTTGCAGGAAATGGCCTACTAAAGTACCACTTCAGAAACTATTTTGCTGTTGTGTAATAGATGAGATTACTACAGCCTTGGGGTGGGTGGATGGTGGGGAGGGTGGTGTTACCAACACCCATGATCATAATTGTATAAGGTATAATAAACACACACAAAAAAAATCCTTCAAAAATCAATCATTTTCTATCCGAACCTTGTTCCCCCATATGCAGCAGCTACTGTAACAGACTCAGATGGCTGTTTCATTGGCAGGGTCTTACAGAATAGTTATAACAGTGTAATAGAGCTCCAGAATGGAAATATAATCAGTAGTTAATGGTGGAGACCACTTCTCGGATTAAAAGTCAGCCTGCAGTCAGAAGTGCTACGACGCTGACGTCATCGTTTCCGCCCTGCCCCCCCCCCCTTCTCGGGCTGCTGCTGCCTGCTGCAGAATCCAACATGGAGTAATGAGAGATGGGGCTCGTACGGGGCCACCCTCAGCAACATCAGCGCTTAGCGAGGCGAGCAGCAGCACCGCGGGGAAACTCGGCTCAAGCCAGACAGCAGATCTGAGGTAGAGAAAAACAGAGCAGAAGAAGAAAACAGAAAAGAGCTGATTTTAACGCTCCCCAAAGCGGACTGTCGAGCGCGCACACGAGGCTCTCCGCGAGGCTCCACGGGTACGTTTTTCACCAGCGCCAGGAAAGAGTAGGGGGGGAGAGGAGAAAAGAGAAGAAGAAAAAGAAAGAGAGCGAGACGCGAAAGACCGTCAAGACGGGGGACGAAGAGGAGAGTAAAAGACACCGACGAAGAAGCGAAGGAGGACGGGGGGCACGGCGGCGGCTGAGGCGACATGTGAAGGGATTATTTTGGAGACGCTGGCGGAGAGAAAAAATGACGAGCGAAAAGCGCGCACCCGCGGCGGGATTTTTTTCTAGGTGAAACGAGAAAATGGTCGAGGAAACGCGCCCGAACGAGTAAGTACTCGGGACGAGCTTTCCCCTCCCGCTCCCCTTCTTTATCTCTGTCTCTATGTCTCTTCTCGGGCCAGTTTCGCCGCGCGGATTCGGCTGCAGCTTTCCTTACTTTCTTCCTTCATCGCGTCGCGTGAACGCGCACGCTATTTCGGAGTTAGTGTGTATGTGTGTTGGGGGGGGGTCTAGAAGTTTGGTGTTTTGGGAGGCTGACAGTGGGAGATGAAGAAGGGAAATACAGAGGGGAAAACAGGGGGCAGTCAGGATCAGGCCCTCTCCTTCACTCCTTCAGAAGAGAGGGAAGAAGGAGGGGGCGGGGGAGGGGGGGTGCTCGCAGCGAAAGGGATTTACTGATCAAGTAATCTCTCTCTTTAAAAACCACGTTTGGTGTTTTTAGGTCTTGAGCTCATTGATGTTTTGCCTGTCCGCCATTTGCCCCCCCCCCTCCTCCACTCTCCCCTCCTCCCCCTTTCTTTGAATCGCGCTCATTTGCATACAGAAGTTCATTCATAAAAACAACAACAACACGCGGTTGGCTCCCTGTTGCAGAACGTACTGTAGCTACGATCTTGACACTAGCTGTTTCCGGGGGGAGGGGTGGTGGTGGTGGGGGGTCTTAAACTAAATGTGCAGGGGGCCTGCTTTTCTTTGAGGAGGCACGGATGACCCGGAATGCGGGCTGGATTTGCTTTAATCCAGTGCACTATTCTGTCACAGGATAGGGTGAGCTTTTGAAGACCCCCTCCTCCTACCAACACCCCCCACTACCACCATACCCGTGGACAGTACTATGGCACGTATATATTTGACATTATATGCTTATATGGCGAACATGTAGTTTGCATTCTCCCGTTCCACCTTAAATGGCCCGAGGCGGCAGAACTTCACTGCTGCACCATTTAAGGTGGATCGGGAAAATGAGCCTGGCGAGTGCGAGGCCGACTTCGACACAGCTCGCGAACGTGGCCTGAGCGGAGCCTCTTCTTCTCCTGAGCCCGCTGTGGGGCTCGCGCTCCAACTCGCTCGCGCGCGCCACAGGGTCGCGTGACGCTGCCGTTCCATTCATAAAAGCGGGAACGCGCGCGGGCCGCTCCATTCAGTGCGGCGCTCGCTCGCGCTCCAGTGAAACCATGGCGACGGGACTGTCGACTGTTGTTGTTTTCGCCCTTTCCTCCGTTCCTCGTTTTTTGCGAGTTAAAAAAACGGACTACCGTCTTTAAACACAACCCCTACAGGTCAGCAGGATCCTTGCCTCTTATAAACTCCATAAACTGTGTCGCATTTCGTCCATGTTGACTGTGGGAAGGTAGGGCTGCAGATGTTTGGGGCTTCTGCTCGTCCGCCATTATCGGCTGGCCCGCTTTAAGACATTCGTGTATTTAGACTCTGGAAGCCGTCGCGAGATTTTTTTACAGGTGGGCAAAATGATGGCCAAATGTAGTATCGCGATACTTTAGGGATGTTTAAGCTACACGACATATGACGGTATTAATTTTTTAGTAGTATGTTAATAATGAGTTAGAACTATTAGCTAGCTTATTAAAATATGAAATCTACCACCTAGTAATTCTTAAAATAGTTTTTAAAATATATCATTCACTCAATCAAACTTTATTTACAACTTGAAGTACATTGAGGGACCCCCTTGTTTACAGTGTAGCAATGCCAGTACAGAAATTGGGGATTAAAAATGGAGTATAACATAATTAATGTAATAATATTAATAATACTAATATTCAATAATACAGATTCATAAAACTAAGTTTAATAATAAAAGGCAGTTGCATTCAAATAAACTGCTAAATAAAAAAACTGATCTAATTGTACAGGGAATGTAAAACAATTATTCAGCATTAACTAAGAAGTAAGAGTAAAAGCCAACATCTTGTCAAAGTTGTTGCTTAAATCAAATAAAACAGATGCAGGTTGAGTGGAGATGGATACAGACTGGATGTTTAAAAAGGGTCGAGTGTCACTGCGGAAAGAAGCTTTTAAGATTCCTGTAATGTATTCTGTCATCTTAAAATAATGAGTTGCGAGAAAGTTTCCCAAAACAATGACTTAATATCTCAGAATGATGACTGCGTTCGAGTGCTGTCAGAGGCTGGGAAATACCAATTTCCCTACGTGTAAATTGCAGAACAGCAGAGAAAGTCATGCTTACAGATTCTAGATGACGAACACATTTACAAGATGTGACATACGACGTGACCTTTAACCTTTTACACAAATGAAGAACGCTAAACACGTAGTCATGAGGAAAAAATGTATACACGATGCGCTTCTGTTGGAACTGTGTGCTTTTTTAACACAGCAAATAAAAGCAGCATTGTGTTCTCCGGATCTCCAAGCTTTTCTCTCCTGTGGTGGCCGTATCTACGAACAAACACTCTAACAAAGTGAAGTCGGGTGTACTCGGTTACCAAATACAGTATATATACAACCTTATGATGAGCACTTGAACGCAGCATTAGTATCTTAACATAAAGACTTGGTACAGCAAAATGGTGGTACAGCAGTTTAGTTAATCATGGACAAATAATAATCAGGCGCTGGCTGTTTACGTTGTCTAGAGTAGCACAACTCCGTACTGTGCTATATCCAGTCTATATAGGACTAATTATATACTAATAATTTTAATCAGGATTCCAGTAAAGTGTTTTTAAGTGCTGCTTTATAATATACTGAGAAAAAACATATGGAGATGTAATTATCACAATCACATTACGTATTGTCATATCGCCCAGCTCCAAGTGTTCCCTCCTCACAGCTTCAGATATCTTATATGGCTGCACAGATAGGCCTGCGTGGACGATTCCACACACCGAGGTCAGCCTTATTGATCCAACAGTGCTTCCCGACTCACATGTGTGAGTGAGCCTGTGATGGCACAGGAGACAACAATGAAAAATGACATTCAGAAAAGGTCACTGCAGCCATTCCCAATCCGGCACAGGAAGAATCGATTTCAGATCCTCATTTTCACTCTGACTCAGGAGGGGCAGTCTCTGCTTTGACTGTATGAAAACAGTTAGTGTCTCGCAGTGCCGGCCATTTTTACTGCCCTGTTCATGGGGCTGTGCTTGAATTGCATTAATGTGTATTTTGTGTAGTGTGGTTTTCCACACGCTGTTTAGCGTATGATTTGTCTGTTAGTACTGAAATACATGGTTTCACCTGTTTGCTTTATGGCCTGTTCGGCTAGGACTGAATGATTTGAAGTGGAGGGCGGGCGGTAAATCTAGTTTTCCAGACAAGCGATGTGACTGTGATTATTATTATTATTATTATTATTATTATTATATTAAAATAAGCCTGTTAACTTGGCCAAAAAGGCCTGACTATTTTCTTCTGGCTTGCGGCTCCAGTGCTGCGATTTGTGGCTAGTTTGGTCATGGTTGTGTTGTCGTGTACGTAGCACACTGATGTCTGGTTGCTTTTGATTGGGCTGTCTCCTCTGTGGGTAGTCCACAAGCTTTGTGTTGGTGAAGAGCACATATCATGGAAAAAAATTCCTGACTATTAAACATGCAAAGTTTCAAAATGTGCTATACACTCCCCAATCTATAGATGAATGCTATGCTGGATAGCCCATTTGGTAATAACCGTTTTTGTGATATCCATAAAAACGCAACACATTTACATATATGTCCCATACTTAGTCCCAACCATTCATGCCATCAAGTTTTACAGCCCCCCAGTTTGTCTCTTGTGGGAGTGTTTGAGGCCGTTCGCGTTACCGCGTGTGGGTGTGTGTACAACCTGTTTTTTAAAGTACATGTTTCTATGAAATTCGAATTGAAACCTACCTGCTTGCCTTCGAGGCTAGCTTTATTGACCGGTTAGCATTCTGGCTAACTAAGCTAGCTAGCAAGTGCCCTAACTCACAAGAGACACCAACAATATCCTCTGCGTTCCTCCACACTTCAATTTACCTAAGACGTATATGTACAAAGACGCGTCATATAAACTGGGGAAAGAAGAAACAGTGGTTATGAGCTTGTCCTCCATGTTCACCGCCACACTGCTGAGAACTGGAACCAAATGCTGGTAGGAACAAAATGTTCAGACAGCAGAATCTGGTGGGACCTCGGACCCACGTGTCTGCAACTAGTCTGAAAAATTAGTTAGAGCCACTCGTTTACAGTGTCGCCTCACCGTGTCGTAATTCATTTGCAAAATGTTGAGAAATCTCAACGGGATCTGTCACTTCTCGCTAAATCGAAGCTACAGATCCGGTCGCTCGTCGCTCTGTTGTGTGCTAGTGTGAACATAGCGTAACCACAACAGCCTGTTTCATTCCAAGGGGTCAAGAGAGCTTTGGAAGAGGGTCATATAAATATGAATCATGACTGTTTTAGTACATGAACCTGCACAAATACTCAAAACTATATGAAAATCATATTTAAATGATCTCATAGAGTGGGAAAAGCACGATACGGGAAAAGAGCAAGATATTGGCCCCTTAAGTTACATTTCCCCACTTTAGACTTGAGATGGTCATGTTGATATATAGAATTATAATTAAAATTGTATAAACAGAGATTTTCATGGTTAATCTTTCAGTCCCACACAGTATAATATCATGCATAGTTTTATTTCTGGGACTTTGGGGGCCTTAACATTTTCAGTCTGGCTACAATTTCAGGTCAAACTTCCAGTGAGCAGTGCTTATACCTATCCCATGCAGCCTGGACGGGGCACAGCAGTGCTTTTGTGCGTACAGGTGCAATAACTGTGTTAACGATACTGCCTAACAGCAGCTAGAACGCCACTAGGATATACTGCCACTTTGCTCAGCTCGCTACTTCCTCGCAGGTTAATTTATAAGCATGTGCGTCTGTCTGACGTGTGCCGTATAAATAATGCAGTGCAGCACATGTTGTCTCACATTTACTTTAAACCGGGAAAGTCAGCTGTGAAATCCCAGGCCCTGCGCGCTTTAGAGCATTATGTCTCCAGATCTAAGATCTGTAATGGTGAGCATTCGCTTTTCTGTAAGAGGATACACAGCTTTCGGGAAGCCTGTAGCTTTTGTTGGCTTCCAGTTCAGCAGTAATAGCTTTAGTCGAATCAGCTTACGTTCTAAATGAGGGCATAATGTGCTTTTTGTTAGCTATTAAAAACGCCATCACTTGCGTTTCCCATCGCAGGATGGAAAGTGGTGAAACAGCTGCACATGACTGGGAGGTGAATAGATTTCCTGCGCTGTGGGTTCGATATAGACGTTGGCTCGTCCCTCTCTGATCCAGTATTGAGCGTATTGCCAAACCGCCTTTGCATTTCAGGTTTCTGTTGAAAGTGATGAGCAGGGGAACACAGTAGGTGGCCTCGGGGGAATTGGATCGTCATTTTGGACGTCACGTGGGACAGAACTAATGTTGTTGTTCAGGTCAAAATGAAATATAGAACGAAGCACGGTGTGTTGTAAACATTGCATGGAATTTCCTGAGGCCAAACCGCACAGGCATGTCCGCTCGTTGTCGTATATGTACAGCCTGATGCTCTTTCAAGCTACTGAGTGCAGATCCCTGCCCTATTGGCCTGTACAGTGAGATGCAGAATGTGTGGATTAATAACATGTTTTATGTTTCGTGGTATTAACCAGTCTCCTTTGGCACTGTGGTGGTCCTCCTCATGCCACCAGGGTAGTACCTCCACTACCTTAACTAGGAAACGTAACTGTATGATGTGGCATTGCTGAAATGCTTGTTAAGTGTACTTCCTGTCCTGTCCTGACTGTACAGATACCCACCAACATGTACTGTATGCATTTAGACATCATCGTTTCATCTCTGAGGGCACATTTATGCCGTGTATGGTCTTACATGTGCTGGTTATGGAATATAAACTATATATAACAAATCCATAATAAATATAAATCCAGGCAATAGTGGACGAGGTAGAACCAGATATCAGTTTTTTCAATTATATCACTTTTCAGAAATGTATATATATAGGCAGGCACACACATATATATATATATATATGTGTGTATATATGTGTAAAAAAAATTAAAAAAATAAATATATATATATATATATATATATATATATATATATATATGTATATATATATATTATTTATTTATTTATTTATTTATTTATTTTTTACAGTGGTGGCGATAGGAACCAGGTGTCTAAAGAGTTTAATGACTCCCAAAGCTCCCTCTCAGGAAGTTATTACATGAAATGGTTATGAATACGCTGCTTGATGTGTGACACATTGTTTTACGATAGTTTGGAGATTAGATAAGCACATGTTTTATAAGGATATTTTTTTTCCAATTAATTCCTGGTGGAGGGATACATGCAGGGCGCAGGTGTGAGGTCAAATAGTTCCAGAAGAGAGTTCATTTTTTCCAATTTGCCACTATTTTACCATCATCGTCATTACATATCAAAACAGAAGACACACGTAGGTTCACTGGATAAACGTGTAGGTTCTGGCTAGGTTTGTGTTGTGGAGATTGTGGCCCCAAACGAATCTGAATGACTTCACAGCTGAACAATTTAAGAAAATTTGAATTATGCCTCACTGTGAATATAATTTCCCTGTAACATTCTGAAGGGTAGGTATAATTGTTGCTGAGCTGTCATGAGAAGGGGTTTGAAAATGTATTTATTATATTTTAATATTAGAGCACACCTGAAATCCTATATATATATATATATATATATAGTTGACCAACAGCCTTTGATTCACCTTTCTTCATGAATGTGTTTCGCAGTTGACTAAGACCTCTGAGACTTCTATTCTGCCTAGTAGTCCATGCGCACCAGCGCAGTAGAGTGGTGTGGATCTTGACCTCTGCAGGCAGTGCACAGCGTGTTGTACCTACTGAGTAGAACGATTCTTCCACCCACGTGGAAACTGAGTGAGTCACAAAGAACGAGGTGCTAGGGCATTTCTGGACCTGACAGATGTCCGTCTCCGAGCTTAATGGCCGCTCTCCCTCATTAGCAGGTCGTCATGATCTCACTTTCTTTACGGGCGTACGTATCATCCACATCGCCTGGAACCCGGTGGAGGGGGCCGAATGCTTTTTGCCCAGCCAGCCAGACTGTTAATTTTTAATTTGATTGTTTCCTAGAACTTTATTGGTCAAGCCAGGTAGTAAAATGGGATGGTTTATTTGTGTAGGCCATTCTCCCGCTGTAAAACAGGCCTGTCCAAACAGGGCCCTCAGTCTTGTAGAGAATGACTGCCTTGTCATTTCCCCCGCCCCTCCCCCCCACCCACCCTTGCCACAGTCCCTGCTGGGAGGGAGCACTGATAGTTCTTCAGTCACGTCCCAGACAGGAAACCATTATCTGCGCTTTATTGAACCTGTTGTTCCTTTTTTCATTCACAAATGCCCCTCTTTTAACACGTCCCCGGAGCAAACGAGGCCCTTTTAATTTCAACGCTCTCATATGGTAATGCGTATGTGGCCTCTGGAAGCCGAGTCAGCTGCGCAGAGCCTCCTGCTCTGTCCACTTCTATAACCGGCACCTTCAAAAATAAGCCCAGGGCCAGCAAGGGCAGTTTTGTTAACACCTTGCCAAGACAATGGATGGGGATTGAACTTAAGCCCTGAGAAATGCCATAGTTTGTGTTGGCCGGCTAACAGCGACTGCTCTAATTCCGTAATCTCTAAATCAGGACGCTTAAGTTTGAATATCCATTGCCCTAGAAGAAGGGGCAATTCACAATAGCGGGTCTGGCGCTTCATATGTTTGGTGTCTTCTGAGATCCCCGTGAATTAAAGAGGAAAACACAGATCGGTTGTTTTCGCCGAGTGAGGAAATGTGATTGCTGTGTGGAAAGGAGAACTAGTGCGATGTCACTCCATGTGCCCGAGAGAGAGCGTTGCATGTTTCAGTGTGTCGACACCCTGCCCGTGACATTGTTGGCGCTCTAAATATCAACACGGAAATGCAGAGAAATGCGTCTCAAACGTTAACATGTGGCAATATGGCTAAATCTGATTCAGGCATTCGCTTAAAGGGCCCATACCCTGCTTCTCGCTTTCCCTTTATCTTTCCTCCCGGAGCGGATCAGTGCTTGTGTGGGTCCATGCACAGAACACAATCATTATTAATAATATCTTTCACATGGCCATTTGTTTCATTCACTGTTATCCTTTAGAATTGAACAAGTCATCTTGGTTACTGTGCCTTTAAGACTGGTATATGTAAATTACCTCTGTTCCGATTGACTGCTCTGTATTGTGTGCCTCATTCAGAAAGCAGTCCAGAAGTCAGTGCAGGGGGGCGGAGCTGTAAACTACCGCAGAACAAACAGACGGATAGAAGTGAGCGTTGGTTTTTGTGACATCACAGAAACAGTGAATTCAGAACTATCTATTTGTGCAGCTCAGTTTCCATGTATGAGCTGTGTGGGTTGTAAATTGTCAGAAATCAAGTCAAAGGAAATCAAAGGAAATCAAGTATCTCCAAAATGGCAACTTTACAGAAGAGGCCCGAGACCTCATTTGATCTTATTCAAGTCAATGGAACCAAAAGGTTTTGGGCCAATTCTGTTGGAATCATGAAATTGTCAGACGATGTAAATGGCAGCTGCTGTGTTCAAATGATGCATAAAAGTTAAAATTGACAAAAATGTTGATACATGTTTTTCTTTGGGCAGTGACGATACGTTCATGTGTTCAAAATAGCTGCACCCAGAAGGAAGTTTGGGATTTCTGTGCCATTGGGAAGGAAGATAAAGGTCACCAGGAACAATAAATGGTGATACATTTAGACAGACAAAGCTACACATACAGAAGCAGTGTCTGTCAGGATGGCATGACAGCATGGAGCTGCAGAGGTTCCTAAAGATATCCATCCCATGCAGCTTAAATATTCGCACACGGTTCCTCCAGATTTTGCGCTAGGCGTGGAGTGCTGATAGCGTATCCACAGGTTTTCAGTCGCTGACCACGGTGCCGCCACACGCGGATTCGTTGGTGGTCTCCACCAAGACTAAAGTGGGACTCGTCACTGAAGATGACCCGCTGCCATTCACTCAGCGACAGTCTGGCACCACACCGTGGTAGTCTTCAGCGACATTGACCAGGTGTTGAGGGCGGTCGTCGTAATGGTCTGTGTGCAGCCGTCTGCTAAGGATGCCTCATGGAGGGCATCGCTGCTCACTAATGTCTGCAATCATGGGCGTTGCGTCATTATGTGCACGACGGACAACTCGTCGGTTCTCCCTCTCTGTGGTTCGTGTAGATCTCCCAAAACCTTAATATCGCCGCTGTGCGCCTTCTTCTTTCCACTGCCGCCAACAGGGTGGCATAGTAGTAGCTTTATAGCCGGTGTCGCGCCAA
>JAMWET010000294.1:272500-290000 GCA_024036415.1 Prochilodus magdalenae
GGAGTGAGGGTCAGTATGACTGTGTGATTAGACACATAGAGGAGTGAGGGTCAGTATGACTGTGTGATTAGACACATAGAGGAGTGAGGGTCAGTATGACTGTGTGATTAGGCACATAGAGAAGTGCGGGGTGTGTGACTGTGGATTAGACACATAAACGAGTGAGGGTCAGTATGGCTGTGGATTAGACACATAGAGGAGTGAGGGGCAGTATGGCTGTGGATTAGACACATAGAGGAGTGAGGGGCAGTATGGCTGTGGATTAGACACATAGAGGAGTGAGGGGCAGTATGACTGTGGATCAGACACATAAACAAGTGAGGGTCAGTACGACTGTGTGATTAGGCACATAGAGGAATGAGGGTCAGTATGTCTGTGGATTAAACACATAGAGGAGTGAGGGTCATTATGACTGTGGATTAGACACATAGAGGAGTGAGGGTCAGTATGACTGTGGATTAGACATAGAGGAGTGAGGGTCAGTATGTCTGTGGATTAGACACATAGAGGAGTGAGGGTCAGTACGACTGTGGATCAGACACAGGAGTGAGGGTCATTATGACTGTGGATTAGACACACAGAGGAGTGAGGGTCAGTATGTCTGTGGATTAGACACACAGAGGAGTGAGGGTCAGTATGTCTGTGGATTAGACACACAGAGGAGTGAGGGTCAGTATGTCTGTGGATTAGACACACAGAGGAGTGAGGGTCAGTATGGCTGTGGATTAGACACACAGAGGAGTGAGGGTCAGTATGACTGTGGATTAGACACACAGAGGAGTGAGGGTCAGTATGTCTGTGGATTAGCCATATCGAGGGGTGTGGGTCAGTACTACTGTGGATTAGGCACATAGAGGAGTGAGGGTCAGTACGACTGTGCATTAGACACAGGAGTGAGGGTCATTATGACTGTGGATTAGACACATAGAGGAGTGAGGGTCAGTATGACTGGATTAGACACATAGAAGAGTGAGGGTCAGAATGACTGGATTAGACACATAGAAGAGTGAGGGTCAGTATGGCTGTGGATTAGACACAGGAGTGAGGGTCATTATGACTGAGGATTAGACACATAGAGGAGTGAGGGTCAGTATGTGTGTGGATTAGACACATAGAGGAGTGAGGGTCAGTATGACTGGATTAGACACATAGAAGAGTGAGGGTCAGTATGACTGTGGATTAGACACATAGAGGAGTGAGGGTCAGTATGACTGTGGATTAGACACATAGAGGAGTGAGGGTCAGTATGTCTGTGGATTAGACACATAGAAGAGTGAGGGTCAGTATGTCTGTGGATTAGATACATAGAGGAGTGAGGGTCAGTATGACTGGATTAGACACAGAGGAGTGAGGGTCAGTATGACTGTGGATTAGACACATAGAGGAGTAAGGGTCAGTATGTCTGTGGATTAGACACATAGAGGAGTGAGGGTCAGTATGACTGGATTAGACACAGAGGAGTGAGGGTCAGTATGACTGTGGATTAGACACATAGAGGAGTGAGGGTCAGTATGTCTGTGGATTAGACACATAGAGGAGTGAGGGTCAGTATGTCTGTGGATTAGACACATAGAGGAGTGAGGGTCAGTATGACTGGATTAGACACATAGAGGAGTAAGGGTCAGTATGTCTGTGGATTAGACACATAGAGGAGTGAGGGTCAGTATGACTGGATTAGACACATAGAGGAGTGAGGGTCAGTATGTCTGTGGATTAGACACATAGAGGAGTGAGGGTCAGTATGACTGGATTAGACACAGAGGAGTGAGGGTCAGTATGACTGTGGATTAGACACAGAGGAGTGAGGGTCAGTATGACTGGATTAGACACAGAGGAGTGAGGGTCAGTATGACTGTGGATTAGACACAGAGGAGTGAGGGTCAGTATGACTGGATTAGACACAGAGGAGTGAGGGTCAGTATGTCTGTGGATTAGACACAGAGGAGTGAGGGTCAGTATGACTGGATTAGACATAGAGGAGTGAGGGTCAGTATGTCTGTGGATTAGACACAGAGGAGTAAGGGTCAGTATGACTGTGGATTAGACACAGAGGAGTGAGGGTCAGTATGACTGTGGATTTGACACAGAGGAGTGAGGGTCAGTATGTCTGTGGATTAGACACATAGAGGAGTGAGGGTCAGTATGACTGGATTAGACACATAGAGGAGTGAGGGTCAGTATGTCTGTGGATTAGACACATAGAGGAGTGAGGGTCAGTATGACTGGATTAGACACAGAGGAGTGAGGGTCAGTATGACTGTGGATTAGACACAGAGGAGTGAGGGTCAGTATGACTGGATTAGACACAGAGGAGTGAGGGTCAGTATGACTGTGGATTAGACACAGAGGAGTGAGGGTCAGTATGACTGGATTAGACACAGAGGAGTGAGGGTCAGTATGACTGTGGATTAGACACATAGAGGAGTGAGGGTCAGTATGTCTGTGGATTAGACACAGAGGAGTGAGGGTCAGTATGACTGTGGATTAGACACATAGAGGAGTGAGGGTCAGTATGACTGGATTAGACACAGAGGAGTGAGGGTCAGTATGACTGTGGATTTGACACAGAGGAGTGAGGGTCAGTATGTCTGTGGATTAGACACAGAGGAGTGAGGGTCAGTATGTCTGTGGATTAGACATATTGAGGGGTGTGGGTCAGTACTACTGTGGATTAGGCACATAGAGGAGCGAAGTTCACTATGACTGTGTGATTAGACTCTTAGAGGAGCGAAGGTCACTATGGCTGTGTGATTAGACACAGAGGAATGATGGCCACTTCCACAAGTCATCCTATGTACGTATATCTTATATGACCAATTCAGTGGTTGTGTAACGTACAAGAGAAACCACGGTCATGTGCTGAGTAGCTGCTAACTGGCATACAGGAAACGCTACAGCACGTTAGCACCAGCAGCCTTCTCATGACTCACTGGCTAAATCATTATTCGTCTGAGAAATACGGCCTTCACGAGAAGATCATCATCACAACCCACAGGAGTAGAGGAGGGCGGCCGCAGAAGCACTCCCACCGAGGTTGCATCCCAATCCTTGAAGTGCATGTGTTTGGCCTAGAGTGAGAGAGAGGGAGAGACAAAGACAGAGAGCAGGAGAGAGAGCAGGAGCTCTATTGGCTTCACTCATGTGATAGCGGTCATGTGTTCCCATGTCTGTCTGCTGTATCCTCTGTGCTTTAAAGGCGCAATACAGGGCAGCCAATCAGAACAAAGCTCATTTACATACGAGTCTTAAAAAACGCCCTGTATTTAGCCTGTGTAAACATAAAGATAGGCTGGAGAAAGTCATGGAAATATGATTTATGACTGTTTTTGTCACAGACACATTTTAATTAGATAACTGCGTCTCAAAATATGAATAAATATAGAATACAGGTTCTTAAAAGCCCCCTCTAGAGGAGAAGGCAGGACTAGACGACTCTGCTTCCTGTAGGTTGTCATGACCTTCGTTATCAGGACAATCTCTTCCACCCAGACGTCAGACCGAATGAGGGTTCTCGGGAAAAACACCTGAATGAAACAGTGTCTCAGATGAAACAGGTTGTTTCCACCGGCCCCAGGTGAGGTGGAGGGAAGGGAGACAGCTGTCATATCCATATTTCTTTCTTATAATATTGATTGCTGTTTTGTGGCCACATTAAAGGAGACTTTTAGTGATGCACAATTACATCTGAATGATATCAGCATTAAACAACAGCATATACACTCATATCCAGAGCGACTTACAATGTCAATCATATTACAGGTAGGCCAGTGTAGTGTTAGGAGTCTTGCCCAAGGACTCTTATGGGTGTAGCACAGCATAGTCACCCACACTAGGATTGGAACTCCAGTCTTCCACATGTGGTGGTGGTTCCCAGGCAGGTAGCGGTGTTACCTGCTGAGCTACACCAACCACTCGTCTTCCAAAAACAGTAGTTGCACAAATAGCTGCCCCCAGAAGAAATCAACCCAGAGGAACCAAACTTGGTGGGTGGATTTGACATTGTGAGACATGTGAATGATTCAAATTCCACACACACAGCTGTGCATCAACATAAAGAAATATGGGCCTTACCGCTCTACCTAACCGACCCAACAGCCATGATAGCAGTCACTCAGCAAGGAGTGGTGCCCTCCACAGATCTTCCTGGTGGTGTCAGCACCATCGGCCGACGGCTTCACGATTAAGTCCTGGTGTCACTCCGTCGCCTTCCCTAGCAGAACATCTGCAGGAACTGTGTGAGGATATTCAAGCTGCATGGGATGGATTACCACAGGACACCATTAGGAAACTCTACTACTCCATGCCGAGGTGTCTGGCAGGTTGTGTTAGCAAACATGGCGGCTCGACATGTTTCCTCTCAGTGGTCTGTGGCACCTCATCCACTGAAGAGGGACCTGTAGTCGTGGGCTGGAGGTTAGGGAACCAGCCTTGTGACCGGAGGGTTGCCGGTTCGATTCTCTGAACTGACATTAACGACTGAGGTGCCCTTGAGCAAGGTACCTAACCCCCAAATGCTCCCCGGGCGCCATGGATAGTGCTGCCCACCGCTCCGGAGAAGTGTGCTCACTGCCCCCTAGTGTATGTAGGAGTTTCACTTCACAGATGGGTTAAACGTGGAGGACTTGTGAATGTCCCCACTGTGGGATCAATAAGGGCTTCAGATCTTAAAGGCGAGTCTCCATACGCACCCAGTGTTGCTATAGTTTGGGCTCTTTAACTGGCCTGAGGCAGTCACTTTTACCCCAACACCAACCGTATGAAGTCCCTTGACTACTTGTGAAAAACGAAGCTGGTTCTGAAACGTCTGCGTGATGCTGCTTGTTTGTGCAACACCAGTGGTCACCTAAAACAGGAAGTTCTTTGCATATATGACCGCACTCTGCGTTTCCCTGTCCTGTTAAAACATGAAATCATTGTTTACCTGAGATTTTGGCCTCCTTGGATGATCCCTCCATTTGTCTGCGATGAGCCGTAACCAGCACCTGAATGGTGATTTCAGTGTTCGAGCACCGACACCTCCAGCTACTGGAGTGCCCCTTGCACGTCCCTATTCCCAGCACAGGCCTCCTTATGACTATTGCACATTGTGCGGAGGCAGAGTAAGCAAGGCTGTGCTGATGTTGAACACCGCACATGGCTTCTCGTTTATGGAGCGGCGCTGTTTCTATAGGTGCATCTGAAGCGCGCCCGCGTTTTCCTGCGCGGATGTAAGGAATGTCGAAGGTGTAGGTGTTTGTGTGCTGTATAGGCTCCAGAAACCTTTTGGTGTGCATATAGCGTGTGTAGGTGGAGTGTTTGATGTGGAGGTGCACAGTAACTACACTGTTTCATGCTAGGTTGATCTCCCTCGCTTCTCTCAAGCATACACATACACATGCACCCTCCCACGGCATGTGTGGGTGTCGTTGGCTGTAGCTTTAGCTTAAGGTGTAGGTGTGTTGGAGGCACACTGTGTGGAGATCACATTCTCGTGTCTCTTTTTTTTTCTGCACTGGAGACTGCAGGAAAGGAAGAAAGCAGGCAAGAGAAAGAGAGAGAGAGAGAGAGAGAGAGAGAGAGTAGAGGGATAGAGAGCGAGAGCGGATTGGGCTGTAGGCCGGCGGCTGAAGGCAGAATGGCTGCTTCCCGATGACTCATCCTCCACCGCTCCATGTGTTTGTCAAGGAGACTGAATCATCCGTCGTTTGTGGGGATAGCTGAAGCTTTGCCTTGTGCTCCATGCAGAGCCAGTGCCCATGGCTGAGCCCAGTCTCCGTCCTTTGTGCACACCTCCCATGCCCTGAGCGACGCCGCTGGACGCGCCAGAGATGAGCGAGAGCAGCCGGTAAGCCCAGTCGTGGTTGTTTTTTTCCAGATTGTTCTGCCATCGAGTGGCATTCTGTTTCATCCTCCTCCTCGCTGCCTCTGTGTCTGTGTTCTCCGTCTCTGCCTCCTCCCCGCGCTGCAGCATTCGCCGATGTCTGTTGTGGTTTTGGAGGACAGGGAAGACGTTCTGAGTGGATGCTGTTTCAAATCACAAGGATCTAGCATGTGGGTGTGCGAAGGCGTGTGCACGTGTGGGTGATGGAGGATTGTGCCATGGTTTGTCACAGGCTTAGGAAAGCAGCAGAGAGGCTGCGGCCAACAAGGACATATTGGACCATGATTAGCTGAAGCGCTTGAGGCTTCTGCATCGATTGCTGCCTATATGGCATGATGGAACATGCCTTCGAGAACCGTCCAACTCGGCATTACCCCTAGCGTTTTATGGGTCCCAGCTTTGGTGCTGGACCATGGCCTTTCAGGACCAGTGGTGAACATGGCTGTCAGAAATGATCCCAGCTGCTGAAAGGTCAAGTCCTTTGATGGGTTCAGCCTTAATATGTAGTACTGAGGAAAAGTCTGAGACCATCCTTTCATTTTCAGTTAAACTGGTCATTAAGTTCAGTAATCTCCAAACATCCTGTTAGCAAGGCCTGGTAAACCACCGAAACTACCCCCTTCAGATACACCGCCTTTAAGGCAGCATCTTTGAGCAAGACGAGAAGATCAAGCTCCACCATATCAGATCTAAAAGCATCCACAGGTCTTTCTGTCCATTCCTCGACTGTGAGGCAACACCTCAACACAATGAAGGTCTGAAAGGAGGTGTAGCTGTTCGTGAAGCTCTTCACTGAGAAAAGGAGGCGGACACTTCCAACAAAGAAGCTCTGGTGTCCTCAGAACCATGGACTGACCACCCCCGAGTCCAGAATCTCCATATCACTGAATTGGTTTGGGGTTATTTGGATGTTGAGAAGCAGAAGATGCCAAACTAATTCATACAGCTGAACTTTGGAGGTGTGTTTGCAGACTCCCTTGAAAAACTGAAGGGAGCTGTAATGCAGGTGGACACGCCGAATACTGATGAATGAATGAATACAAATGGTGGTCTCTGACTATTGCACAGTGCTGTCTATTCTTTCGTATTGTCGAAGGAGGAATTAGAATGGCCGGACCTGTCAGACCAGCACATCATCACTAAACCGTACCCGCCAACAGCATGCTTTCACAGCCTCCCCACAAAGGACTGACCACCCTCAGTCAAGTGCAGGGGTGGTCAGGGCAGGAAGAAGGAAAAAGCCTGCTGCATTCCTCTCTAACCATCTACACCAACTCAGCACACTCCTACTAAACCCTCAGTCCAGCAGGACAGGAAGGAGCCACTGCGCTAAGGAGCTCCAGGTGCATGGAGTAAATATCCTAAATCATATCCATATTGACAGACGGTTTCTTAAACCAGGCATTGATAGTTATTGATATTTCAAGCCAACATTTGAAACCATATTGGTTTTCGTCTTAAGAGGGGAAGTGCTAGGCACCACTGAGCTGCTGTAATAAACAGCTTGTTGTATTAATTTTGCAGCGTATGTAACATTGTAGACATAAATGGGACATTTCTCTGTAAGCCAGGTCAATTTAATCCCTAGCCCTGTATGTTACAGCATTGGCACTGGCATTGGCAAAATTGCCAGAGGCCCAGAATGACAGTATCTGAGCATGCTTACTTGGCACTGGCCAGCACTTTCCCTCCGAATACCAATTTTGAAATATGGAAAAGGGTCAGTCAATATGGGGAACTTACCTGACACGCTCATCCAGAGCAGCTTACAAGGTTAGTCATATTACAGGTAGGCCAGTGTAGTGTTAGGAGTCTTGCCCAAGGACTCTTATTGGTGTAGCACAGCATAGTCACCCAAACCAGGAACCAATCCCCCATCTCACACATATCATAGTAGCTCAATGACAAGTGGTGTTATCCGCTGCGCCACACCAACCACCAAGTTCTCAAGTAGTAAAGTTCCTGGTAAATATTTCAGACGTTTGTATGATGAAGTGTAAAAGTTTATAAACATTTAGGAAGCGTTTCTGCGAACTGTCTGTACATGATCTCATATTCGGATGTGCACTGCCGGGAAATAGTGAAGAGGGAAATGCAAAGAGCAGAATTCATCTGCCATTTACACAGGGTATTGGGAAGTCCCTGTGCGGTATACTTCATACAGCCGCACTGTGAGCCTATAAGAGCAAAACCAACCTGGTACTACAACATAACTTTAGGTTCCCTGAGCTTTTGTTTTCTGTGTACCAACAATCCTCTGTGGGCTTTTTGGTACACAGGAACATTGTAGGGTATCTATGAACATCTACCCTATGTACTTGATAGAAGGATCATTTTGAGCACTCTCTCTCTCCGTGTTGACTACGGTGGTTGCTCAACCATGCTATAGGGAAACACAGTCCCAACATTGCTTTTTTAGGATTTTAGTTTTACAGTGCAGTGTTGCAAAGACAAACATAGATCTCCAAAATGGCAACTTCTAGGTAAGTCATTGGAAACAGAATTTTACCAAGCCATTTCTATTGCTGAAATGTTCAGCAGGTGCTCGGAAGATCAGATCAACAAAAACGAAGATCAAACAGCCAAGAATTGTAAAATGCCCACGACTAGGGAGCGGTTTCTATTGTGTATCCGTCATATCTGGTCGATATCAGCAGCATTGCCGATGATTCCTGATCCAGCTTAATAGAGCATGTGTTCCAGTCTGTGTCTTTTTACATTTACATTTAAGGCATTTAGCAGACGCCCTTATCCAGAGCGACTTTACAACCGTGCTCAGTGCTCCGTTGGATAATATTCCAGCTAGTACAGGAAGCTTAGAGCCTAAAACTCACCACAAGCTCAGACACTGCCCGAACAGGGGGCCAGTGCTGGTACCTAGAGATTAATACACAGACATAGAGCAAGTAAACAATTACCTGGCAACCCCAGCCCAGTGCTCATTCCTATAGAGGAGATACACTTTTCATACACTGTACTTCTCTAAAACCATTTTAACAGGACTACGTTTTTTTTATTTTTTTACTTTTTATGTTTTTTAAATTTTTTTTATCAGGGTTTCTAAACCAGTGGACCGTGCAGTACCCTCTAGTGTTCCATCGGCCTGTACTCAAATGGAGGCAGTAGTTTGTAGTGGGCCAGAAACGTCATATATAACCAAATTAGTGTGATATATATTAGTATATTAATGTAGATATATGAATATTAATGTACACATGTACAAATAAAAATCTTACAGCAGCAGCAGCAGGCTAACTAAACATCTTTGGTTGGAGCCAACACATTATATGTGTGTGTGTGTGTGTGTGTGTGTGTGTGTGGTGTGTGTGTGTGTATATGTGTGTGTGTGTGGTGTGTGTGTGTGTGTGTGTGTGTGTGTGTGTGTGTGTGTGTGTGTGTGTGTGTGTGGGTGTGTGTGTATATGTGTGTGTGTGTATGTGTGTGTGGTGTGTGTGTGTGTATATGTGTGTGGTGTGTGTGTGTGTGTTGTGTGTGTGTGTGTGTGTATTTGTGTGTGGTGTGTGTGTGTGTGTGTGTGTTTGTATGTGTGTGTGTGTATATGTGTGTGTGTGTGTGTGTGTGTATTTGTGTGTGGTGTGTGTGTGTGTGTGTGTGTGTGAGTGTGTGTGTGTGTCATTTCTTAATCACTATGCTTTGTTGTGATTGGTGGGCCTTGGGGAAGACAAGGCTGAGAACCCCTAAACAAAACATGCATCTATTCAGTGTTCCCTAAGTACCATAACACAGAGATATTGAAATATGATATTAAATAATAAGCCATATTAAAATAAGTCTGTTTATCCGAGTGTGGGATGGATATATATAGATTTCTTGATGTTTCAAGCAACACTAACTGTGGACAAAGCCTTTGTTCATGATCGCTCATGGGACCCTATAGGAACGCTCTGGGAAACTGCGGAAGTGTGTCTCACCGATTCAGCTTCAGAGTATTGACAGGAGATGATCGGATTAGCCTCTGGCAGTGCCATCATGATGCTCTTCATTGTTGGAATCACCAAGACTTGGGGAAGAGGTGGCGACTCGTTATTTAGGCCTGTGAGAATGAGCACAATTGTGCATTGTATGGCCACTATTGTCCACCATTGTAACCAGGGGGTGTCCCCTGATCATAATCGAATAGACTAAACTATGGAGAGAAAGGTCTGACCGTTTCCACCCTGTGATCTGATGACTTCACTCCACTTCTCTCTTCTCCAGCCCTCTGCGGGCTCGCACGTACACCAGAAATACCCAGACCTTGCAGTCGTTTCTCACTTCAGCTAAATGGCCCTTGTGGTCATAACCTGGTCAGCGAGGGCAAACCCAGCCAAATAGGGGCAATCGGAGGGAATCACCACGTAGGTGTTGTCCTGGTGGCCAGTGATGGCTGTGATCAGTCTGGAAAATCTCGCCCCTCTCTGTAAATTAGTGGTTAACAGTAACCTTTTAGATGATGCGAACGGCTGGCCTGGAAGATTTCCCGTTACAGGTATACTGGCCAACTGGACACGGTTTAGTCACTGACCTTTAGCGCATCAGTCAGAATGTCATATGACTTAAGAAAGTTTTCCCGTAAGTCCATTTGTGACGTCATGCTGATAATGATATTGGAGTTTCTAGAGGCTGTGGAGACGGCAGTGTTTGTGAGTACGTGAGATGCCTCTTAACAACATTTCCATGATGTTCTCTGAGCACTCGGAGCAAGAGGCTTGTTATATATCCTTCATATAGTGTTTTATAAGGGATCAGGTCACGTTCGCATGCTGGAAGACAGTACCGCTCATTTTAGACCTATTGTTTTAAATGACGCAACAGGCTGACAAACAACCAGAAGGTGCTAAGGCAGATTTCTCAGCATGAAGGAAGAGCCACATTCTCAACTTTGACTTTGAGTCACACCCATGCGGTGAAAAAAGCGGTGCTTTGAAGTCTTTTGGTTCAAATGTGCACCTTTCCACATATATACGATGGTTTTGTCTCTGAGTTCACTTTTGTTTGAGTTTGACGTAATACGTTTTATTCACTCATATGATTAGACCATGTACGTTTGCTATTTGTTTGTTACTGCGTATTTGCACTGTCTGTATGGCTGACAACAGCCATCTTCTTAATTTGCTTAGCAAACGATATACCATTACCTCCATCTATACTTTACACTTTACACAGACACTAAGGACTCTATTTTTATACTTTCATACTTTATATAGTATTGTCTCTATTTGTACAAATCTATCTTACTTCTGTTGTTACTTCTGTATAGTTTGTATACCTGCCACTGGATGCCTTGAATTTCCCTCTGGGATCAATAAAGTATCTATCTATCTATCTATCTATCTATCTATCTATCTATCTATCTATCTATTCAGTGCCTATTCAGTTACAGTGGGGTGTGAACGTTTGGGCAGCGTTGATAATTTTCCTGATTTACCTTTATAAAGCTTTGATTGTTTGGATAAAAAAATTGTGTTAAATATATCATATAGGGGACAAACACAGTGATATTTGAGAAGTGAAATGAAGTTTATATGATTTACAGAAAGTGTGCAATAACTGGTTAAACAAAAGTAGGCAGGTGCATAAATTTGGGCACTGTTGTCATTTTATTGATTTCAAAACCTTTAGAACTAATTACTGGAACTCAAATTTGGTTTGGTAAGTTCAGTGACCCTTGACCTCCATACACAGGTGACTCCAATTATGAGAAAGGGTATTTAAGGGGGGCAATTGTAAGTTTTTTTTCCTCTTTGCATCTTCTCTGAAGAGTCGCAGCATGGGAGTCTCAAGACAACTTTTAAATGACCCCACTGTATAGTTTCAGTCCTGCCGTACAGGAATGAGACAACTTAGAGAAAGCAGTATAACGGGAAAAACACTATATGTGTGAACCAGGAGTATTTTGCCGTTGCATGCGGTGTTCAGGGTGTCTGGGACGCTTTCTGTTTGCACCAAAGGGGCCTTTTTTACGTTAAATGGAATTCTACCGACAGATTCCCCTTACCGAAAATCCCCTTGTTGTTGACATTCTGTAGCAGAGTGGGCTGTTACCCAGTGAGTGTCTTTGAGTCGGATTGGCTAAAGGAAAAAAGATAACCCAGTCGTCGCTGCAACTTGATGAATCCATTGAGTTTAATATATACACTCATTGTCATAAAGAATAAGAAGGAAGTGTCGGATTTCCGTGGAATTGGGAAGGAAGATAAAGGTGACCAGGAACATTAAGTGATGATACATTTAGACTGACATGGAGCATATTTATTGAGCTACACATACAGAAGTGGTGTCTCTCAGTATGGAGCCGGACCGCCATGTTTGCCTACGCAACATGCCAGACGTCTGGGCATGGAGTTCTGGAGGTTCCTAATGGTGTCCTGTGATAATCCATCCCATACAGCTTGAATATCTTCACACCGTTCCTGCAGATGGTGTGGTAGGGGTGTAGGTGTGGTGACACCAGGCCATCTGGACATCTTGGTGCTGACCACGGTGCCTCCGCACACAAATTCGTTGGCCGCCTCCACCAAGACAAACGTGGGACTTGTCACGGAAGATGACCCGCTGCCATTCTGAGGCAATCCGTGACAATCTTGCACGTCACCATTGCCGTCTTTGGCGATGTTGACGTGGTGTTAGGGGCAGTCATCGGAACAGGTGCATAACTGCTACACAACCTCTCTGCGCACATTGAGTCATGACTCATGTTGGGCTAGTGAAGTACAGTGACGTCCTAGCTTACGTCACATGCACAAGCGAGCGTGAAACTTGAGTCATTCCTATGTCTCGCAATGTCAGATCTACCCACCAAGTTTCATTCCTGTCGGCTGATTCTTTCCGGGTGCACTGCTTTTTTGGCGATGAGTGTAGATATTAAGGTTTCTGTGTGGCGACAATTGCATCCGATCATCTGTAGATATTACCTCACACTTACTTCCTCACACAAACCTCAAGTGAATCACGGAACCATCTTAAAAGAACTTTGACCTGCTCACTGCACTTCATATCTGGATGGGTCACTCGGTTGTCGGAGCAGAAATCCCTGGAATTCCATCGGCTATATGATACGACGTCTGTGCCAGCACGGTGTCATGCCCATCTGGAGGAGAACAGGCCTCTGCTTTTTCAGCATGGCTGGGAGAGAGGCAGCTGAATGAAGACTGGATGCTCTGTTAGACCAGAGCGTTCTGAATGTGCACGCTGCGAAGCGGAGCCTCCGGCACGCCGTGTTTAGCGAGTTGTTGTGAGTGTGTTTGCGCTGTTGCTTGGCTTTGATATGGCTGGGGTGTGACGCTGGCCCTGGGCCTGCTCCTGTGCACACGGCCCCGAGCACAGATGGGAGAGAGGACGCAGCGAGACACCTTCCAGCCCTGGATAGCAACGAGCAGAGGGAGTCATGGCTTCAGACGCCTTCGAACATTCTGTTACTCCTGCGCGTGTGTGTGTTCGCGCTCGTGCATGCATGCGCGCTACTTTGCGTGCGTTGAAGGCACGTAATACTATAGCCCTTATTTTTCGCCCCACATGCCAGATGGTAGGTGTCCCACAATGCTAAATGGGACGTGCAGAACATAATCAGATACAGGAAAGATTAGCATCGCTGTAAGGAGACGCTCAGTGTAATAATGCTGTTCAATAGCCGGAACAGTGCTCAGATTTGGCCTTGTGTGTGAATTTCCTATTTATAGCAGTTTAGATGTTTATATATAGCTGTTAATTCATGCTGGAGGTTCTTTTAGGTTCTTAAATGGCCCATATCCTACAGTTATGTCTCATTTATGACATTTTCTGGACCACAAATAGTCAGAAAGGGTTTCAACCTCTGCATTTTCCGTCATTTTCAAATCCCTTGAAATGACCCAGTCAGTTTACAGTAATGATGTATGTAAATGATCTCTGTTCTGATTGGTTGGTCTGTATTACATCCCATCCAGAAAGCAGTCCAGGCTGAAACACTCCTTATAGCTTCACTCTGAGTGGGTGTAGCTACTGTACACTACTGTAGGCTGAAGTGGTTATGTTGCATTTGTGCATATGTGCATGGGAATGAGCTGGAGGTTAGGGAACCGGTTTTGTGTATATCGGGGGGGTTTGGCTTAGAACCGTAGCTAGGACCTGTTCTGTGATGAGATGAAACAAGGATAGCCAATCAAGATTGTTTTCTGGAGGTTCCTGAATTACACTGACCTCCTGGATAGACCGTTAAGCTGGGGACACAACTTGTGTTCGTGCGATCGACTCTCTTCATGCTGTACTTCAGTCTTTATATGCAGCCGTGCATTTCTTAGCTCGTCCAGCTGTCTCCACTGCTTTTTTCTCCATTCATAAAACTGTGAAGCTATTAAATTTGAAAAGGGGAATTCCATCAACATTACGAAATGTCTGCTGCATGACTAATAGATTCATACGTAAACAAAGTCAGTCAGGGTGGTTTGGTATGAAATGTGAAATTCTAGAGAAACTTGCAAAGTCAGAATTGTTCAGTGTGGTTGCGACAGGAACGAGACGTCTGATGCATTCAGTAAGCTCCCGCACAGAAAGTTATTTCGTGAAATGTTTATGGATATGTTGCCTGATTGGAAATCAAGTTTGCATACATCCAGAAAGGTGCTGGATGTGAAATACAGGGAATTCCCTGTTATATATTCCCTGTTTTTATATATATATATATATATATATAAACAGGGAATATATATATTATATTATATTATATTATATTATATTATATTATATTATATTATATTATATTATATTATATTATATATATTATATTATATTTTTATAATAGGGATTATATAATAGAGAACAGGGAATATATAATATATATATATATATTATATTATATTATATATATTATATTATATTTTTATATTTTTATATTACAAATATATATATATATATATATATATATATATATATATATATATATATATATATATATATATATATATATATATATAGGGATAATATTAGGTGTGAAGTTTTCCATCCTGCATGTAGCTTTTTAGATTTAGCATGTGTAATTTAATGACTACTTTTCCACAAGGCGGATTTCAGGTGCTAGCCCTCTGTTATCAGCTTGTGAAGAGCCAGGTGGATAGGCTTCCTTCAAAGGGAGCAAAGTGAAGGTCTGGAGTCTACAAAACTACCATTATGTGACTCACAACAGGCAGAGTGTGCTCCTGCAACACTGGTCTCCTTGCCTATATGGCATAGGTTAGAGATGAGCTTAGCCCTGAATAGTTTTCATAAAGGAGACATCAGTACCTTCCTACCTACAATAGTACCTCCATGAGAACAAATAACAGCTGTGACTACCAATTTTATGGATGTAGGCCACATCAGTGTTCAGGCACTCCTGCGTCAAGGAATTGGTCAGTTGGTCCAGATTTGGTGGATGCGAGACATTCCCTGCACTGTACCACCTCTTCTCAATCCCGTCACTCACACCCCACAGGTATTTATAGCTCCATCAGCTACATCTGCAGGAGCCTGAGGATACTGCACACACTCATCTGAATATTACATTAACATTAGCAGACTGGCTGTACATATAAATAATATCAGCGTCGGACAGATGTTTCGATTGGTTGGTCGCTTTGATGGTTTCATAACCATGTTTGTTAGTGTTAGTGTTTCACTGATGGACAAAGTCACATTTCTACACTCGTGTAAATGTTAATGCATTAGCACCAGCGGGTCTGGGTACAAGTATCTGGCATTAGCCTTGCGTTCCTATATCAGCACATGCCTAGTTAATGTTGGCCTATATTATTGGACACCCGATTTATCTGTCTGTCTCCATCGCATCTCTGCATAGCGATACAGTCCAGAACTCCCAAGACCCTGCCAGTGTACACTAATCAGTGGGTGAGGAGGTGACGGCTTCAACGTTGTAGAAGGAGAGAGAGGAAGAGAAAGAGGGAGGTGGGAGAGAGAGAGAGAGAGAGAGAGAGAGATGTTTTTGCAAATTTCCACATCACAGATGGATAGAATGACTCACTCCCAGACCCATACACACACATATATCACTGACATTTTCTCTCTCCTGCCTGTGTTTGTGACAAGCACTTGAAGTTCTATCCTCCATCTATTTCAGTGAGGTTTCATTTTGTTGCATCGCCATTCAGCATTCATCCAGAGCTGCGGTTCCCGTATAGTATTCGTTTAGCTGTTATTAATAAGGAAACTAGCGAGGCTAGCGTTCCTGGCTTGGGTTATTGACCTAGCACTGGAGAGCTACAGGGACTTGCAATCTTCTGCTGACCACTACTTACTGAACCCATAGTTGTTAGCTCCAGAGGACCAGCAGCATGGTTGCCCACCTGCTCACTCAGAAAGTGGACATGGCCATTTTAAACACGGCTGACAAACAACAAGTAATGTAATCCCCCTCGGATTTACAGGAATAGTGAGGTAAAAAAACAAAAAGTACACGGTTGTTCCCCTAGTACAGTGTTCAGGAGGGTGTGGCTACTACTGCCGGTTTAGCTGTGGGGTATGTTTGTCCATTACTACAGATAATAATAATAATAATAATAATAATAATAATAATAATGATAATAATAATAGTATAGGGAAGCTTTGAGGAAGCCTGTGATGATTTAGCCTAAAGGGTAATGCTTAGCTAATGTTAAGTAAACATGTAGCAACTATAGGTTTACATGTTAATTAACCGTATAACAAGTACATGTTTCCATGTTATGTAAACACAAAACAATGACGTCTTTTCATGTTAAGTAAACATAACGACTTGTTAAGTAACTATATAACCACGATATGTCTACACACTACGTAAAGCTTGTTTACATGTTAAGTAAATGTATAGCTACTACATGTTTACATGTTAAGTAAACATAACGACTTGTTAAGTAACTATATAACCACGACATGTCTACACGCTAAGTAAAGCTTGTTTACGTGTTAAGTAAATGTATAGCTACTACATGTTTACATGTTAAGTAAACATAACGACTTGTTAAGTAACTATATAACCACGACATCTCTACACGCTAAGTAAAGCTTGTTTACGTGTTAAGTAAATGTATAGCTACTACATGTTTACATGTTAAGTAAACATAACGACTTGTTAGGTAACTATATAACCACGACATCTCTACACGCTAAGTAAAGCTTGTTTACGTGTTAAGTAAATGTATAGCTACTACATGTTTACATGTTAAGTAAACATAACCACTTGTTAAGTAACTATATAACCACGACATGTCTACACGCTAAGTAAAGCTTGTTTACGTACTAAGTAAATGTATAGCTACTACATGTTTACATATTAAGTAAACATAACAACTTGTTAAGTAACTATATAACTATGACATGTCTACACGCTAAGTAAAGCTTGTTTACGTGTTAAGTAAATGTATAGCTACTACATGTTTACATATTAAGTAAACATAACAACTTGTTAAGTAACTATATAACCACGACATGTCTACACGCTAAGTAAAGCTTGTTTTTAGGTGTTAAGTAAATGTATAGCTACTACATGTTTACATGTTAAGTAAACATAACGACTTGTTAAGTAACTATATAACCACGACATGTCTACACGCTAAGTAAAGCTTGTTTACGTGTTAAGTAAATGTATAGCTACTACATGTTTACATGTTGAGTAAACATAACTACTTGTTA
>JAMWET010000294.1:295000-336458 GCA_024036415.1 Prochilodus magdalenae
AGGTTCTCACATGGAATATACAAGTACATATTATAATCTACAGGTTCTCACATGGAAAATACAAGTACAGATTTTAATCTACAAGTTCTCACATGGAAAATACAAGTACAGATTATAATCCACAGGCTCTCACATGGAAAATACAAGTACAGATTTTAATCTACAGGTTCTCACAGTGAAAATGCAAGTACAGATTTTAATCCACAGGTTCTCACATGGAAAATACAAGTACAGATTTTAATCTACAAGTTCTTACATGTTTACACATGGAAAATACAAAGACAGATTTTAATCTACAAATTCACACATGGAAAAAACAAGTACAGATTTTAATTTACAAGTTCTTATATGGAAAATACAAGTACGGATTATAATCCACAGGTTCTCACATGGAAAATACAAGTACAGATTGTAATCCACAGGTTCTCACATGGAAAATACAAGTGCAGATTATAAATCACAGGTTCTCACATGGAAAATACGAAGACAGATTTTAATCTACAAGTTCTCACATCGAAACTACAAGTAGAGATTTTATTTTTCAAATTCTGAAAAATGTATGGACAGATTTTAATCCACAGGTTCTCACATGAAAAAAAATAGAAGTACAGATTTTAATTGTTAAGTCCTTGCATGGAAATTACAGGATTGTTTGTACAAAACTGGGACCTTATGATGGATACATAGAATACAGTATACATTCCTTTACTATCTATGAATGAAATTAGTGTCACTTGAGAAATTTGGTATTATCTGTTGTCATATAATCATATGGGTCAAAATGAACAAAACGGACAGCATAATTTCCTCAAACAATCAATTCTGCACAGTTTAAACCAGACTAAACTAAAACTACATGTAGTGTCAGTGTGCTCATCTCCCTGGAAAGCGTGCCATATTTTTGGCGTGTTTTTTTTTTTTTTTGTTAGTCAGATAATAAACTGAACAGTAATTTGACCTGGTTTGTATAGAATATAAATACAGGTGTAGGTCCAGTGGTGGTTTGGATAGTAAATAATTTGGCTACATCTGTGTTGCAGATGTGCTGACCCCTGGTTGCCATCACCTCCACACTATTTCACATTAAACCACTGTTGCATTGTCCACAACGAGCTTTATCTACCAAAGCGTAACGAAGGAGTGTGGATTTCTCTATACCATGTTCTGCCAAGGCTGCATGTAACACTGCTAACGTTCAGCGGTTTTCTGTATTAGTTTGACAAACGTCTTCAAGACAAGCTTGTGTACTTTGCTGTCTACTACTACAGAGTGGATTTCACATGCTCACAGAGTCTGTCTGTTTCATTTCATTGTATCCTACCATTCTTTATCTAAAGATTTCTCCAAATAATAATCTATAGAGGTAATTTTGTAGCAAAAGCTGAGAACTGGTTGCACCTAATCTGAGAACATGTAGAATAAAATCTGTAAGTAAAAATATATGCAAGTTCAGTTTTTTTCTATAAATTCTCGCTTTAAAAATACATGTACAGATTCTGGTCTACAGGTTCTCTAATTGAAACTACTAGTACAGATTTATATCTACAGGTTCTCACATCAAAACTTTTAATCCACAGGTTCTTACATGAAAAATACAAGTACAGATTTTAATCTACAAGTTCTCACAAGGAAAATACAAGTACAGATTTTAATTTACAAGTTCTTACATGGAAAATACAAGTACAGTTTTTAATCTACAGGTTCTCACATGGAATATACAAGTACATATTATAATCTACAGGTTCTCACATGGAAAATACAAGTACAGATTTTAATCTACAAGTTCTCACATGGAAAATACAAGTACAGATTATAATCCACAGGCTCTCACATGGAAAATACAAGTACAGATTTTAATCTACAGGTTCTCACAGTGAAAATGCAAGTACAGATTTTAATCCACAGGTTCTCACATGGAAAATACAAGTACAGATTTTAATCTACAAGTTCTTACATGTTTACACATGGAAAATACAAAGACAGATTTTAATCTACAAATTCACACATGGAAAAAACAAGTACAGATTTTAATTTACAAGGTCTTATATGGAAAATACAAGTACGGATTATAATCCACAGGTTCTCACATGGAAAATACAAGTACAGATTGTAATCCACAGGTTCTCACATGGAAAATACAAGTGCAGATTATAAATCACAGGTTCTCACATGGAAAATACGAAGACAGATTTTAATCTACAAGTTCTCACATCGAAACTACAAGTAGAGATTTTATTTTTCAAATTCTGAAAAATGTATGGACAGATTTTAATCCACAGGTTCTCACATGAAAAAAAATAGAAGTACAGATTTTAATTGTTAAGTCCTTGCATGGAAATTACAGGATTGTTTGTACAAAACTGGGACCTTATGATGGATACATAGAATACAGTATACATTCCTTTACTATCTATGAATGAAATTAGTGTCACTTGAGAAATTTGGTATTATCTGTTGTCATATAATCATATGGGTCAAAATGAACAAAACGGACAGCATAATTTCCTCAAACAATCAATTCTGCACAGTTTAAACCAGACTAAACTAAAACTACATGTAGTGTCAGTGTGCTCATCTCCCTGGAAAGCGTGCCATATTTTTGGCGTGTTTTTTTTTTTTTTGTTAGTCAGATAATAAACTGAACAGTAATTTGACCTGGTTTGTATAGAATATAAATACAGGTGTAGGTCCAGTGGTGGTTTGGATAGTAAATAATTTGGCTACATCTGTGTTGCAGATGTGCTGACCCCTGGTTGCCATCACCTCCACACTATTTCACATTAAACCACTGTTGCATTGTCCACAACGAGCTTTATCTACCAAAGCGTAACGAAGGAGTGTGGATTTCTCTATACCATGTTCTGCCAAGGCTGCATGTAACACTGCTAACGTTCAGCGGTTTTCTGTATTAGTTTGACAAACGTCTTCAAGACAAGCTTGTGTACTTTGCTGTCTACTACTACAGAGTGGATTTCACATGCTCACAGAGTCTGTCTGTTTCATTTCATTGTATCCTACCATTCTTTATCTAAAGATTTCTCCAAATAATAATCTATAGAGGTAATTTTGTAGCAAAAGCTGAGAACTGGTTGCACCTAATCTGAGAACATGTAGAATAAAATCTGTAAGTAAAAATATATGCAAGTTCAGTTTTTTTCTATAAATTCTCGCTTTAAAAATACATGTACAGATTCTGGTCTACAGGTTCTCTAATTGAAACTACTAGTACAGATTTATATCTACAGGTTCTCACATCAAAACTTTTAATCCACAGGTTCTTACATGAAAAATACAAGTACAGATTTTAATCTACAAGTTCTCACAAGGAAAATACAAGTACAGATTTTAATTTACAAGTTCTTACATGGAAAATACAAGTACAGTTTTTAATCTACAGGTTCTCACATGGAATATACAAGTACATATTATAATCTACAGGTTCTCACATGGAAAATACAAGTACAGATTTTAATCTACAAGTTCTCACATGGAAAATACAAGTACAGATTATAATCCACAGGCTCTCACATGGAAAATACAAGTACAGATTTTAATCTACAGGTTCTCACAGTGAAAATGCAAGTACAGATTTTAATCCACAGGTTCTCACATGGAAAATACAAGTACAGATTTTAATCTACAAGTTCTTACATGTTTACACATGGAAAATACAAAGACAGATTTTAATCTACAAATTCACACATGGAAAAAACAAGTACAGATTTTAATTTACAAGTTCTTATATGGAAAATACAAGTACGGATTATAATCCACAGGTTCTCACATGGAAAATACAAGTACAGATTGTAATCCACAGGTTCTCACATGGAAAATACAAGTGCAGATTATAAATCACAGGTTCTCACATGGAAAATACGAAGACAGATTTTAATCTACAAGTTCTCACATCGAAACTACAAGTAGAGATTTTATTTTTCAAATTCTGAAAAATGTATGGACAGATTTTAATCCACAGGTTCTCACATGAAAAAAAATAGAAGTACAGATTTTAATTGTTAAGTCCTTGCATGGAAATTACAGGATTGTTTGTACAAAACTGGGACCTTATGATGGATACATAGAATACAGTATACATTCCTTTACTATCTATGAATGAAATTAGTGTCACTTGAGAAATTTGGTATTATCTGTTGTCATATAATCATATGGGTCAAAATGAACAAAACGGACAGCATAATTTCCTCAAACAATCAATTCTGCACAATTTAAACCAGACTAAACTAAAACTACATGTAGTGTCAGTGTGCTCATCTCCCTGGAAAACGTGCCATATTTTTGGCGTGGGTTTTTTTTTTTTTGTTAGTCAGATTATAAACTGAACAGTAATTTGACCTGGTTTGTATAGAATATAAATACAGGTGTAGGTCCAGTGGTGGTTTGGATAGTAAATAATTTGGCTACATCTGTGTTGCAGATGTGCTGACCCCTGGTTGCCATCACCTCCACACAATTTCACATTAAACCACTGTTGCATTGTCCACAACGAGCTTTATCTACCAAAGTGTAACGAAGGAGTGTGGATTTCTCTCCTGGGTTATTGCAGTATCCGCTAATATCAGTTATTGGTCCAAGGCTAATGTGCAGAAGTGGGAGACAGGGGCTGTTTATGGCTCAGTCTGATGCCCGGAGCATATTGATTTAGTGGCTCCTTGCTCCTGAGACATGGCTTCACCTCCTTGCTCGTCAAGGTCCCCTCTCTCTCTCTCTCTCATTCTCTTTTTCTCTCTTTCTTGCTTGCCTGCTCGCTCTCCCATTCTCTCCCTCCCTAGTTAATTATTGAACGCACTGACTCAGGTTACCATATAAGGCTGAGTCCTGGCTTGCTAAGCGTTACAGAGGAAGAATGGGGGAGAAGACTCGCTGAGCTGTTTGCATTGCCAAGTTGAGTGAATGTGAAAGTAAACTCTGCCCGAGCTTTTGACTCATTCCAGTGCAAGTACTTTAAGTGGAGCATTTCTTTTGCATTGATTCCTCCTTCCATGTTTTAGTCTCCAGGCCCCAAGTAGCATACACACTGTCGCGGGACTCTCACGTCGACATCGTCAGTGTTATGCTGAGTTGTTGATGCTGGCCTCCCTCATTGGTATGCGTGACGTCATGCAGTATACTCTGTTTTGTTTTGCGCAGGGCCGGATGAATGAAAAATGTCCGAGTGGGTGTGGAGTTTGCCCTGCGCTCGCATACTTGAGGAGATTAAAGTCTCAACCCATCTCTTCTTCTTTGTCTCGCTCTTTCTCTTTTACAGTGACAGTTACATCGTGCGCGTCAAAGCAGTGGTCATGACCCGGGATGACTCGAGTGGGGGTTGGCTAGCGCAAGAGGGCGGAGGTCTCAGCAGAGTGGGCGTATGCAAGGTGACGCCTGCCGAGTTGAGCGGCCACAGTGACTTCCTCATCCACGGAGAGCGCCTCAAGGACAAGCGGGTAACGTGGCTCATCAAACAGTTCATCCTTTACGCCATTGGCATTACCCTACGTTCACACCAGCAGGCGACAGAGTGCCTGATTGGTAGCCACAATTTAGCGGCAAGCGACAAATCGAGTTGAGATTTTCTCAAATTTAGGCAAATGAAAACACATTCTAAACGTCTGGTTCCAACAAACTCTTCGGACCAGTCATAGGCACAGGGGTCTGAGGCCCGTAGCTTCAGTTCTCTGACCTTTATGTCCCCACCAGCACTCCGCTCTGTACTTCTGAAGAAAGTAGTGGATATTGTTAGTGTCTCGATAGCTAGCTAAGTAAGCCACCATGCTAACCAGACGACTAAGCTAGCCACAAATGCAAGCAGTGAGGTTTCCATACAAATTAGTTCGTCAATAATAATATGAGCTTGGGACGATGTAAGCAACTTGTGGCCTGCTCTTGTGAACGTAGGTTTAGGAACAGGCCCTGTGCATCCCGTGGAAGTGCGTCCCTTCACCTGGTTCACTGCACAAACATGACTCCCCATAAGTTACTGCTGTATATAGCATGAATTTACTTTTCTGCTTCATCATGAACATTACTATCAAAAACTCTCAAACCACAGCTGTGTACACGGGGCAGTATGGCTTCTGTCATTTTGATCTGTCATAAGAAGAAATCATTTGTGGTGTAGAAAGAACTTTGAACCCTAGTGTCACAGATTAGCTCAAAAAAGCGAGACCCCCAAGAGCCACTGCACATTGTATATGAGATGTTAAATGAGATGGTGCCTCACAGCATCACAACAATAACCAGTACATGCTTCATGACCATATACACAGAGACAAAAAAGGCAAATATATATATGTGTGCATTTAAGATGCTGCCGTACTAGCAGCAGCAGATTGCAGCAGCTCCATCCTGACACTATTTCTAACCTATATTAGGTTTTCCCACTCATAGTGGTGCTTATTATTAATATTAATATTATTATTAGAGTACTCTCTCTTCTTCTCTTTATTCATGTACATTTTCTATTATTGTACTATACTGTACATTGGCTCCTGCAATATGTGACTTTCCCTCTGGGATTAATAAAGGGATCTGTCTATCTATCTATCTGTCTATCTATCTATCTATCTATCTACCTATCTACCTATCTATCTATCTATCTACATTAGTATAGTATATATATATATATTTTATATATAGTATTTTTTTATTTTGATATAGTGTATATATGTTTTTATATATATATATAGATCGGCCTATTGCAGAATGATCCTGGACTATCCTGTCCTGCATATTCTGCATTTACGCATTCAGTCTAACTCATCGGCTCATTAACAGCAGTTGTCCAGGACCAGAACTGGAAACCACTGCCCTAGTTCGGTCTGAGCTCTCTGCTTGTCTTTTCTGACGGGCCTTGTTGTTTTGACCGGCAGGTGATTCTGGAATGTTTTGTTCGGAAAGATTTGATCTACACCAAGGCCACGCCCACATTTCACCACTGGAAGGTAGACAACAAAAAGTGCGGCCTCACGTTCCAGAGTCCCGCCGATGCCCGTGCCTTCGACCGAGGGGTGCGGAAAGCCTTGGAGGATATTACGGAAGGTGAGTGCATCTGCGGCTGAAAGCTCCGGGACCAGGAATGCCGCTGAGGTTATAGTCCAAAATGTGTAGCTTTGTGCTAATGGAAATCCGGAGCTGGTGTGGAGACCCCAGAACTTATGTGTAAGCTACATCTGTATAGGGTATGGGGTATCTCAAGGTTATGGAGCAGTAGAATTTAAGGGACCAGACTTGGTCTGGTTTCATTCCCTGACCATACAGAACATGACTGAAGTGCCCTTGAGCAAGGGCGCTGTGGCTAAGGCTGCTTAGTACTCTGGGCAAGTAGGCTTACTGCCCATCAGTGTGTGTGTTGGTGTGGGTTAAAGTGGGGGAGCCTAAGCTTTTCTCACTACTGAGAAGTTTAACAGGTAAATGAACTGGTGAGACGTCATCAGACCTGCTTCAAAACGATGACTTCGGCCATCTTGAGTCCGTTGATGACTGAAAGAAAACCGTTGACCCTGAATCATCACACAGAAGACTGGGGGACTCCACACCCGACACTCATGCACTTGGTACAGTTTAGTTTTCACTGTGAAAAGTACATGTTCCATTCCGCGAGCACGGGGCTGAGGCATGCCGCAGCCTTATCTGAAGAATACTTACAAGCCTGTGGGGGATCTAAATGCGGCTAGCTGTATAACCAGCTGCAGAGAGAATACACAAGCCGCATGTTGACAATGTGAATGCGATACAGGCCTTGGCGACAGGCTCTGGAATGGCGGCTCGGAGTTGGGTTTCGTCCTCCAGTCAGCAGTCGCATGCGGCCAGTTGTGTTTGTCTCACCCTGTTTCTGTCTGTCTGTCTGCCTCTCTCTTCCTCTGTCTTTCCACCCCCCCCTTCCCCATAATAGACAGGATATGTGAGGTTCTGTCCGCTCATGTCTCCTTTGTGTGTGTGTGTGTGTGTTTTATTTTAGGTTCCACAACTTCCTCTTCAACACTCCAGAATGAGGCAGAGCTGGGTGACGATGATGTATTCACAGTAAGCTCCCCTTTTATCTCTCAGAGGAAACACTTGCCAGTTCTGCCAGTTCCAGTTTGGGAGGACATTGTTTGTCCTTCACATATTGAAGAGACATCAGAGCAACACCATGTATAGATGGCTTTCTGGTTTACGGCTCCAGTGGGGTGTGGACAGTATGAGGATGTCCATTGTTGTAGTAATAAACAAAAACACAAAAGACATTTCAGAGCATTTGGTAGATGCTTTAAATGCTTCGAAAGGGAATTCCACCGATTTTTCCGACATTCAATCGCTGGGAATTTCATCCAGAGTCACAGGTTTGGTGTGAAATGCTGTGTACTAGAGTAAGGTATGGTTGTACAAAGCTTGTGCTCAGTAAAGGGGATAGGAACCAGATATCTGAAAAGCATATTTTGACTTACAACACCCTGCATGTGCCTCTCTGCCATGAGTAGAGTTTAATAACAGCTTCAAACATTTACATTTATGGCTTTTAGCTGACCCTCTTATCCAGAGCGACTTACAAGGGTAATCATATTACAGGTAGGCCGATGTGGTGTTAGGAGTCTTGCCCAAGGACTCTTACCTAGACCGGGAATCAAACCCTAGTCTCCCACATGTGGTGGTGGTGGTTCCCTGGAGGGTAGTGGTGTTATCCGCTGAGCTACACCAAACCATAACTGTATATCATGTTTTGGTGGAGCTCTGTATATCATGAAACAATGTCTTATGCGTCAGGCAACGTATTCGCCACCATTTCCGGCCTTAACCATGGATGGCTTTGAGTTTAAACGACTTCTCTGCAGAGATTTTGAGAATTTTGTGAAATTCCCCTTCGAGCTGAGCGGAGATTGAACGCCTATGGAGAGCCTAAACTTATCATTCTCACCCACATAGTTCACACAAGTCCTCCTCCCTCCAGCTGTTTTTCCTATGATTTTTTTTTCTTTTTGCCGTCTGGGTGTGTGTGTGTGTGTGCGTGTGTGTGTGTGTGTGTGTGTGAAGCATCCCAGAAAAGGCAGGGTCCTTGTGATATTTTTACCCCGCAGAGGCTGCAGTTGGAGAGATGGTCCTTTGTTTCAGCCGAGATGGTGGGAGCGATAACGGGACGTAGGACAGTTTTCCTGTAGCTTTTTTTTTTTTTTTTCGTGACTCCTCTGACGTCCGCCACTCTGTCACTCTCTGTCTCGCTCTCCCTCCCGCTCACTTTTCCGCCCCCTTTTTTTTCGGTCCCAGTCACGGGAGACGAGGAGCAGCAGGCGGGGTCAGGAGGTGACTTCCTGCTCCCCTCTGTAAAACTATCATTAGCAGCTGCTTCCTAGCTAACTGCCATCCTGATTTACTGCCGCCCGGGGCGGAGGGAGGGTCTGCGTGTGTGGAAGGGCGAGTGGTGGAGGTGGTGGGGCGGTTGTGGGGGTGAGGATTGAGTGCAGGGGAAACCTCATGTCTCCTCTTCCCCGTACTGTCTGTCTCAGTTTTGGGCCAAGACGAGCCGCCGGCACGCCAAGCTCTAAAGGAAACTCAAGCCGCGGGATCTTTCCGTACCAGAATTTACGTTCTCCGGACAGTCTTGATCCGTTTTTTCTCGGGAGGGGGGGGGGAGTTATTTCGGTATGTTCCGATAGTTTGTATCCCTGTTATCAAGTCACTGTTTGCCTGAGTCAGCAGAGCACATGCTTCTGCCGCCCAGAAGGAGCCATGCGGCACCTCTGCGTGGAACTGCAACCAGTGCAGTTGACGGAGGCCCGGGGCTGCCACTCGTGACCTTTCCAAATATTGCTGGTGGGAGGCAAGTGGCCGCAGACAGGAGAAATGCTGTTCCGGATTTACAGCTCCGAGAGATTCTGCAGGGAGGGGAGGGGAGGGGGTGCGAGCTGCCGCTGCCGCTGCTGCAGCCTGGGTGTACATTCCTCCCAAATTATTCCTCCTGAACTAACCTATACTTAACCCTAGACTATTTTAGTCCATTCAGAACAGGGCAGAGGAGTCATTCAGAGACTGCTGCTGAACCACGTCCATTTAACAGGGCGTGTCACTTAAATACACACACTGCGCGAGAGGCCAGGCCTCACGCTAGAACAAGAATGGCCTCAAGAACAGATTATGCACTGTAGTTCCTGGAAAAAGAAAAGGGTGAGGATATTTATTTTCCAGCTAAGCAATGAAGCGCTGATCCATTGCTCTATTAAACAGAGCTTCTTTTTTTTTTCTTTTTAATGAATACCTGCCTCAGTTTCTCTTCACTTTCCTCATTCTCAAAAGGCCCCTGTTACCTGTCCTAGGCTTAGCTAGGGCAGGGCTGTGTGTACACATGCATCTCAAGGCGCAGTTGCATCAGCCATGATGTCGAGCTGCCATGCAGATGACAGAGGGAGAAAGAAAAGCCCAGCTCTGTATGAGTCACCTACGTTGCGCTCGGCGGTAGAGCAGGCCGGTCCACCTCTCGTACTGTTTATAACCCTGCACCTCACTAACCCCCCCCAACCTCCTCCACCCACCCACAACAGAAAATATGTGACAGTTCAGCCCTGTAGACTTAACACTGTGACACGTACAGTCGGTGCTCGTAGATGTTTTCTAGCTTAGTGGAGTGGACATTGTTTTGAATGAACTTGTCATGAGTCATGAGATGTTGGCTGGAGGCGTGTCTCGATTCGGAACGACGATGAAATACTTTTCGTTTGCTGTTCCTGAGAAGCGATGGTTCAGCATATGTATGTATGTGTATATATACTTTCCTCCTGTAAATGTTTACGACTTGCATCGGTGATGATAATTCATCCAACAAATGATGATGCTGATACATTGTAAAAACCGCACGCCTAGTTCTCCATATACTCGTCTCAGCTGGATTTGATTTGTGAGTCCGGCTTTCCAGCAAGCTGCATGGTGTAAGTTGTTTACAGCATCATATCTCTCTCACTCCACTTCTAAACCGCTTAATCCATCTGGGTTGAGGGAGATTCTGGAGCCTATCCCAGCCCTCAATGGGCATAGAAGGCAGGAAACACCCTGGACGGGCCACATGTCCATCACAGAGGAGACATATACACACACACACATACACACACACACACACACACACACACACACACACACACACACATACACACACACACATACACACACACACTCACATATACACACACACACACACACCAAGACCAAACACACACGCACACACACACACACACACACACATAGACACACACACACACACACACACACACATAGACACACACACACATACACACACACACACACACACATAGACACGTACACATACACACACACACACACACACACCAAGACCAAACACACACGCACACACACAAACACATACACACACATAGACAAACACACACACACACCCACACACGCACACACCCACACACATACACACACACAAACACACACACCCGCACACACACCCACACACACACACACACACACACACACACACATACAAACACACGCGCACACACACATACACACACACCCACACACACACACCTAGGAGGCAATTTAGCATCTCCGATTCACCTGACTGCATGCCTTTGTGGGAGGAAGCCAGAGCGCCCACACAGACACAGGGAGAACATGCAAACTCCATCAGAAAGTTTCCTGGATGCTCCAATGGGAAATCCTGTGACATGTTGTTACATACTTCCGAATGGCAGTGCAATCCAACACTTCCTTCTGCATGCACCGTATGCTAAAACCACCTTTTGAATGAGAGTTTACATAGCAAGAGCTGAAATTTGCTTTATGTCTTACATCATTTAGGACTTGGCACACTACTTTCAGTATTCAAGCCTCAAGTCTGAGGAGAGGATGTGGTGTGTCTTGATGGTGAAGAAATACTTAATTTAAGCCAAAATTGTAGAAAATTATCACATTTCAATTGCAATATCAGTCAGAAATGTGGTACATAGATATTGTCCCCATATCACGACACACACTCCTGGAGTTAGCGTATAGAGTTCTCTTCACTGGGCTAAATGAATGACTCCATGCTTTGCATACATATTAATCTAGATTACAGTCCTTTGCCAGCTTTGCATGGAGTTGTGACTCTGCTGTACCAAAACTCAGTGCACTGCTGCAGTATGAGGACTCACAGGGGAGCAAATGAAAATGCAGATAGGGATCGATGAAGGCAAGCGGGCGGCTTGGAGTGCGCTGATGAGGTTGCGTAAGAGCCTGTAAATGTTGAATTGAGTTGTGTGTGGGCTATGTATTTGAGTTCCACGGCTGCACACACAGAGCGATTCAGGTCGAGCCGGTAAACACACTTGACTGTTTGAGAAAAAGGCCGTGCCTCTGACTCTGGCTTGCCTGTCGACCGGGGGAAAGATGTGGGGGGGAGGGGGTGATTGACAACTTCCTGTGCTGCAGCAGAGCCCAAGCGAGGGAAGGGCCTCGCTATATCCAGGGCCCTGGAGGACACGCAGAGGAAGTGGGATAGGAAGGACTAACAGTCCTGAGGAGAGGGAGTAAAAGAAGAGGGGGGGGAAGTGGAATCAGTGCTGCTTTATATGAGGAGGTCCTTCATTACACCCTCTCCTGGCTGGCTTCCTGAGACTGGCCATCTGTATTTGGAGTGTCAGCTGTCAGGACAAATCACAGTGGAGGAACAAGTCCTATGCAAAAGCTTATACACCTCAAGGGATGTCAAATGGTTGTGTTTTGTCCATGAAGGGAAAACGTAGAGATCGCATATTGGAAAAACATAACGCTGAAATTATGCTGGAACTGGTTCACATTGTCCCTTTTTGATTTGTTAAATGGTCAAATAAGCTCCAGTTGTGCGTTAAAACGGTGTCCTCTACATGCGGTAACTCTAAATAAGGGAACACAAACTTTTGCATATGACTATTTATGGCCACACACATTAAATTTTAAAATCGAACTCTGTATTAATGCAGTCTTTGATCATTACATTGTTTGGCAGCCAGACTCCATCCCTTGGCGGAAACATTGTTATTATGATCTGGCCACTCTGCACTATAATGCTCCTCTTACGGCTCCAGGGGCTTATATCCTTAATAGTATAGGCAGGCTTTAGCGAATCTTCTACAGGACGAGGATGTCTCTCTTCTTTGGAAGTGGATACGGTTATTACAGGCACAGGACATTTTAAACAACGTACACAACATACACAATACACCACCAGAAAAGCTGTATCCTGTTATTGGTCGCTGCATATATTAATGCTGTGTGTTTAAGGTGGTAGTAACTTCAGGGTCCTGCAGATGGCGCTGCATGGATGGAAGTGTCATACAGGTCTACCAGCAGTGGCTAAAATCCCAGTCTACAGGAAAATCTCCCCGGAATTGTGTGAGGGATGGATTGGACAAGTTTCTACATTCCAGAAACTTCTCCAATCCATGCCACATGCAACACACCTGTTGTTTTAGCCTCAGGTGACTAATTTCTCAGCTTCATTTTTTGTCCAGTGAGTTCATTGTGACAGTATCAGTTTTCTAAAAATACGTTTAATCAAGTTATCAATGATAATAATGGTAACAGTCATATAGCTAGGCCTGCCACAAATACTACCCAATCACCAGGCGTTTACCTGACACAGTCAATAGGGGAAATACAACGGAAAAGTTTTTCCACAAACCCTAAGTTGGATCAAAAAGCGGTATACTGGCACACCATTCCGAAGCAGACAGTTCCGGAGGTGGAGTGGTGTCAATGTCTCAAAAACTGCAGGACAAATAGGCATACAAATTTTTTTATTTTTTTTGCAATGGTGGGATATCTGTGTTTGATGTTGTAGAGCTGGGGGTCATTAATTCCAGCTGTGAAAGTCCAGTGCCGGTGTCCAGATATTTTCCTCCTGTAATCCAATTACTAAACATTCTAAACAGCTAGTGAGTTAAAATAACCAAACTGTGCTGAACTCCAGACCTCCAGGGTCAGAACTGATGTCCCCAGTTGTAGTGGTCCCGAGGCCTGCCGATGTGACAGTAACTCAGTAACAGATAGTTTTTCTTCCCATGCAGAAAAGTAACAGTGAAACCCCCAACACCACCCACAACCCCACCACCGCCAAGTCTTGCGAGGTCATGCAACATCCCGTAAAGTTTGTTCCTCCGGTTTGATGTGGTGCTGTGCAGGCTGGTCTGATTTGGATCAGTCTGGTACGGTTTGGTGCCGGTGGGGGAGGGTGGTTTGGCAGGTCTGACTTAATGAAGGAGGGCCATTTGTGAAATTACCCAAAAGACTCCAGTCACCCCCACACCACAACCCCCCTCTCCAAAATGGCACTGCCCCCAGCTCTCTCTCCCCACTCATTATCTCCCTGCCCTCCCCCACTGAGCCACTGATTGCGAGTCATTAAGCAGGCTGTATTCGCTGGGCTTGCTATGAAGGTATGCCTTTGAATCAGAGTCAGGCCACATGTGCCTTTGAAGTCTCTCTCTTTATCTCCACCACGCCACTAACTTAAGAGCCCTTTGATAAGACGACTGATTTTTAAGAGGGTTAGCGTTTTTGGTTAAATTCGCTGCGTCTGCTTTCTCTCCCTCGCTCTTTTTCTCCCTCCCTCCCTTTTTTTTTCAATCCCACTCAGTTCTCCCTCCTCTTCCCTCTCCCTCTCGGGCCGGTGCGCTCGGGCCCAGCGCTTTTGGGCCTGCCGTGTAAACATTCGAAAAGGGTCTGTGTTTTCAATTATCTCCAGCAGGCCTGGTCCAGCTATCCTCCTAAACATATTTTTAAATCATGTTGGCCCGGGCTCCTGGCAGCGCTGCGAGGGACGCCTGTATTATTTTTGGCTGATGGTTCTGAGGACTTTATACGAACACGAAGGAGAAGCGCCCGACCAGGCCGGGTCGGTCCAGGCCAGGGTTAGAGCCTGCAGAGAGAGAGAGAGAGAGGGAGATAGAGAAAACCCAGCTTGGGCCACTGTCCCGAGACTCCTGTTCAGTCTGTCCTGCTGCAGCGTAGCTTCAACTCACACATGGGAAAATGAAAAACTCTTGGTTTGACTGGCACTTGCTGGGGGAGAGCTGCAGTGATTAGTTCACAAAGTTGATGACATAGTTGCTGAAAAAATATCAGTGTGGATTTTTATGGCTGTTGTGTCGAATGTTCGTACGATTCACTCGGTCAGCCTGATAGATTGCTGTAGCCTGCAGGAAGCTTTCGTTGGCTTCAGTTGCTCCACGTCACCGTAAAGGGAGGAAATCACTGGCTGCCCGAACAGACCATTCATATGTTGATGAGTCCATTCATATAGATAGATGTATTCAATGATGTAGGCTGGTCAGCTGGCGACAGGTTTACATCAGTGTAGATGGATGGCTGAAAAATTCATCGTTCTTATTCATCGTTCTTGAAAGCAATATCTAGATCACAGAAGTTTATTATCAAAGCCTATATTATCAATTATCTCCTTTTCTCAAAGGTAGAAAGTAACGTCATGGAGCTTGGGTGCTGTGTAGAAACGGACTATTATTATTTCACAGTTATTACTTCATTGACTTCATCATCACCACTATGACTGGATCAGCAAAATTAGATACTCAGTTGATGTTACTTGAACAATTTCAAATTGTAGTTTGGACCAGAGGAGGATGGGTCCCCCGCTAGTGAGTCTGGTTCCTCCCAAGGTTTCCTCCTTCTGCTTAAGGGAGTTTTTCCTTGCCGCTATCGCCTACGGCTTGCTCACCAGGGGCTTCTTCCTTTTCTCTCCTTAATGAATTATTACTGATTACTATAAAGCTGCTTTGAGACAACATCAGTTGTTAAAAGTGCTATATAAATAAATTTAATTGGATTTGATTTCGATGGACACAACCCTAATTAACAGGCAGTCTGTCTGGCAGGTTAGTGGCTGTGTTAAAGCCTCAAGCAAAAAAAAAAGGTGGACATATTAGTCTGAAAAGGGCCAGCTCTTAATTTGAAGAGAAGTATCGCAACTGTAACTTCGCAACTTTGACATCAGTCCAAAAAATCGCCCATAACCGACCCAACTCTTAAGTCTGTTTTCAGAGCTTTTGGAACTTTCAGACGTACCCCATTGGTTCAGATAGTCTCTCTGGTGTGTGTGTGTTCTTGCAACAGATTTCTGGGGACACCTCTGAGACATTTTGAGGGGTCGGGAATTTAGACTCATTAGAGTGGGAGCAAACCGTAATGCTTCTTCCAATCCGACACCTTGGGAAGTAGGGGGCAATGGTGCCCTAGCCAGAAATGATTTGTTGTAAAGATGTTCTGAGAATATTCAGTGCAGTGTTCCATTCATGCTTTCAGCAGGACGATTTCTTTTGGTTCACAGAGTGTTTTTTTCTAAAGATAGAAGAGCATTCCCTAAAAATGTCCCTCTTAGTTATCATGTAGCGTAATCTGTGGCCCTGCCATCATCAAAACATCCTCTGAATGTTGCAGGTTAAGCGTTATGTCTTAGTTAACATTTAATGTTATAGGAACATTGTCTGAAATGATAAACATCTTTAAAATGTTCTTTGAATATTAGATTCAAACTTTATTAGAACTTGTAGGTCATGTTAGCCAAAGTCCTGGGTACTTTCCCTGCTAGCTGGGGACATCCTCAACATTGTCAAATGAACAGCAAGCCTCCCAGTATCCTATAGGCTAGCATGGTGGTGAAAAGGACTAATTAGGTAACACTGTATTTACCAGAGATCTATGTTTTGAGGTCCTTGTAAGAATGTAGGGATTTCCAAACTAGTCATAGCATGAGATTTGGTTAATCAGGTATTTAAGTCAGACACCACAGTAAATCTTAAACCTTACATTCTAAAGCACCTCGAGGATCAACCACCATCAATCACCTTGTGTGTTTAAGGTGGTAGTACCTTTAACACAGGCAGAGGATGAAGGAGATATAAGTACCTGCAGGGTGTGAGTGACGGGATCAATAGATTGAGAAGAGGTCCTTCAGTGCAGGGAATGCCTCGTTCCATGTGTGGAAAATGGCTCCAGAGCAGATGTTAATGATTGGCTAAAAGGAGTGACTGAACATGTGGGCGTGGCCAAAGACCATAGTGTGAAGGAAGTAGCTGAATCTGCAGGTGTATGGAAGCTTACGCTCATACGGGTCTACCAGAAGTGGCTAAAATCTCAGCCTACAGGGAATGCTGTTCGGAATCGTACCAGGGAAGGCGTCCACCAAATCTGGCCCAACTGCGCATTTCCAGTCCATGTCAGGCCTGGCCAAATCTGGCTAAAGCTAGTGCTTTGAGTGGCGCTTTGCATCAGTGACACTGTGTACACTTGTTTATTCATAAGAGCATTAAATATTTTCACTTTGAGAATTATGAAAAGTATGAAATGGGTATATATGCGACATTACTGAAATGGGACTAAATGTACTTAGGTAGCTGTTAGTGTACTTTTGGGAGGGAGCAAATACACCCTGTGTATGGAAAACACGGTGAAGCACGGTGTAAGGTAATAATTGTATATAGGCACATTCGACTGTGTGAACCTCGTTGAGTCTCTTTTTTTTTTTGCATGCCTGCTTCTGTGCCGTGTCTGTGCGTGCACTCCACCTGCCAGGTGGTTGTTTGAGAGCCGGTGGTGGTTGAGGGAAACAATCCAGCCAAAAGGAAGCAGCACCCGCAGACTTTCAGCCACTAATCACTGAAGCCATGTCCCATCCGGCCAGGCTGTGTGTTTGTCTGTCTGTCTGTCTGTCTTTCTGTCTGTCCGCCTGTCTGTCCGCTCAGCCCACCTCCGCAGGGAGCTGGCTGTCTGCGCCGCTCTTATGTTTTGTGTCTCGCGAGTGCGCCAAAGTTTTCATTGGAGCCCAGCCTGGGAGAGAGAGGCTGCGTTTTCTGTTCACATGCTGTATGCGGACCTGTGGTTCCAGGCTGAAAAGGGCAGGAGCAAGGGAGGATCGGTGGGGGAGAGAGAGAGAGAGAAGAGGCAATGAAAGTGGTGGAGGGCACGGCTCATCTCCATTGACTTTCTGAAACAGGGCAGTGTTTCAGAGCCTCCGCTTCACTCCTACCTGGCAGAGAGAGCTACTGGCACGGCGCTGTGCGAAAGCCGCCCTCATTTCCCTTCTGCTTGACTACATACTCACACGTTTTCTCTCTTTAGCGCTTATGATGACACATATGTGGTGGAAAGGACGCACAAGTCCACCATTATCTCTCTCGATGCCGATTATATTATATATCTGGGCCCATCGGTTTGAGCCGATATCAAGTAACAGTGCACAACCAGTATGTGGTTCATATTCACCAGTAGTAGATATTCAGTAGAAGCTCTTGTTCCATAGTGGAGATGCATTTTAAGATGAATCACAGCTGTGATTGGATTGGGCATGGACTGGACAGGTTTCTGGATGTAGGCCACATCAGAGTTCAGACACTCTTGCACCAAAGAATTGTGTAGCTGGGCCAGATTTGGTGGATGACACTTGTTCCAGGTGGTCCCACAGATCCTCAAGAGGACTCAAATCTGGGGATTTTGTGGGCCAGTCCATCAAAGTCTGTTCCTCATGCCAGTCAATCACATCTGCAGATCTGTGAACCTGGGAACTGTCATCTTAGAATACAGGGATAGGAATGTTGTGTTCCTCTGTAAGATGATGAGCAAAAAGCGAAGCCTGGTTGTCCAGCAGCTCGGTGTAGGCACAGTGGTTCACATTTACTGTCACCTCAACTAAAGAACCTGTTTCCATGTTGCCAAATATATGTGGTCATCACTGTATATTTATACAGTCAGGCTTTTTTGTAATTGTGCCCCTGCACGACACCACTCCAGATCTGAAATATAGCAGTCGAGATGAGACTGAGGTGCGGACTGTTTGCGTTAATTCACAGGGTCTAAAGAAAAACATTTGCATTTACAGGTTGGGAATTACAGCCATTCTTTAAGTAGCCCAACATTTTCAGAGGCTCAAAGCAACTGTACAGCGTGATTGTCTGGAGGCAGTTAAATGGCATGGGCATGTATTATACTGGGGTTTATTGATCATGTGCCTGCTAATCGAAGCGGCAGGAAGAATTCCTTAAGTTTTACTTAGAGCTTTACTTTCTGTACAGAGTCAGTCAGATGCTGCCAAACTGATTGGGAAGGCGCTTCACCGTGCAGATGGATAATGACCCAAAACACACAGGGAAAGCCACGCAAGAGCTTCTTACGGAACAGAAATGCCATGTTCCTAAATGGCTAAGTCAGTCTCCTGACCTCAGTCCAACCGAGCATACTTTTCACTTACTGAGGACGAAACTGAAGGCAGAAAGACCCTCAGACTGAGGACAGCTGCAGTAAAGACCTGGCAAAATGGCAAAAAGGAAGGAAACTCAGCGTTTAGTGTTATTCATAGCTTCAGTCATCGACTATGAAAGGATTTGCATGCAAGTGTTTAAAATAATGATGTTGGTCTGAGCCTGTGATAGAGTTTTGCCGGACTGTTTAACAAATGGCTGATTCCCAAACGATGAATTCAGTATTTTTGTCATACACCTTGAATTAGGCCAAATGACAAGACGTACAGTTTTAGCTCTGTCTGATTTCGTATTGTCCTCATATTTACGTGGGGAACTTTAATAATGCGGAGCAGGGATGCACTCAATGACCTCTACCGAAATGATTCAGCCAAATAATTTTTACAGAGCAGTGATGTATTTAATGACCCTGTTAGGTTCCCGGATGCAGATGGGAACCATAGCAGAACTTCCACCTCACTACAGAGCTAGCGCCCTCTGCTGGAGGCTAATACCACTTTAACGTGTTGGCTTTCCACGACGAGTCACACCGGACCACGCTGATGCTTCCCAGCTCTTATTCAGCTTCAATCATTCGACGGAATGGAGAGAACAGAACAGAACAGAGCCGCTACATCGAGGCAGAGAAACAGCAGCGGCGCACTCGCACTCGCACGCGCATGCGCATTTTCTCTCTCGCGCTCTCTCTCGGTGCGCGTGCCCCCCTTCCTTAAAGAAATACAAACCTCGATATTACAACAACCAGCGTGGAGGGAGGCCCTCTCTGTGAATGCAGCAGACATGGCGGCTGGGACGGTGGTTATTGCTGTGCTGGGATATTAAAATGTTCAGTAAATGTTTTGAAGCTGCAGTTTAGTCATTTTAAGTTATTTTCACTGAAAACCAAGCGTCTAAAAAAAAAACACAAAAAAGCGTCTAGCCTATTTACTTCGTGCAATGGTGAAAAAAAAGAAAAGGTTATGAAAGATTGTAGAAAAATGTGTTTCGTTTTGTTCAGTCTCTCCATAATGTTTGTTTTCGTGCATCCCTAATGCAGAGCTTGTGTAGCAGTAGACTGGCACACATCAGATGGGCACTCGAGTTAGTGACGCGAGTTCGAGACGCACTTAAGTTCAGACTTGACTTCTAACTCGTCTGTAATGACTCCCGACTCGACTCGACTCGGTCCAAAATAACCCAAGTTTCTTTCCGTTACCATCCAGGCACGGTGTGCGGAGGTTACAGGAAAATAATTCCTTTGTGTATGTGTACTTTATTTGGTTGATTTGGGACACGCCCCACGGACGAATCACAACATCCGACTTCAGCGCGTGCGTCATATCAGTGAGCGGCGCCAAGTGTAAACACAGCGCTGTAGTATGGCTTCGGCGCGAGCGCCGTACGGGTTAGCCTTTGGTTACAGGGAATTCAAAATCCTAGCATATAACAGAAGAGTGGCGACGTGCAGAGAGTGTGGGAAACAAATTACAGACACTGGATCGACCACATCAAAGTTCATAAGGCATCTAAAACACGCCCGGATAGGTTTGTGCTAGCCGCTTAGCCGTTTAGCCATCATTCCAGCTATATAACATACAGTGTTAGCCCCCTTAAGCTAGCAGGAAACAGGAAGTGTCTGAGGCAGAGTATGGTGCCGAAACAGGAAGTGATATTGCTTCTAGTTTGTTCTGTCTGAGAGTTGTAGAGCATGTCATTGTTTGGGTGTGAATATTGTAAGGAAATATATATATATATATATACACACATATATGCTTTGTGTAAACTGACTTAAGACTTGACTTTGACTCTAGCGTAAAGACTTGTGACTTGAATTGGACTTGTATTTTGTTACTTGTGGCCATCTCTGGCACACATCCATACGTTCAGTGGCTGTGCTGGTCTTCTTGGCGAGCATGACTTACATAAAATAATCACATGTAATCACAATAGTAAAAATTGATATATACATTAATATATACACTAAATAGTTCAATCCTAGTTTGCAGTAGGGGTGGTAAGACCATTCCAGTGTGGACATGTGACATTTGATCAATATTCAACCCAGCTCTTCTTCAGACAGTGATGCCTCAGCGTGGTGTCCTGTCCAGCATCCAAGTAAACAATTCATACATTCTCACAGTAATAACAAACATACGAACACAATACACTTCTGAATATGTGGATCTGGATCTCAGCGCATCTAACACTAAAGGCAGCGCAGAGCTTCTTTAAGGTAGTGATAGAAAACAGTTCTACACTGATTAACAGACACAAGGCCGGAGACAAAGTCGAGACAGGATTGATAACATGAGGATCCGTGTCAGCGTCGCAGCATCTGGCGGCACAGCTCTTCAGCGTCGCTGGAACTTGACAAATGAATGCAGGCCAGCGTGTCCATAATTAGTAACATTTTCCCTGCTCGTGATTTACTGTAACCACTTTTTTGTGGCCCCATTAATGGAGTGCTTGAAAGTTAATTCATTTCAGAGGCCCTTCGTTTTTTTTTTCCCCCTCTCTTTTTTTAGAAAGAGAATCGCCTATAGCGACTGCGTGCCTTCAACCAGAGAGGTTCTCCATAAGCTCTCTGCCTAATGATGATGTCATGGACCAGCGCTTTGGGTTTTGTGTGCGATGGCCAAAAATCCAGCAGGCTGGATTCATTTAGAGCCTCTCTAATAACAGGGAGACTTCAGAGAGGCTCTTACCAAGCCTGCGGCCTGGGGGCTCTTTTTATTATTTTTTTAATTTCATACTGAAGTTGAGCCACGTCATGTCAGATTGACTACACTGATGTGTGTGTGTAACGTATTGTGTGTAGCCGCTGAGCAGTGCCAACAGCCCATGAGATCATGGAAAACTGCGCTTACTCAACACAGCACCTGCCTGCTGGGTGTCTTTATCTTGTCTCCAGCACCGGACCACACATCACCCGCCTTCACCTTCCTTTCCGTCTCCTACTCGTCAGGCTTGAGTTGGGGGAATTCTATACTGTAACCTCAGCAGATCTTTTGTCTCTGCTTGTGTGTGCGTGGATTACAGGGTTGTGAATTTGACTGAGTCTCTTTGTCCTTTTGACACAGACCGCCACCGACAGCTCCTCCAATTCCTCCCAGAAGAAGGAGCAGGCCATGCAGCCTTTGGCAACCACCACCTTCTACGAGCCACATCGCCATCAATGCATCCTGGGGCCCTTTTATGAGCAGTACAGGACCTCGGATCGCTACTTCCTGGACCAGGTGGGTAACACGGGGGTGGGAGGTCAGTGAATTGAATGCATTGAATTATAGAAGCTAGTCAGCACTGGACTAAGCTCACCGGTGACTGGACCGTAGCTAATGGCATGTAATACCATATCAGCTGTGATTGGATTTGGCCTGGACTAGACAAGTGTCTGGATGTTGGCCACATCAGTGTTCGGACGCTCCTACATCAAAGAATTGGTCAGTTGGGCCAGATTTGGTGGATGCCTTCCCTGACACAATTCCGAGGAGAATTCCCTGTAGACTGGGATTTTAGCCACTGCTGGTAGACCCGTATGACCGTACGCTTCCATACACCTGCAGATTCAGCTACTTCCTTCACACTATGGTCTTTGGCCACGCCCACATGCAGTCACTCCTTTTAGCCAATCATTAACATCTGCTCTGGAGCCAGTTTCCACACATGGAACGAGACATTCCCTGCACTGTAGCACCTCTTCCCAATCTATGGATCCCGTCACTCACACCCCGCAGGTATCTATAGCCACATCATCCCCGTGCAGCGCCATCTGCAGGAACTTAAAGTTACTACCATCTTACACATGCAAGTTGACTAATTATCAACTCTTCAAACGTGCAGAAGTGTGTGTCTTCAGAGGACATTTAAAAAAATGTCATTAATGGATATTACATAGTTCAGCTTCATGTATTGCTGGACTAAGACTACAACAGTCTGTTAAAGTCTATCGAATTAAAAATTTTTAAATTGGCTTTATTAACAGTTATGATAGCTTTCAGCACCGTAACCATCAGCTCACTTTAGTTTCCGAACTAGTATGAAAACAGCTCTAGTTTTTATTCCCTTAACTTAAAGAGAAATGGAGGAATAGCTTGGAGTAATGCTCAGTGACATCCTGGGTTATTCCTGGTACTTCGGTTGGACTTTGAGTAAAATTAGGAGCTATTAAAGCCCTACAGTAACTTACAAGGGGAGTTTGGAAACAGCTCTACCTCTGGAATTGAAATCAGTTACATGCTTACATAAAGTTCAGCTCCCTAACCTTGTTCCCTGCTGTTCTTTGTTTTTAGGCAGTTCCCAAGTTCCAACGCCATGTCAGCTTCCTGGACGAGGAAGAGGAGATTGTGCGCATCAACCCACGCGAGCGCACCTGGCTGACGGGCTACGAGGACTACAGACACGCGGCGGCTCGTGACCGCTTCATCCAGACTGAGGACGTGGACTCATATGTGCACTTCGACAAGAGCGAGCCACCGTCCAAGCACGACTACAACTACCCATACGCCCCCAGCCACTCAGACTTGGCCCACAAGAGCCTGCGGGGGAGCTCGGAGGGCGTTGTGGTGGCTACGCAGCCGGCGGCCTTTAAACCCAAGGGCAAGCGGCGGAAAGAGGATGGCGAGCGCTCGCGCTGCGTCTACTGCCGGGACATGTTCAACCATGAGGAGAATCGGCGTGGCCAGTGCCATGACGCGCCCGATCCCATCCGGACCTGCGTGCACCGCGTCAGCTTTATGTGGTGTGCCGACAGCCTGCTCTACCACTGCATGTCGGACCCCGAGGGGGACTATTCGGACCCTTGCTCGTGTGACACGGGCGACGAGCGCTTTTGCCTGCGCTGGCTGGCCCTGCTGGGCCTTTCTCTGCTGGCGCCGTGCCTCTGCTGCTACCCGCCGCTGCACGCCTGCCACCGCTGCGGGGTGGCCTGCGGTTGCTGCGGGGGCAAGCACAAGGCTGTCGGGTAACCCCTCGCAAACCCTACCAACCCCCCAAAACTACATGTCGGAACAGACCCAGGCGTATGTATATACTATGGATGGACAACCCAGCAACTTTTGCTGTTCGAAATACCCGCGTTTCTAAACGAATAGCCAGGGACACGGGAGCCGGGGGCGCCGAAATTTAAAACAACATACATGCGACGGTCACTTCACACTAGACGCTGTGCCAAATGTCTTTTTGGTTTTTTTAAATTAACAGACGGAACAGTTGACAGCCCAGTCCGTGTTGCGAGGGAGTGTTGTTCATTCAAATCTGACAATCTGACGAGGACGACTGGCGTCATAGGTGAATGCATATTTAATATATGTAAATAAATCCTACTATAAATTTACAGACATCGCTCTACAACAAGATCAAATCCTTGTGTACTATGCTCAAGATACTTTATTTCAAAGGTCTATTATTTTATTACTCTAATTTAAAAGCTGAAGGGGAATTCCACTGCGCTTTAAAATGTAAGCTTAATACGCCGACGAGCTCCGCCTTACTCAGACTGCTTTCACTTGAAACTTACCAAATCAAATTTCTTTACAGTTGTAGGGAAAAGTGGAGCCAGGGATCTCTATAGCCATTTTATATAGCATCCAGTGAACCTACACATATCCTCTTAGTGCTGTAGGGCTGATAATGACTCATAGTGGTTAGCCTGGAGCCTGTTTTGCCTTACAGCTCCCTGCGTATCCCTCTCTGACATTCATCCGTTCAAGGTTTTCGGTCTTTTTTCGTTTTTTGAGTTTTTAAATTGTAAGTTTTAGGTCTTAATCCCACCGGAAGCAGTGGGTGCTGAACCCTCCTCAGCACTCGTACCTACCACGTCCCTGCAGATGGTTTTGGAAATATACAACACTGAATACGCAATTCTGTAAACTAATACGAAGATCAAGTACTCATGCCCATCCGTAGTACATACACGCCAGAGAGGAGAGACGGACTGGTATAGGGGCTTATTGGGGCTTTTTGGTTTCTTTCTTGTCAATCTCAGCCCAATTCCAGATGGACAAAAAGAAAAAATGGTGCATTAAACTGGCTTGAAAATGTTTTCTTTATATATGTGTACATATATATATATGTGTATATATATATATATATGTATGTATATATATATATATATATATATATATATATATATATATATATATATATATATATATATATATATATAAACACACACACAGGTGTGTTATATATATGTGTATATACACACATACACACACATATACTTGTATAAATATGTATGTGTGTGTATGTATATATGTATATATATACATACATACAGGGGTTGGACAATGAAACTGAAACACCTGGTTTTAGACCACAATCATTTATTAGTATGGTGTAGGGCCTCCTTTCGCGGCCAATACAGCGTCAGTTGGTCTTGGGAATGACATATACTGCGTCCTGCACAGTGGTCAGAGGGAGTTTAAGCCATTCTTCTTGCAGGATAGTGGCCAGGTCACTACGTGATGCTGGTGGAGGTTCGTCCTTCTTGGTGGTATGCTGACATTACCCTGGATACCGTGGCTCTTGATACATCACAAAGACTTGCTGTCTTGGTCACAGATGCGCCAGCAAGACGTGCACCAACAGTGTGTCCTCTTTTGAACTCTGGTATGTCACCCATAATGCTGTGTGCATTGCAGTATTTTGAGCAGAACTGTGCTCTTACCTGCTAACTGAACCTTCACACTCTGCTCTTACTGGTGCAATGTGCAATTAATGAAGACTGGCCACCAGGCTGGTCCAATTTAGCCATGAGACCTCCCACACTAAAATGACAGGTGTTTCAGTTTCATTGTCCAACCCATATATATATATACATATATATATAATGTGTGTGTGCGCGTGTGAATGCGTGTTCCTGTGTATGTTCCTTTCTCTTCTCCTGTTCTGGAGGTCTCTCTTCGGTTCCTTTGTGAAAGAAATGGCTCTTTTTTTCAGGTGGCCCTTTGGAGCCTACTTGTCATGCATTACTTATGCAGGTACTTTATATTTTTACACTGATCTTTAGTTCGGAGAACTTGAATTGTTTGTTATTTTCATGTCGCGCGTGCTTGAGTTAGCGAGAATCGTGTGGTTGGTTGGCCAGTGAAGGGAGGAGTCTCTAAATGAACCAGTGTAAGCCCTCAAAACACATACAGAACAATAACACGGAGATTAGCCTGAGACACTAAACCTGTAGTGAGGTTGGCGGCGCGCGCTTGTGTGTGTGTGGGTGCGTGCGTGCGTGCGTGCGTGGTGTGAGCTCGCCGAAGCTTGCATGTGCGTTGTAAAGGAATGAGAACATTGTATCACAGCATAGTATTGTTATTGTATTTAAGCCAAATTTACATAAGCTGCATTGTGAGTATATGTAAATACTGTATACTCATATGTATATGTTTAAAATCGATTATTAATATTATTATATCTACAGCCACATTTGTTCCGCAGACAATGGACATTTTCCTTTCTGTTGATTAGAAGGATGGAGGAGGAGCTCTTTCGAATCACCGATATCCAAAGATTTTCTTTTCCTCATATATTTATTTCCTCGGTCAATCCAATCACCAGCCAAAGGCAGAAGGAAAGCGAGGACGCGTAGTTTGGCTCTTGCTGTGGTCGTGTGAGAGAGGAGAAGGATCCCAAACTGGAACCGCGTATGTTCCCTGTGACTTAGAACACTTTCAAACAGGAGCGGATGACGTTCTCCCCCTAGAAGCATTTCCAAAGCTGGTCCTGTTCCGTAGGAAGCCAAAAAGAGAGATAGAGAAAGAGCGAGAGAGAGAACTGGACACTGGAAACGGAAGAATAAGCTTGCACATACGGTGCTTAACAGAGGGCCGTTTGCCAAAACTGATCTCCAGTTTCGTCATCACTATAATATTACTCAAAGCCTTAATTTTGGTGAAAAACGAAGCCAGAGCGGCGTCACTGGTTGAGGGTTCGTCTCGTGAAGGCGTACAAGCGCTCACTCGGAAGACAAACACGCGTCCCTGCGCGTTCTTTAATAATCGAGAGAAAGTGATGAATATTTTTCTAATTTATTAAAAATGGAGACTCCCGTTAGATGAGCCTTTTTTAATCAAGAGAATGTGTTTAACGTGTAGAAGGAGAGAAAAAATATTATATACAGCATCGTACAATCTGTGAGGCAGCTCCGGTACGCGTGTATAGTCTGTCTCGGACACCCAGACCCGCCTGCCCACACGTGTGACACTGCAGCCATCCGGTCAGCTTCCCCACCCCTGGGCTTTCGTTAACTTTGGCTTCTGTAAATCATCCCGATGACAACAATACTACTCGGTTTAGCTAGAAGAGTTGTATGTGCACGATTCCCTGTCAATGAATGTACAGTACATGGGTGTAACATCTGTGCTTAATACCTAACGTTCAGCCTGCTCATCGGAGCGCCTCGGAAACGTGCCGGGACGCCGTGACTCGTTTAGAGGTGTACAAGATACCACAGCAGTCCATCAGACGTTTGGGGACATCCTAGAATTTCAGATTGTAGTCTGGCCTAATAACACAGAGCTCCTGAGCTGCTTATAGGTGAGTTACACTAGCTGTATGCACTTGGCAGTGCCACCACAACTACCATGCACACTGGCGCAGCACTAAAGCTAGAAGAGGGTGATATTCATCTTCAAGTAACCGCAATTTACACAGGAACACATCTCACAGTCATTCATGTTATGTAGAGGAAAGCAAGTGCTCATGTCAATGTGGGTTATAGGATCCATGGAACAATGCCACCTCCATCTCTATCCTCTGAATTGGGCTAAATGTCATTTCTGAGCCCCGCATTGTAACAGCGATCGTTTCATGACTCAAACCCCTGAACTGTACCTTTTCTGGCTCGAGGCTGGAATTCAGAACGCAGTGCGCCAGATGGTCAGTTAGTTGTGGTTGTGATGTCACAAAAGGCATAAGTGTGGTTGCTTATTATTGCCACGGTCGCATTCAGTCTCAAACCATAACACTCCATTGTGTTACAGCAGCGTTGTATCTATAGCAGCCGATAGGCCATTCTAAGAGGCTTCTTCAAGGAATTTTTCAGAGCCTGATTTTGTCTTCTAATGTCTTCAGTTGTTGCAGACACAAAGACTGCAGCAGCCACATTCAGATGGAGACCGAATGTGCCCCAGCTCTGTGTTATTAGGTTAAATTTGTTATGTCAGTTGCAATATAGGATTGATATATTGGCTCCACCCTAGACTTCAGCGTTCAACAGCCAAAACAGCTTAAAGGGTTGAATGGCGAAGTCTAGGATGGAGCAAATACACATTATATATATATATATATATATATATATATATATATATATATATATATATATATATATATATATATAGATGAATATATCATGGCTGTCCAGTAAAAAAACAAGAATCTCCAACATGCCAACTTTACAGGGGACTTTAATGAGGAATTAAGGAATTGAATTTTATATATATACACATACATAAGAGAAACCAAGGACTACTTTGTAAAAGGACTCTAAAGAAGGATGTCCCCGCGTTTTAATGGGCAGTGAGTACACGCATGGCTCTGTTCAAGCAGAAAAGACCAGCCGCCTCTGTCGGCGTGTGTCTGAGGTGATGGAGGAGGGCAGCCCGCAGCGCTCTGCAGAGGTGTCAGCTGTCACTGCGCCCTTCATCCACCGCACGTCCTTCCTGGCTCTTCTGCAATACCGACATCACCCTCTTCACCAAGAGTTCGGTTTACCTGTGGTCAAAAAAAAGAAGAAGAAGAAAAACAAAACGTGGAAAAGTTAACCAAAAACATTCTGTCTGTACGTCTGTCTCGGTGCAGCGTCTCGCTACTACACACATTTTACCTGTTTAAAAAAGTGCCTGAAGCGTATTGTTAATCTATCTCCTTGTATACTAAAAACAAACAAACAAACAAAAAAAAACAGATGAAATAAACCCTATTGTATTGATTAGTTTTGTTTTTTACAATAAGAATTTTTACCTCTGTAAAAAGCAAAAAAAAAATCTATATCAAGTGTATGATGTACATTTTTATTTCTATTTTTTTTAATCGTTTCTAACATGTATGATCGATGTAGCTCTTTGCTTTGAAGAAAAAAGGATGGAAGAGAAAAGAAAGTACTTTGTAAATACAGGTAGATCATATCAGAACTACCAGAAGCGTGGCCTGGCCAGTACGTAGTTCTACATGTGTGTCCTAGCTCCCAATAAAAAACAAACCAAAACCAAAAACGAGAAATCCAGGAGTTGGTAGATTTGTTTGTGGCTTTATTTACATACTAACTGACCACTGACCCTCACATACCCTGTCCGGGGAACTGGCCTTTTAATGGCCCATATCGTATAGAGGTTCCACAGCATGTCATTCACTTCCCAGTACATACAGTCCACTTATGGAAACTGACCATTGGTTTTGTGATGTCATAAAATCTGAAAATATGATTAATGCATTCACATTCCCTCACTGAACACCGTGTTACGAGCACTTTGTATCTACACTCATTGTCCATATTATCAGCTCCACTGACCGTATAGGAGCACTCTGTAGTTCTACAGTTACAGACTGTAGACCATCTGTTTCACTGTATACTGTATTACCCTGTACTCAGGACCACCACAGTGCAGGTACTATGTGGGTGGTGGATCATTCTCAGCACTGCAGTGACTCTGACGTGGTGGTGGTGTGTTAGTGTGTGTGGTGCTGGTGTGAGTGGATCAGACACAGCAGTGCTGCTGGAGTGTTTAGACTGTGTCCACTCACTGCCCACTCTATTAGACACTCCTACCTTGCTGGTCCACCTTGTAGATGGACAGTCAGAGACGATAGCTCATCTGCTGCTGCACAGTGCAGTGTTGGTCATCCTCTAGTCCTTCATCAGTGGTCACAGGACGCTGCCCACAGGACGCTGCTGCCCACAGGACACTGCTGCCCACACTGAGATATCCAGCAGCCCTGCTGTGTCTGATTCACTCACACCGGCACTGCACACACCCACTGCAGTGTTGAGAATGATCCACCACCCACATCATAGCTCTGTGGTGGTCCTGTGGAGGTCCTGACCATTGAAGAACAGGGTAATAAAGTACACAGAGAATCAGATAGACTACAGTCTGTAAGTGCCTCATATGGAAGTGAATGGAACAAGATCGTTTCCAAGTAATTTGAGACCATATTAGTTGATTTGTACATCATAATCATTGAACCCAATTTAAAGCACTGCTCACATTAAACAACAAGGTTTGGTTCTATCAGCGATAAAAGCATAGCAAAGCATAGTATAATTCTAAGGGATATATAGAGTTTGGGAAATGGTCAGGTAACATGAACACAAACCAACATGAACATCATAAAGGAACTTCAAAGGGAGGAAAGAATACAAGACAAATGTAGCATACGGGCTCAGTTTGGGGGGAAAATCAAAAATTCAACATACATGTGTCCAGTTCTGCAGTTAGCATCTTTACCTGCACAGAACTAATACAGTTATGGAAGCATACTGCCACTGTTCAGCTAAATCATGCCCTGAATCAAGCTGGAGCTGGTCTTGTGTTGGTCTGGCTCAACGATTCACACCACTAACCAACAGGGAGACGGGGGTTCAAATCCCAGTCTAGGTAGCAAATGCTGAGCTACACCAATAAGAGTCCTTGGGCAAGACTCCTAACACTGCATTGACCTACCTGTAACATAAGTGCCTCGTAAGCCGCTCTGGATAAGAGTGTTTGCTAAATGCCTTAAATGAAGCAGATGATTCATTTTAGAACCATGTTTTGTCATATTTCCTGAAATACCCTTTATATTCCAATAGCAATTAATAACTCAAATGCGCACAAAAGCACTCATCATGTGTGGAGGCCATAGGACTGTAAAACCCTGTCCAGTTATTTTGTTCAGAGACAATGAAGTGACTGGATGCCTTACCTGCATTAATGTCCTGCTACCTGTACTCTTTTTAGCATGTGCAGCGCGAGCTAGGTTCCAAAGAATGGTGGAGAAGGTTACAGTGGTACCTACAACAGCCTGCACTGCTAAAGAGGGAGAACCAGAAATAGAAAAGCCTTTGAACTCCAAGAGATTGGATGAAGCCAGAGGTCAAACTGGGGTGAATCTTGGGATGTTTTTCCTAACACTGGAGAAACCTGAGCCAGTGTAGCTAGCTAATTTTCTAGCTACATTATGCATTAGTCCAGCACTATTGTTAGCTGAGCTGTAGGTGGAAGCTAGCTAGCTAACTACCCCAGCTGCGTTTACCTTGTAGGTATCTCTGTGTTAGCCTTTGTTTGTTTTGATGGTATTGCCTTGTTGTAAGCAGTTCATTCTGAAAAGCTAAGAAAAACGTTAATGTCCGGCTGTGTTAGGTTCACTTTTTAGAAGGAGTGTATGTAGATGAGCCTAACGGGTGGGTTTTTCCGAGGTTTGGAGTGGGTTTCTAGTGAGGGGTGGCTGTTTTTAGCCTCCATTGATATATGAAGCCAACTTCATGAAATGCTGACAATTACAACCCCCAAGTCCATATCGTTTTTAACACGTCGAATTTGAACGCCTAAAGACGACAGAAATGATCATGTTTATGCATTTTTAGGCGGTTTAAGGCGTTTAAAGTTGGGGGCTGCCACGTCATAAGCTTTCATAGAGGAAATCCCAATTACTGCTGGAGAGAACACAAATGGACTGTCCAAAATACAGCTACATACACGACACGTGATAGCGAAGTAGCCCCAGCAAGAGCCCATGGGGTGTGTGATTGTGGTGGTGTGGCGCAAAGGATAGCACTAGTTGTCATTGAGCTACCATACCACGTGGGAGATTGGGGTTTGATTCCTTGTCTGGGTGACCATGCTGTGCTACACCAATGAGAGTTCTTGGGCAAGACTCCTAACACTACATTGGCCTACCTGTAATATGATTAACCTTGTAAGTTGTTCTGGAATAAATGCCACATGACTATGGTTAGCCTCTACATCAAAAAGGGCCTTTGGGTATAATGATGCCAACCAATGGCATGAACGCAGATAGTGGTTGAAATTCTTTAAGATGCTCAAAATTGCAGTGAAAAAAATGTCACTTAAAGATTAATCCAATCAAATTTATTTATATAGCGCTTTTTACAACTGATGCTGTCCCAAAACATGGCTGTTTCTGCCGTCTGTTTTAAGACATTCAAATTCGACATTTAAATCCGGACCCCAACCTAGAGGTTAAGGACCAAACAGCTTTCCATAAGTCTCTTTTATCGTTTATCTCTTGTGGGTGTGTTCGAGGCCGCTGGCATTGTCATGTCTGGACGTGTACAGGGTTCAGGAAAGCTAGCTAATTTTGAAAGCATATTTGTATAGAATTTTTATGGAAACCTAACAGCTTGCATTCATCACTATCTATATTGGCCTGTTAGCATGTTGGCTAACCTAGCTAGCTATCGAGTGAACTAACTCACCAGAGACACCAACAATATCCGCAAACTGCAAAGACGCATCATATAAACTGGGAAAAGAAGAAACGGTAGTTATGAGCTTCCATGTTCACCACCACACTGATAGAGAAAAACTGGAACCAAATGCTGGTAGGAACAAAATGTTCAGAGGGCAGAAGCTGGGACCCCAGACCCCCATGTCCTACAACTGGTCTGTAAAGTTTATTGGGGTCAGCTTGCAAATTCTGTTTTTGACTAGTCAACCCCCAGATCAGCATCCTGCCACAAGTTCTGCCTCCACGCTACTCTGCTTGTTCTTACAATGGCATTGGTTTCTGCCATGAGTTTTGAGTCAGAGTTAGATCCTGAAAGTCAGGCAGAACAAGCTTTAGGCTATGACCGGGCAGGACTGTTTAGAGTGGTCAGTTTTTACTGTTTTAGTTCTCTGTGTGAAGCCATGCCAAGCTTGCTGGTGGGTGGGCAATAAGGACTGTGCTACGAGATGACATCACCATGTAATAGGGAAAAGACTGGAATTTCTCTGAGGCGTTTCAGACAGCTGAGAAAAGTGGTTTTCTGTGGAAGAGAGAGTTTTCTATCTCTGGCATGTACTCTGGACTTTGTAACAGAAAACATTTGAAAATGTTTACATGCACAAAAAAGCTACAAATACACTACAGGAAATGGGAAAAACTTCAAAAGCATAACAGGTCCTCCTTAAATAGTCTCAGATAGACTTGTTTGTGTGGTAACTGACTCTGTGGAACACATTGACTTGTATAGAAGCAGGCTAACGGTTAGCCAGAATTGTGGTTCTGGTTGCTAATGCTGTCTTTAGTTCACTTTTTGATCAATCAGCTTAAAGCAAGGAGGAAATGTGAATCGCGAACGGTGCCTGTAAACTCATCTACATAGGCGGGTCAAAGGTTAATCAATGAACGTGAAGGAGGCATTAGGTATACAGATACGCTCTAGTCCCAGATGGGCCTCCTTACCTCAGTCCCGCCATGTGACCGCCATAGAGGACGTTAAGCTGTTTCGTTCAGGATGTTTCTGGAAAAGCATAATGGACGATTATCAGGGGGGGGGAAAGGGGAAAAAAAGAAGTGAGGGTGGGGGGGGAGGGGGTAGGTGGGTAGGGGGTTGGGGGTCTGAGTGGGGAGGAATGGTCCCCCAAAGGCTTGGCCTGCTCTGCTGCTCGGTGACTGCAAATAGCATAAAGCTCCACATGTGCAAACATTTAAGCCGTATTTTCTCGTAATGAGGTCACTTTTTTCCCTCTCTCTTTTTCTTTAAAGAAAGGAAGCTATTCCTTACCTCTTCGGAAAGCCTTTTCACTTTGAGCTCAGAAGACAACGGAGAGCTTCAGAAGATCTTGAGAAGCAGACGAGACATGTGTTTTCAGGCCTGTACATGACACTCTCACAAATAAAGCTTTTGCTGGAGGTATCCATTGATGAGCCACTCCTGAAAGAACCTTTCAGTGGAGGACGTGGGGAGCCTTTTTAAAGTTCAAAGAGCTTCAGCTTAAAGGGGAAATCCACTGATTTCGGACTATTTTCTGTGTAATTAAAGGGTTCAGTCATTCAGAGTGGTTTGATATCAAATCCTCCTTTTCCAGAGACAAATAACAGTAGCAGTGATGGGAGCCAGACGTCCAGAGTGTTAAGTGCCTCCAAAAACTCCCTCACAAAAAATGTTATTACATTAAATGGTTATAAATACATGGCCCCTGATGCCTGAGATGCTGGCCCATAATAGTTTTAATACAATGGTTGAGTCTGAATTATGATTTTTTTAAAATATGCATTCATTTGTGAAGTATTCCACCAGTCAGAAGTTTAGACACAGCTGCTCGTAGCAGGTTCTCCTTATGTTTATCTTAACGATTTACTGTAAGATAAAGGTAAAGACATCAAACAATGAAAAAGCACTCGCGGAATTATACAGTCCACCTTAAATCCTCCAAAATTATAGAACTATGCGGGAAGATAAACCAGCTTTCTTAACCTGCAGTGGAGCTGATAGAACAAGGTTTATTATTAAGCAGGCTTGGAGCGATTCTATTGGTCAGTCCATCATGAATATTCACTAAACTGAAAGGAGAGCTTTTACACTGTGCAGAAAAAGAGATCAAAGTATTTACACCACTAAATTTATATTAGAGGTGGAGATATGGAGAAATATCATACTGTGGTATATCAGGAGTAGATGTGGTGTATCAGGATATGGACTGGTTCAGCCTCTCATCAGTTGGAGCTGTTAAGTGTATGACTGGAGTCTTTAAGATCACTACATCCATTTAGCTGGGTATGTCTTAACCTTTACTGGTACTGTACATGCATAGGGACTATGAGTAAAACAATAGTTCACAGTGAAAACGATTTGTTCAGATTGACAACTGTTTCAATAGTACCATCATAGGTGTAGCAGCTGTGGTGGACATGTCCCCCCCAATATGGGAAAACATTTAAGTTCGTCCCACCGAGTAAATTTATACCCCGGTTGGGGCACCGAACTTTTACCTTTTTGAAAGCGTGGCGCTGAGGGGTCAGTTAGCTCGTCTTGGCAGCAGAGCGGTGTCTTTAAGGCCCTGCTGAAGTTTGGGTTGAGGTGGCATTGTTTTAGTGACCAGCTTCACTGACTCAGCTTTCCGCCTCGCCGGAGTGTCTGGATTGGAGGGTGTTAGCGTGCACCAGCTTTGGGTCAGTAACGGGAGCCACGATAGCACGGCAGCTAATTATAAAAACAGCTAGGACGGCTTCCTAACGTGTTGTTATAGGTAATGGGAGGGTTTGTGTAGCTAACGTTAGCAATCACCGGTGCTCGGAGCTGTCAGGAATCGGTCCAGTAACGTTAGTCTCAGTGTGTATAAAACAGTTGCACCCACCCCCGTTAGATATTGCTGTCAGTAGTGCAGTATGTGAAGCTACAGAGTGTGTTGTTTGGGACTTAGCCTCATTGCCTGACGTTAATGTTAGTCCCGTAAAGCCTAAACTCGTTTCATCTCATTTCAGCAATAATGCTACCCACGACGCACTAAAAACCACCACAGGACACACCAACACCACCACAGGACGCACAAAAACCACCACAGGACACACCAACACCACCACAGGACGCACAAAAACCACCACAGGACACACCAACACCACCACAGGACGCACAAAAACCACCACAGGACACACCAACACCACCACAGGACGAACTACAAACCTCCACAGGATGTACAAAAACCACCACAGGATGCACTAAAAACCACCACAGGACGAACTAAAAACAACCACAGGACACACAAACACCACCCACGACGCACTAAAAACCACCATAGGACTCACAAAAACCACCACAGGATGCACAAAACTACCTTAGGACACAAAAACCACCCCAGGACACACCAACACCACTCACAGGATACACCAACACCACCACAGAATGCACAAACACCACCCACAGGATACACCAACACCACCACAGAATGCACAAAACCACCTCAGGACACAAAAACCACCACAGGACACACAAAAAAATCACAGGACACATAAAAAACCACAGGACACACAGTTACCGGTGGTTTTAAACAAATTATTGTTAGTTTATACCACAGTTTGGACACACAAGGACACAAGAACATCATAACCCATAATTAACCAGTTTCAGTATTACAGTATCTTAAATTTCATGAATCGTCTTATTAGGAGATCACTGCTACAGAGAAAAGAGAGACAGGTGAAGGAGTGCCAGATAAAGAGAGTGAGGTTTTTGAATGGATTAGTGATGAATACATTTGTACCTTGTGTCAAGCATTTTGCACATACAGAAGAGCTCAAAATGAACATGAACTGATCACCTACTAAGCTCAGTATCACTGTGTAGCTTTTCCAGTAGCTAGGTCAGGTACTGATACCGTTTTGGGGTAATTGTGTATGGTGTGCACTGAATTGTTATTAAGGTGTTCATGTCATGGAGAAACACCAAGTGCTCGCTTGTAGTAAGTGTAGTCTCTTGGCAGCAGAAGCAGAACTCTTTGCTGCCTATTGTAATTCCACATTAACGTTGTTCCGCATCACTGTACATCCAGTTTTTGTAATGCCTACAGTGCAGTCAGCCTATAGCTAGCTAATATTTGGGAGGGTGAGGTGGGCTTTGATTCATAGTAGCAAATGTGTCGAGCCCCATGTCAAACTCACACCTACGCCCTTGATTACCATCATCACGTACAGAGCTCAGAAGATACGTGTAGGTTCAATGGTGGTTTGGATAGAAAATGAAATGCCTATACTTGTGCTGTAGAGACTACAACCCCTGTTTTCCACCCTTCCTATCTTTGTAACCCCTCTACTCTATCCCATCCCATTCTCATCCCCATCCCTACAGTGAACCATGTCTGGAAAAGATCTGTCTGAGTGGCTTTGTTCACATTGATGATTAAATTTTAAAATATTGGTGGGATTCCCCTTTAGTGTAAAGGCCCCTATTTAGAAGTCCAGGTCCGTTTTTTCATACTTTGGATATGAACATCACTCAGCAGGTGAAACTCCGGAACATTCTTGTAACCCGCTGCAGTTTCCCCCCCTCTGCTCTGGGTCTTTTCGTCTTACTTACAAGGCTTTGGAAGGCAGCCCAATCAAGGCAAACCCTAAAGATGGTTGCTTTGGGCCCCACATTTCCTGTCTGGTGGAGTGTGAGACAGCTGTCTGAGAGCCGTCTTCCTGTTTGCCTGTTTGGGCTGCTTCTTCCACCTGTTGTTTACGTCCTTCAGTGGGTGGTGTGCTGATGGGAGAGTGGGGGGTCAGATGTCCGGTTCGCACCTTCCTGCCTGCCCTGCTTTCTTCAAGTCAGAGTTCACGGCCCCTCTGCTTGACCGCATGGACCTCTGTGAGCACTGGTTTCTCTTTTTAAAACGCAGCTGGTTTTAAGTTAGGGTGTCTGTGATATCAGCTATTAACTCCTACCCCAGTACAGTGACTGATGTGGAATCTAACCTTGCTTACAGCGTAAGTGTAGAGATTCGCTTCCTGGCCGGTTAGTTGTTTATGCCTTAATAGTTTAATAAAATCATCAGAATTATTACTAATTATTTCTCATATAATAGCTGAATAAAAAGCAGTGGGAATTAATTAGAACGTGTAGTTTTAAACTCTGATCCCCTGGGGGACCCGGATTGTGCTTATATGTAGAAGAGGAGATGTGTCTATACAGTCTTCCTTGTCCAACATTTTTCTGGATTGCCAGGTTTCATATATGAATATTATATACATATATATTACCATATATGGAAACTAAACTGTAAACAGCTTGTCTCAATTATTTGTTCTGTTATGTCATGCAACAACACCTTTGCTATAGCCATTATTTAACCTACTGTCAGTTAAACCCCGCCTATGTCACATTAAGTTATAAAAGGAGGTGCTGTCCTGAATGAAGTACAGAGCGCCAATCAGAGCATAGGTAATTTACATATATTAGTCCTTAAATGGCACAACTACATAAACAGCTTCTTTAACTGTAAGACATAAAGACAGGTTGGAAATGGTCATGTAAAAATGAGTTATTGATTGTTTTTGTACATCAAATTTAACACATGGGGCTTTTGGGGGCAGGGAAGAAAAGGAAAGACAATATGGGGATAATTGTCTTTTTACTAATGTCTACTTTTCTGGATTTTTAACCCCTTTATTTTAGTTATTGAATTTTTAATAGAATATCAGTAACCTTACCATTTATTATTATGAAGTCAGAACAAATAAATATAATTAAATATAAATAGAATATATAATTTAACGGAAACATAATTCATAACACTTACGGGGGTCATTAATGCTCAGGCAATAGAATAGCAGGTCAGGCCAACTATTTCATATCTAATATTAAGGGACATAACACCAGTCAGCCATAACAGTTAAAACCACCTAGTTAATATACCCTTATGGCATTTTATCAGCTCCACTGACCATATAGACCACCTGTAGTTTCTACAGTAAAGAACTAGAATGTACTACTGTAGTCCATCCTGTTTCTCTACATACTTTTATTACATTGTCCTTTAATAGACGCGACCCGCACATGAACACCACAGAACCCCTCATATGTTAAATATGTCTTGTCATCTATTTTCACCTGAAAAACAACAAAATGTGTAATATTAAAATTTAAATATTATTTCCTTCAGGTTGTACATATTCGCGATGGTAAGTTTTAGATTATGTAATAATAGTAAAAGGGAATTTGATAACAGAGATAACTCAGAATCAGAATCAAGGTTTGTTTTGCCAGTATGTTCACAATATACCAGGAATTGTCCCTTTGGTTACTTAGCTCAGCGGTGCACAGAGAGTGACAGCAGTACACAACAGTACACACACACACACACACACATCCTAACACACACGCCACGAACACACACGCTACCTTACCTGTATACCTTACATTATTGTATCTGTGTATTATATAGAAGTGTGCTGAGTGCAGCATTCCTGATGTAGAGGCAGATTAAGGCCTATAAAGTGCACTACAAGAAGAAACCCATTCTGAGAGTTCGTACAGAGTACGAGCACCAGTCTGAGACAGTCTGTACAGAGGATGGGGTGATGTGTGATACTGCTAATAACAGATAATTAGTAAATACATAAATAAGATAAATGCAGTACAGTGGAACAGGAAGTGATGAAGTGTCCCGAATGGGGATTGTAATGTGCATTGTAATGTTAGCGGAGATTCTTTCCATCACACAGTCTCATCGGATATTTTCTCTCCTCAGACACCCACTTATGGATGGCTGTGGCACTGCTGGGTTACAGGCTTATAATCTCCTGACGGGGTGATGGTTTCCTTTCATCACCTCTTTGGAGCACCTGGAAATTGCTCAGAAGCTCATGCCCATCTTTATTAATACAGTGTAGCGTGTCAGTGGTAAACCTAAGAATCTCCAGATGTTGGTGCCACTGTTCTAGTCGTGTCATCACAGCATCAGGAGGTTGTGAGTTTAAAGCCCAGCCAAAGAGTACCTAGAAAAACAGGTTACCCTACACCTTGTGAAAATTACCTGTGTAAGTCACTAATTGTTTTAATGAGCTGATTATTTGTTTCCTACAGTGTGCAAAAAAACAACAATCGCCTTCAGTAGCTCGCCTTCAGAGAGCAACACAGCGTCCCGGAATTAAACATCTGATTTCTGTCTTCTCCTCCTGTTTGACCCGCTTGCCCCCCTCCTTCATGCTGCTGTGCTTGTGTCCTGCTTTTTCCTGTGAGGGAACCTGTAGTACACAACACGTAGCAGGATGTTTTTGTGCAAGATAAACAGTCCCGAAGCCCCCACATCCTCTGGCTGGACAGGGAGGAGCCGCCACTTTCCCACAGTGGTCAGTTTAAGGCCACCACACACCCCGCCTGCCCCTATCAACCCATAACTGTCCGCCTTCGGGCATGGTTGCACGCACTGGATAGACGCACACAGAGAGAAAGAGAGAGAGCGGGGGAGCTCGGAGTCCTTTGACTCCTTGTGCCAGTCTGGCTGGAAGTCCATGACTGGACCGTGCCAACACAAAAAAAAAAACCTCTTCTATTCAGCCCTCTGCCTTTCAATGGCAGCTTTTGGTTTCCCCCCTAGAAGTGGCTTCCAGAAACCGGAACAACGTCCGGTTTGATCTGTGCTGCTAGTTTCCTTCCCATCCTCTGTGCGTTTGAACCAGCCGTCGACACGGCTCCTTAGAACCATGTTCGTTTTCATGCATGCTTGGTTTTTGGCCTGGCTCAAAACCCTTTGCTGTGGACCTGCGTAGTGCAGACCCACCAGGGATTGGGAGCTGGACTAACATTGCAGTCTTTAATTTAATCAAAGAGTCTCTCGACATCAAATGCCAAGAAAACCGCTTGCTTTCCTGAGGCTCTCTCTTGGTTAGAGGCAAACTTGCTAGCACTTTAACCTTTTAAAACCCCGTGAACTCCATATATGGGTCCACCACTCAGTCGTTCACTATCATAACGGACTGTATCTACTTTCAAAGCAGTGATCGTAGTTTTGACGTCTAGCGCACTGCAGTCCCGTGAAAAGGAATAGTTGCACACAGAAGGGAAGTTTTGGGGATTGCAAATGCTATTGGGAAGGATGAGCAGCTTACCCCCCAGGAACAATAAATGATGGGAATGAGAAGGGATGTGTGTGTATGCCAACTTCAGTAGCTATCCCTGCAACAGAACACAAACGTCTTGGACGCGCCGTCACACCTGTCATCTCTTCACATTCTGTGGATAATTTTAGCTCGTTCTGGAATGTCTAATCTATAAATCTTACATGTTGCACCTTCAGGTACGGTATGTATGATAGAGACAGATTTGATGAAGACTTATCCTTAAGATTCCTTACTTATTCTTATAAGAACCCTTCCTTATGCCTTCATATCCTTATAAGACTCCTTCCTTATACTTTCTTATACTTAGAACTACTTCCTTATACTTCCTTATCCTTACAGGACTCCTTCCTTATACTTCCTTATCCTTACAGGACTCCTTCCTTATGCTTTTATATCCTTATAAGCCTCCTTCCTGATACTTCCTTATGCTTATAAAACTACTTCCTTATACTTCCTTATCCTTACAGGACTCCTTCCTTAAGCCTTCATATCCTTATAAGACTCCTTTCTTATACGTCTAAATCCTTATAAAAGTATTTCCTTATATTCCCTTATCCTTACAAGTAACATTCCTTATGCCTTCATATTCTTATAAGACTCCTTCCTGATACTTCCTTATACTTAAAACTACTTCCTTATAAGACTACCTCCTTAAACCTCCTTATCCTTACCAGACTCCTTCCTCATGCCTCCATATCCTTACAAGACTCCTTCCTTATGCTTCCTTATTGTTACAAGACTTA